>CM061032.1:33987426-34414926 GCA_030763125.1 Hippophae gyantsensis | reverse complement strand
AGAAAAGGCACACCTTAAGACGAATAAACTTTCACTTTAAGCACATAACTTACAATCATAAGAGGTAATCTTTTAAACTTAGGGTCTTTTGTTTGAACTTTGAAATATTTAAACTCTTCAAAGAAATTCTCAAACAAAGGACCCTTTTCATTTATGAAATAACATGTAATCATTGAACCTCCTCATTTTCATTTACCTTTTTCTTCTCTTATTTCTTTTTTTATTCTTCTTTTTCTTTCTTTCTCCCCTCTTTTTTCAAAAGCTCGAAAGGCATAAAATCCCAAAGCAAAAACACTCAACAAGACAAAGTTAGAACTTAACAAAAGGAGTGCCAAGTAAGTGGGATTGAATATTTATGTTGGGTTAGTATGTGCAAAGAAACAAAAGTATAACAAAAAGGCTCAAGAGGGGAAACTGTGGATAGGTAAGTAAGAGTGTTAAGAAGGATCAAATGGTCTAAAGATGGCCTAAGTTATTTTTCTATCTGAGTAGCACCTAGGATTTTGACTTAATAGAAATCCATGCAAACTTCTCAAACCTAACCATATAGATTCACAACGTTATTACATGTAGAGGAAAAAGTTTTTTTTTATATTTTATAAAAACTTCATAAGTGATTAGTCATACAACCTGTAAAAGAATACACATGTCAAAACATCCACACATCCATTTATGTCAAAAGCCTCTCAACCATAAAGTAACAGAGATCACAACAATAGCTAAACTTTAAAAAGGTAAGAAAATAGAACATAATAATTTGCTGAACAGTCTCGGGAAAATATGGGCAAGGGAAGAAATGAGTGTCAAAACAATAAACACAACAAATACATATAATATATTTATTTTTATTAAATTTTAACATGTAAACAAACAATAAGAGATGCAAGAAGAATGACTAGAACCAAAAGAGATAAGATAAAAGAATAGAACAACCTCTTAAAAAGATCATCAAAAATAGTAATCAAACTCATCCCTCTATTTAAAATATTTGTTAGGGGCAACTGATTTAGGAAAGAGCCTTTGTGTCATGTGATCATGCAGAATATAAAGTGCTCAATGTTTTCTTTGTATATTATTTCTTGAAAATCCTATCGAGTTACTAAAATATGTCAAACTAGATGGTCATTTAGAAGTGTAGTTTTTTCTTTCCATATTGTGTATTAGTGCATAATGCAACCAGCTTGGATATGCTTAGTTAAGGCACAATAGCTACCTTCTGAAATAGGAAATAGGGGTGAGTGAGGAGGAGAACTCCGAGTCGTACTTCTCATGTATCTAGGACACTGCCAAGCAAGATGGCCAACAGTGCCACATTGATAACAAACATAGACATTGGAGTTAGAGAATCTGGGTCCCTAACTTCGAGAAGTAGTACATGGAGGAGAAGAGAAAGAAGTGCTCACATTGACTTTCACATAAGGATGAATAATCAATTTCTAGCAGTGTGGTCTCAAGTGAAAATTTTCACCATAATGATGACAAGAGGAATGACAGTCAGTAGAGGTAGAAGACTATCACTGGAGTGACGAAAAGTGCTAGCCTTAGGTGAAGGGTTCACCTTGCTAGAAGGATCTGGTTGAAGGAACACAATAGAGTTACCTTTTGGGTCAGTGGCAACAAACTCAATTTTTAATTTTGATTAAAAGCTTTCACAAACTTAGTTGAACCCTACCGTGGAAGTTGAAACATTATCATTGTAGCCAATACCATGCTTGTCCCCAAAAATCATTATGTTTCTAAGAAAATCATTTAGGTTATTCGAGCCAATCATCATTTTATTCAAATTAGAGGTAGAGTGCTCTAGTTCCTTCTCATTGACTTTGAGTTTGTCCATTAGGGCAATAATCAAATGTTAGTTTTCTTTAAGAATTATTTTATGATAATCTACTGAATTGTTCAAAATCCCAACTTTCTTATTTAATTTTTCAACCTTATTTTGCTTCTTAGTAAGAAAGTATGCCATCTATTCTTTTGTACTCCCTAGAACTATGATCTTCTTCTTCAATCTTTATACCTTGGCATTCTTATCAAAAGAGGGAACAATACTCACAAACAGCTAAGTATTTTTACTAGAGATAGGAACCTTTAGTTGTTCCTAATTTTTTTCAACTTTTTCAATATTTTCATCATTTCTTAAGCAAATCTGATTGTCTCCTTTGCATAACCTCACATTTTCTAGTCAGATCAAATTGTTGGCCATCAATAGAGGACTTCTTTTCCCTAATATTTTTCTTCAAAGTGCCTATCTTATGCTTCTATTTGCCAAGGCATTCCAAGGCCTTCATCTTTTTTCCATTTTAGACTTGATGTGCTCCAGCAAGAGAGCATTATAGGATTCAAGCAACTTATCTTGCTTATCATCATCATCATCATCAATTACCTCTTAAAATTTTAGGACAACAGTCATAGGATCAATGAAACTACTAGATGAAATGAAGGTTAGAAAATTACTGTCATCCTTATCATCACTATTGTTACTATCTGAAATAGTAAACTCAACTTTTATAGCAAGCTTGTTCGAATGATCTTGTTTCTGACAACACCTTGTAGCAATATAACCAAGCTTCCTACATTCAAAGCATTTGATTTTATTTAAGTGTCCTTTGCTCGACTGTTCAAATTCATTTTCTATGTCTTCATCAAATTTAATAAATTTTGAGGATTTGGAACTTGAAGTATCTCTTCCAATAATCCTAGATATTGGTTTCTTCTTTAGATTCTCTTTAAGTTTATTTAATCATTGGTTTCAAAATCACAGTATTATCAGGTAGGGTTTTAATGGAATAGATCCAACAATTCTTAAAAAGGAACCATATACGGTCTCTTTGGGACCACAAGAAGGCCCTCATTTGAGATTTCCAATAGTTATAGCTTAGCCCGTCAAAAAATAGAGGTCTACATACATTGCCTCCTTCTCTTGACTTCATCAAAGAAAATGTGTGTGTGTGAAGACCATTTATTATCTTTAATTTTAGTCTAATTTTATTTAATTTTTATTAATTTAAAATTTTATTACATATTTGAAAAAAATGAAGACCAAAGTTTTATAAGTATATTATCTAAGGACTTTAAAATTTAAATTAAGATTTATTTAAATTAAATTTAAATAAAGATTTCTTCGAAAAAATTGTACTCATTTTAATATATATATATAAGAAACAAAAGAGCTTAGAACAAAAGATGAAAAAAAAGAAACAGAACGCTGGTGGAAACAAATTGAGGACACTGGAGCATATTTTTGAAATGTTAGTTTTTCTTTCAATTCTTCTTAGAAAAATTATGGTAAATTCGTTTATGTTAAATTTAATTTTTGGCATAAACTAATTTTTCTTTATTCTAGGAAAGAGATGTAATCTAATTCTGGACTATGTTTGATTTTCCATGTTAAGTTGAATTATTTCTCTTTATGTTTGTCTAATTTATTCTGAGTTTATTGCTTCTAATTAACTGACTATTAATTAGATGATTTTAATCTTATGATTTGCTATCGAAAGAGGAAATTATATGATAAATTTTGAATATTTTGGCATAGGTAAATATAGAGAACGAAAGACTTGTATGAACCTGTGTAATATTAAAATCATTGGTTTTAATTCCTTATTGTTTTGTTAAATTGCATACTCTTGTGTAAATTGATGAACAAGAATGTTTCTAGTTGACTATCAAAAGAGACTATTGGATTTTTTTGGAGATTGTTAACAAAGAGAGAGAATTAAATTAAATTAGCTAGATAAATAAAGCATAGTAAGAGATTAAGTGAAATCGATTTCCTAGAAATTTTCTTCCCAATAATTTGATTTTCGAACATCTTTCTTTTCATTTATGTATTTTCGTTAATTTGATTAATTTTAAATTTCAAATACAACAACCTTAGTGACTTCTCTAGATAAAATTGAGATTAACATAATTTTGGTATTTATTAAAAATAAGTTACCAATCCCTGAGGACAATACTCTGCTTATCATTTTATTATAAAACTATGATACTGTGTACTTACAATTTTGCACCGATCATGAGTGGTTTCACTAAACCAAAACTCAATAGTATTTCATATTTGACCAACCTCAATATTCACCAAGTCTTATGAAAGAACAGATTACAAGTTCAATATAGGCTTGCCTAGTTTTGTTGGACATACTAATATTGAGCAATTTATGGACGGGCTCACTTTAGTCCATAAATTCTTTAATTATATGGGTATTCTTGAAAAGAAGGTTAAATTGGTAGCATACAAGCTGTGTGGTGGTATATATGCTTGGTGGGATCACATTTAACATGAAATAAGGGACACTAATAGGTCTCCTGTGATGACTTGGGTTTGTATGAAAAAGTTACTAATTTAACAAATTTTACCTTTGATTATGAGCAAATTTTGTACTAGAAGTATCACCAATGTCAATAGGGGAATAAGATTGTTAATGAATACTTTGATGGTATATTTGTTAGTTTATCCAACTTAAACAAATTATAAATATTTTTTATTTTCAATTGTTTTTCAAAGATGTAAATGAACTAAGTGATGAGTTATTCAGCTAAACACATTTAAAAGTGATTTTATCTGAACTCAACTCAATCTAAACGAGTTCAGTTGAGCTACATCTCACCTATGTCAGAGCTCAATCTAAGTGAGCAGGCGACACCTCTAAGTAGGATGATTCAAACGTATACCATGAAATAGGGTACTAGTTTTTAAGTCGCAAGCACATAAATGCTATAGAATTTGGGGTTCCAACCCAAAGATTTATAAAGATTAACCTATTCTAAATATATACTTAGTTTGTTCTTCATATATTTTCAATGTGAGACTCATTCATAGTTAATAATTCTTTCTTGAACAAGAACACATATATCCCTCATTAGACTTGAACCATGTTTATTATATCAAGGATCAGCTATTTAGCCGCATCCTTCTTAATTGAACATCCACATTCCAATGAATTCACTAACATGGTAAGAAAGATCCAAAAAACCCATGCAAACTTAATCACATTTCGAGAGTTTATATGAGTCTAGAACATTATTGCAAAATTCTCATCTTGATTCAAATGATTGCATTGAACTTTCTGATTCTATTTAGTCCATTCTCATCATTATTTGGCTGTTTACTAGTATCTATGTAGTCTTCAGACTACATAGAAATGGTCCATTCTTTCTGAATGTTATCTACTTTAACAACGATATTCGGGTCTTGTTAGTGTCTTTCTCATACTTGGTCATAAAATATGTCATCACTTTGAGCAGATTCGTGCTATGTATACCCATCACTCAGGTCATATTATAGTAACTATACATGACCAAATACACAACTACGTCCTGACCGAGAAAGTCAATAAATAAAAAGCATATAAATTTATGCGCTTGCAATTCTGATAAAGAAAGAGAGGAACATAATCCCAGTAAAACTTGTTAACTGTAAAATGGAAAACAAAATGACCAAGTTATTGGTAAGTGGTAACCCATTCTATTGGACTCATATAGTTGTGCATTATATTATGTAATTTTTGTCTATTTGCAAATAGTAAAACTTATTTCCCTTTCATAATCATATCTGTGCATTGTGTATAACATTATTAAAAATGAAATTAAAAAAAAAATAGCAAAGAAAAGTGCCTTGTCGAGATCATAGGAAAATAAAAAAAGATGTAGGACATAAAGCAAATTGCAGGTGGTTTGGATTTTAAGGATGATAGAAAATAAGATAGGAGTAGAATCTAGGGATCACTCCTAGGCTCGTTTCACATCACAAAAAGCACGTGGTACAATTCTTTTATGAGAATACTCCTTAACATGTATTATTTTTGAACATATATTCAAATAAGCTTTGTTTTTGTACATACTTTCAAAATATCAATGTCACCGACTCTCCAACAAGGAAGGCATACCAAACTAAAACCATGTTTGGCCTCTAGGAAAAAGTTATGGACTATGACTATTTCGACATGCATGTTTAGTGCATGCATTTAAAATACAAACTCATGGACTATTGCATAGCCCAATAATCTTGTGAGGCAAAGTCATGGACTATGAACTCTAGTTGTGAACACGTGTGTGTACAAGTTTTCTTTTCGTACATGTCTTTAAATATACAGATGTCACTAGAGTTTTGGTGAGTGGCGGTTGCCAGATCACGACATACATTATTGAGTCTCTAGCTAGGTAAAGTTCTGGGATATGAATAATATTCTCAAATATTTGATCAGATAAGCTTAAATATAATAAATATGAATTTACCTTATGCATGTGGAAGCACCTAGAGGAAGACTTGAACCTGATCGTGGCCACCCTTCCTTAGAGCTTGTTGATTCGGTTGAATGCTAGGGCCTAGGGGATAAAGTAATATTTGAGCTCTACGAGTGGCCATAATTATGCATAGTATGAGATAAGGGAGCCTATAGCTTATTGTTACGCTCTTATTCATGGGTTTACGAAAATGGGCCGTAAGAATTATATTCTTATGGGCTTGGCAAAATAGAATGTACTCGGCATTGGGCTTGCAACTTTTAAAAAAGGCTCATTCTCATAAACAAGTTACGTAGAATGTCCCAAAAAAAAATATAGCTAGATATTTATAATGTATGTTCAATTAGTTTATAGATATAACTATAATATTTATTAAATATATTTGGTTTAAATACTTCGTTAACTCCCAAATTTTGAATAATTTCACACATGTTTTTAAATTTTTAAAACGTATGATTTAATCTTTAAATTTTTAAAATTTTACACATATTTTTAAATATTTAAATTATATAATTCAATTTTTGAGCTTTTAAAATTTTAATGGTAAGTTATAACTTTATTACTAGTATACATATTTGTGATTTTAAATTTTAAACTTATGTGTGATGTTTAAAAAACTTAAGGATTAAATAACGTGATTTAAAAGTTTAAGAAGATAGCATAATGTTTTAAAAATGTGAGAATTAACGTATAATTAATTGAATATATCCTCTACGTCAAAAAAGGACTTGCTTTTAACCTCGATTAGGCAAATTTGAGAGAATGGAGTAAGTTCTTGATTTCTGAGCCTTTGAAGAGAATGGACCTCCATTGTCCTCTCTCCATTGACTATAGAACAAAAATGCACTGATTTGATAGCCATTTTGTTGACTTTTAATGCGTTTAGAGGCTAAGCGATAGTTTCTCTTGACAATGTTGTCTTCTTTGAAGAAATATGTTGTGAGAAGTTACATGGCATTTCTTTCTCTGCTACTTGCAGACGATGACAACCCTGTTAAAGGTTCAAAAACCACCCACCAAAAGTTGGGCTCTGCTGATCTTGCGTTGCATTATGCTAATATCATTACCCAAATTGATACTCTTGTAAGTTAATGTGCTTCCACTTTTGAAAGCATACCTTTAATTTTATACTACATTTCTCATTTAAAAGCATCATTGTCTCGGTTAGGGGTGTCCAAAAACCGGGCCAGACCGGTTTAAATTGAAAAACCGGTCCAAACCGGACCGAACCGAGCAATTTTGTAAATGAAACAGTCCGGTTCGGTCCGTATTAAATAAAACCGATTTTAAAACAGTCCGGTTCGGTTATAAAATATTATAAACCGGCCGGACCGGACCGGACCGGTTTTATTAAATAAATAATTTTTATTATTCAAAATATTATAAAACCCTAGTATATATATATAGTTTTTTTTCGAGTTTAGGGTTAAGCCGTCACTCGTTAACGCTTAACCCTAACCCTAAAAACAATTCTCTCGGCTCTCTCCTCTTTGCTCGCCTTCAGTCCTTCACCACTTCGCCGTCTACGCTCTGCTTTCGCCAGTTCTTCGTCTACGCTCTGGGTTTGGCCGTCGTCACTTCCACCAGTAACTAGCCATCGTTCCTCGTATTGATTCCACCAACAGCTAACGACCGTTCCTCTCGTTGCTTCCACCAACAACCAGCCATTGTTCACACGTTACTTCAACCAGAAACTGGCCACCTCTCCTCGCGTCGCTTCCACCAACAACTAACCACCTCTCCTCGCGTCGCATCGTGTCATGACAACAATGGACGAAAATCATGAAATATGTATGTGGTCTAATACTCTTTGAGATCTTGATGCAGGTAGTCTGGTAGTAGTTTTTTCCTGAATAAACTGAACGGTAAGTCTAAAGTCTGAACTCTAAAGTCTGAATGGTATATCATTTTTTTGTTAGTCTGAAATCTGAATGGTAAGTCGTTTTTTTGTTAGTCTGAACTCTGAAATCTGAATAGTATGTCATTTTTTTGTTAGTCTGAAGTCTGAACTCTGAAATCTGAATGGTATGTCATTTTTTTGTTAATCAAGTCCGAACTCAAATCTGAATGATATGTCATTTTTTGTTAGCTTTGAATACTTTGAGCCGTGAACTACAAGTTTGAACACTTTTTTCTCACAGAGTTCATTTTTTAAATGGTGGAAAGTGGAAACTAATTAATCTTGTTATAACTTATAACTTCAGTTAAATTGTTCGTATGTTGTCCCTCTTTTAAAGCTTAATTATTTTGATTAAGTTCTCTTTATAGATTAAATATATATAGTTTATTTTATTAATGTTTGATCATTATGAATTTCAAGAGGTACAGGTCTACCCCCGAGAATGAAAAATCTATGTCATCAAGAATATGTACATGTACATAACTCATTTTTCAATTTAAGCTAATTATAATCATCAGGATGCATTCCACCTTTCTTATACCCATCATGATCTTCTGTTAGAAGGTAGAGTTATTTTTTACCTGTTGGATCTGATTCCAATTCCCATAAAATTGTTATGAGTATTTGTTTGATCTAGAAAGTTAATTAAACTTGGAGCTCAAATTCATGTATTGGTAGTCTGGTAGTAGTTTTTTCCTGATTAAACTGAATGGTAAGTCTGGAGTCTGAATTCTAAAATCTGAATGGTATGTCGTTTTTTTGTTAGTCTGAATACTTTGAACTGTGACCTCTGAAGTTTGAACCATTTTTTCTCACAGAGTTCATTTTTTTTTAAATGGTGGAAAGTGGAAACTAATTAATACTGTTATAACTTATAACTTCAGTTAAATTGTTCGTATGTTGTCCCTCTTTTAAAGCTTAATTATTTTGATTAAGTTCTCTTTATAGATTAAATATATATAGTTTATTTTATTAATGTTTGATCATTATGAATTTCAAGAGGTACAGGTCTACCCCCTAGAATAAAAAATCTATGTCATCAAGAATATGTACATGTACATAACTCATTTTTCAGTTTAAGCTAATTATAATCATCAGGATGCATTCCACCTTTCTTATACCCATCATGATCTTCTGTTAGAAGGTAGAGTTATTTTTTACCTGTTGGATCTGATTCCAATTCCTATCAAATTGTTATGAGTATTTGTTTGATCTAGAAAGTTAATTAAACTTGAAAATCTGAATGGTATGTCATTTTTTTGTTAGTTTGAAATCTGAAATCTGATCTTTACAAATTGCCTTAGTATAATCACAGTTCACAGAATACATTGATCTTTACAATTAAATGTGTTTTTTTATTAACATGATTTGTTAATATAAATTTTTATATATGATTTATATATAAGCTATATTTTTGTCATAAAATGTACATAAATTGTGGTGTTTTTGTTTTATAGGTTCTTATTAAATCATATTACTTCTTAATTTTTAAAATGTACATAAACAATGTTTAAATTAATATTGTTATAGATTGTATAAAGTTTCTGAATACCAAACTGTATTATTAATTCATTAACACCTGATATCATATATTGATATCATATATGCAGGTAATGCAGCTATAAACTAAATATTTATGCAGATAATTATATTTTAAATGTAATTAATCCACAAAGTTAATAAATAATAAAAAACAGTTTTTATTAGCATTCAATTGTACAAAATTACCATCTTTTTAATGTAGTGGCACCAAACATTTTGTGAAGCCCTCAAATTCAAGGTAATGTCCTAGATTGTTGTCCTATGCTAGAATATTACACTTTGGTGACTGATATTATGTTAGTTTTGAAATGATTTTTGATTAATTACAAAAAGTAATATTTTAATATATTAAGAATATGTACTAATCTATATTCTATATATAGGTGATGATGTACATGAGTTTATTGGACCAAGTCAATTTACAGACTTTGCTATGTCTATGATTGAAGACATTGAACCTGAAATTCATCCGAATGAAATGGAAAATCCACCACAGAATTTAAATGACTCATCTTCAAAAAGGGGAATAGAAGTAAGTAATGTTCACCCTGATAATGAATCTGATATGAAGAAACCAAAAAATTTTAGGTCAGAAATATGAAATCATTTTTCATATATTTTACCCTATGATGTGGAAAATCCTAGAGCTACATGTCATTATTGTAAAAAAAGTTATGCTGCTCATCCCACAAGGAATGGAACTACTTCAATGATACATCACTTCAAAAATTTATGTAAGAAGATTCCTAAAGAAGTAGATAAAGGACAAAAGATGTTAAGTTTTCAAACACAAAAAAGAGAGGATGATAGGACAACTCATAAATTAGTTCTTTGTATCATTTGATGCAAAACGTGCTAGAGTTGCTTTGGCAAAAATGATTATTATTGATGAATTGTCTTTTAGGTTTGTTGAGGGTGAGGGATTTAAAGACTTTATATCTGAAATTTGTCCTAAGTTTCATGTGCCATCTCGACAAACAATTTCTAGAGATGTGTTTCAACTTTATTTAGATGAGAAAAAAAGTTTGAAGAACTTTTTCATAAGTGAAAAGCAAAGAGTTTGTCTTACTAGTGATTGTTGGACTTCAATTCAAAATATTAATTATATTTGTCTAACTACTCATTATATTGACAAAGATTGGAAATTACAAAAGAGAATTATAAAATTTTGTCAAGTTGAGAATCATAAAGGTGATACAATTGGGAGAGTGATAGAACAGAGTTTGCGTGATTGGGGTATATGTAAGGTATTCACCATAACACTTGATAATGCTTCCTCAAATGATACTGCTGTATCATACTTGAAAAGGAAGCTAAAAAATTGGAATGATGGACTTGTTATGAGTGGAGAGTTCTTTCATGTGCGATGTTGTGCTCACATTTTGAATTTGATTGTAAGAGAGGGACTTAAAGATCTTCATAGTACTATTATGAGTATTCGTTATTATTTGTGAGATATGTTAGATCATCTCCTTTGAGATTACAAAAGTTTAAAATGTGTTCTATTAAAGAAAATATTGAGTCCAAAGGAAGTGTCGTGCTAGATGTGCCTACAAGATGGAACTCCACATATCTAATGTTAAAATCTTCTTTAGATTTTCAAAAAGCATTTGATCGTCTTGAAGAAGAGGAAGGAACAAACTTTATTTCTTATTTTCATGAGGAGCGATCGAATGTTGGGCCGCCAACATTAGATGATTGGAAGAATGCTGGTGTTTTTGTCAAGTTTTTGAAAACTTTTTATGACTCTACTTTAGCATTCAGTGCATCTTTATGCACCACTTTAAAGTTATATTTTACAGAATTACATAACATTCAATCTCAAATACTTACATGGTGTGTTTCTGATGACTTCTTGTTAAAAAATATGGCTATTAGCATGAAAACAAAATTTGAGAAGTATTGGGGAAATGTAGACAAGACTAATAAGATGTTGTATGTTGCATTTGTACTTGATCCAAGGTACAAATTAGAGTATTTGGAATTCTTATTTGAAGAGATTTATGATTTAGAAATTGTTCAAAAATTGAGAGATAATGTCAAAAATACTTTTATGGATATGTTCAAAGCTTACTATATGTTAGTGCATGGAAAAGAGTTTCAATCTAATGTGACTCAATCACAAGATGTAATAGGAAGGATTCCTTCATCTGAGGAAGCAAGAAAGTTGAAGTTTCTTAAACGCTTAAAGGAGAAAAATAGTTTGGAATTGAAAACCGAGGTTGAGAAATATTTGAACACCCCATGTGAAAATGTCATGTTGGATAAGTTTGATATATTAAAATGGTGGAAGGCAAATTCTTTTAGGTTTCCTATCATCTCTCTCATTGCACGTGATGTGTTAGCAATTCAAGTTTCAACTGTTGCATCAGAATCAGCTTTTAGCACAGGAGGGCGCATTCTTAATCCATTTAGGAGTTCTTTGAATCCTAAAAATGGTAGAGACATTAGTATGTAATCAAAATTGGTTTCGTTCTTCCATTAATAATGACAATGTTCTCTTACCAGAATACAATGATGACCTAGACATTTATGAAGATGTTGATTTTGTTTGATTGTAAAGTTCATTAAAGACACTACAATGATCGTTGATGATTAATAATGGGTAAGTTTTAAATATTATTATCTAATGATGTATTGTTGTTGATTTTGAGTTTTGATGTTTGTATATGTTTAAGAATTCTTTGCAAATGAGATATTTGGAATTCATTTCTTCATGTCTAATCTTTTTTTTATTTTAGATTTTGATAACATCTTATTTATGTATTTAACAATAATATCTATTTATGTATGATTATAAATAAGCATTATATTTGATTGCATTCTATTAAATTATATCATATTAAATTGAATCATATTTATTTATTATTAATTGTTAAAAACCGTTCAAAACTGTTAACCAAACCGGACCAAACCGGATCAAACCGTTCGGTTATAACATTTTAGATAGCTGAATGGTCCGGTCCGGTCCGGTTTCAACTATATGAACGGTCTGGTTTGGTTACATTTTTTTTAGGAAAAACCGGACCGGATCGGACCATGGACACCCCTAGTCTCGGTAGGGGAAAAGAAGGAAGAAATATTTTCCTACACGTGTACAATCGTGTAAAACAATGTTTTTTGTTTATAGTAATCTTCAATATTTGTATTTGATGTCAAAACTTTGGCAATATGTTCCCTGCAAATGTGTCACCTCTCTTTGCCGGGTTAAATCAGAATTACTTAGTCAGTCTCAATTATAGAAATATATTTAGGAATAAGTTATTTTTAATCTGGAGAAACAGATCACTTGGGCAGCATTTCAAGTCTGCTTATCAACCCCAGTCCTAGGGCATGACCGAGCAAAAGAGAATCATGCTTTTAATCCAAAATATTTGAGTATTATTTATTAAATCAGGTGTCTCGATCGATTTTTGTGCCTTCGAATACGAGAGATGGGTTTGGTTGGGTTGGAGGATGGGCTAATACCGGGTAGTATATAAGCTATTTGTTGTATGCCCAGTTAATTTTTTATGTTCTTGCATATTCAAGTTTTTGTGATGCTAGTTTTTCTGGTCTGAGATAAACAGAAAGCCTGCTGGTCAATCTTATTAGCTGAGAATTAAAACACTACACCATGCTGATAAGGAGGAAACAGAAGCTTATATTCTTGAGTTGGTAGTTTGGCTTCATCATCTGGTCAGCCAAGCAAGAGCTATCAATGGTGGTGTTAGGTCTCCTGTTAAGTAGTACCCTATTTGTTCTCGCAACCAGAAGGAGACAATTCATTTGTTTACAGGTAAGCCGAACTGTTCATAGCCAATGTTGACCGTTGAAGATCAAGAAATGCTTAGCAGGGTAATAAAAAGAAAACCAACACCTGTAATAAGCAAGAGTCAGGAATTTGACACTACCAAGATCAGGTTAAGTAAACTGAGAGGCTGAGCAAGGGCAGTAGCCACTCCCCATCAAATGAAACTAAGAGCTATTTTCCATTAGAAGACCATCCTCTGTTCCTGTGATTGACTTCAATATTGATATGAAAGCAACACTTCTCTCTACTGGATCTCCGCCGGTGCTAGTAAGTTTCTGATTCTAATAATTTCTCATGCCTAGCAGCTGGGTAAGCCACAAGAAGTCATTTAGATCTTTGAATGCGAAAATAATCCTAGGAAATATAGGGTGGTTGTATGTGTTTGCGGAAAAGTTCAATGCCGTTGAGATGGAAATGGATGTTTGGGATATAGTTTTTCTTGGTTCTATATGTACAGTATATATATTAATATCAAAAGTTAATTGTTATTCATACATTTCCTAAATTTTTATCTTTTTAATTCAGAAACAAATACTAGTCAACGATCTAAAAAAAAGAGAAATTAACTAAATTATACGTCTAAAATCTATAACTTATGTATGAAAGTTAAATTTAAACTACGTTCAATTGAATTGTTTTTGACTTGAAATGTTTGTGATGAATTTTTTTTTGTAACATAAATATATGAGTGAACATAAGAGAACATAAGATAGATTATTTTCATGGTTATATGTATATTCAAGAAATAAAATTCAAAATATGAGATTGAGTTATTCTTTATTTTTAGAGTATATTATACATAAGTAACATTATTTTATTTCTTTATCAAGTATTAGGTATTTTTTTCTCAAAAATAATTTTATTAAATATAATAAGGTTTAAAATATCGTGTTATCATATATTTATAAAAAAATGAATAATTTTTGGTAGGAAGATAGGAAAACGTTTTCAAGCAAAATATTTCTAGGTTAGTAAAAGGAGTGATCTACACTTTAAGAAAGTCATGGTTCGAGTATTAATTGAGGTATAATCCATAAGGTTTCACACTCTATATCAAAATAAGTGATTTGAGTGGTAGAATTTAGATATCTTCGTGACTTCGTCTTATTTCTAGAACTAACAAAGATCGAACAAAAACACACCAAGACTTTAATCGAAAAAAGAAGAGCACTTATACTTCATTCGAAGAGTTGTAACAGTTGAGATTTGAATTTCAAATTTTAATGAGTGCGTTAGTATTATTGTAACATCTCGATATTTTCAACATTAAGATAAACAATAAGGGAGTCAGTCATGTTAAAAAAAATTCCAAAAAAAGGAAAAAAAATATCCTCAACGTTAATATTTATAAAGCCCAACACGTACTACATTAAAGCCAAATAAATTCTTAGACCTAACATGCTAAATTAAAATTATCTAGAGGCCAAGAATTTCAATGATGTCAAATCCTCCATAGCGTTCCTTAAAAGTGATGTATAGGGTTTATGTGAGTGATACCATTCGGTAAGTATATCTAACCTTAATTGGAACATTAACCAAACAAAACATACAAAGCATACTTTAGATAGAAGCAAATGTTTATAACATGTTTATGCTTATGGAGTAGTGCTTGTGATGCATGACCATATCTTAAAAGTACTTTTCAAAGATTTTCTTTATGAATACTATGAATCATCTCTTATAGCGGAGCCTTAAATAAGTCACCTATCGATGATTAGCACATATGAGAGACATATGCAAGTGAGCCTTACAATATTTAGACAAATTGGAATTAGCATAGCAAACTCACACATGCACAAATTCATGCAAACCAAAGGTAAGGACTCTTATATCTCCAGGTATTCTACTTATACAAAAGAGGAATTCTTCATATGACCCTCAAACCTATCATAAACTTATATTGTGACACTCCATGATATTAAAGTTGCAGGTAGGTTGTTCGTGCTTGCTATCAAAACACGTTTTCTTGAAAGCTTCGTTTGTAAAAAAATTTATTTTCTTTCAAAAAATTTGTGTTAGTAAAAGCTCTTATTAAAAACATATTTGTGATGATATTTATGAATATTTTAAATGTCAAATGATGATTAGAAATACAATAGAAAATTTGCAACTTAGATCACGGAGACATGTGTTACAAGTGCATTTTCATGGCAACAAAGACATATGTGTATATAAGCAAACTGATCGACAAAAATTATGTGCAATGAATACGCAAATATATGTATCGCAATAAGTAATATAATGATAAGAAAATATCATTCCCATGGAAATTATGTTATTAGAAACTTTGTGTTTTTATCTTTTAAGAAAGCAAAGTTAAGAGAACTATAAATAAATAGCAATAATTAACTAAATCAAATTTAACAGCTAAGAAGATATATGAGAAAATATCTAAAAATATTTAATCTTTCAATTTTTTAAATATATAAATCACTAAAATCCCCCCAATATAAACTACATAATTGCATAATCAATTGAATCTAACCTAGCATGTATATCTCTCTTAAGTAAACTATATATCATATAGTAATTAATCTAATTACACTATTATGTTAATTAAATTGCATACTACTCATTAAGTTCATCAATTACATATTACTTATATAACAATCATACATCTCTGCCCAAAAACTATGCATATTATTTAATCAAGACAAACAATTAAATAATTTTCTCAAATTTACTTAATTATCTCTATAGATAAATTTTTGGCCAAAAAATTGATATATAAAAAAAGATTAAATAATATAATTAAATTTAAAAATACTTGGGATAAACTATTATATCATCACATATTGAAAATTAGGTTAATAAGACCTCTAGATTAATAAATTAACTAAACATAATTTTGTTCATAAATCTCATATTTTTTTCATAAAGAAAAGAGAAGAACAAATAAAATTAGTCTATTGAATCATAGCACTAATTTTCTCTTGATTCTCCACCAAAATTGTATCTCATTTTAAATTTTTTTTGTATTTTTCCCTCTTCTTTGCTTCAAAAACTGATAAAAAAATGTGTTAATTTATGTTCATTAGGATTTATAAGGCAATGAGGGAGTTAAATTAGGCTAAGATAGAATCTGGACAATCAGATCAGCTTCAGATTAAGGGCAAAGATAAAAAAAGTGAAAATTAATAGAACAACCAATAGAAATGTGACGCGTGGCATAGGGGAAAGTCGAATCCAATCAGCGCGCGACGCGTGGCATGCTTGACTGGTCATGGTCATTGCTCAATGACTCAATAGAATATGAAAATCTATAATTCACAATTACGACTTATATGGTGCCCCGGTCGGAAGACAAGATGAATCAGGTGATGATGCATGACCTACTTATTGACGAAGCAACAAACTCGAAACAAACGCCATCTTGACATATGGCTAGGTCTGCATCACTTGGTACACACAACATTTCATGATTGGGCCTCTCCACTTACATGACATCAACGTGGCTTGCTTGGTCAGCTCCCCTATTTGTGTGACATCCGTGTGCCATCTTTTGATTGGTCATGCATTACAAAATTCATAAAAAAATTTATAAAAAATCCAAAACAATTCCAAGAAATTTCTAAAAATTATATTTTCACCCCTTTTCACTATAAAGTTCATATTTTAATATATTTAACCCCAAAAATACTACTTATTGAATAAAACTAGCAAATGTTAAGCAGAAAATTGCATTGATTGTTGACATGGGAAATATATTCATAAATATATTTCTATTAATACATGCATATTTAATGAAAATAATCTCCCTAAAAAGTCGTACAATTCTAGGATAAGGAGGTTCATATATTCATCAATGAAATTTCCATAAATACAAGGATATGCAAGATTGTTGACAAATTGATTCATGTGTGTGGAGCACGTGATATTATTCCACACACTTATGAAATCAACCTATATGAGCATGCTCATCAATTCAATCTTAGAACAAGTCTCATAAGTCTATTTTTCACATCAATCTTCATTAATATAAATATGCACTTAATTAAAGATCAATAAGGACTTTATATACTTGCAATGTAAGGCGTGGGGATCGATGAATGAAGATATTTAGGCTTTTTTCACACATTAGCTTTTTTTATTCATCATGTACTTTTTAACTACAATTGAGCTTTTATTTGATTTTTTAGTGTACTATATCTTATCATTTTTTCCATATTATTTTATTCCATATATTTTTTTCGTAACTTCACAACACCTTCAAACTTATTTTCTTTTTCTTTAGAGAGAAAATTGTGTTATGAGTTATTTCTTTTTTCTCTCTCTTTTTAAATAGGGTGCATTACATTTTACCTTACTCAATAGCATTATACATGATTACCTTTTTTCTAACAAGATAAAGGTAATTCTTATTGGCTAGGTACAAAATGTAGCTTAAGGATATAAAAGGTTTTTTTCTTAGGCTCAAATGGATAACTATAGATGTTAACAATGGTTAGCTTGAAAGGCTTAACTAATCCACATAAGGCCTGAATCATTTCTCTTGCTAAATACTATTTAAGATTTCACCTTAAGGGGTGGTTAAGTAGATTTTAAAACATGTTAGGTCTCATCAACTTGCACAACTCACCACAAATTTTCTTTCAATAAAAGCACCAAAATCAATCATGAACATGTGCATAAAAATTTGAATCAATTCAATCAAAACTAACAAAAATATCACATGATTAATGTAAGTATCTTAACGAGCATGTTACACTTCTTATCCTAGTCATGACAACCAATTTTTATCATTAAGTTCATATGTTTCATATCAAGCATGTATGAATTTAGTTTCCATTTATATATCAATTTCTACCCAAATCATGATTAAAAGCATTCTAAAAATAAAACAAAAAATTTCCAAAAAATTGAAAATGTGTACTAAATACTAAATTAGAGAATGTAGTTTCCTCCCCCAAACTTAAATTGCACATTTTTCCCCAATGTGCACATATAAATATGAAAAAGGTAAAAGGAAAGAAAAGTTCATTAGTCCTGGCACACGACATCTATCATTGAAATGTTCAATCTTATTGCACCATTACTCTTCACATTTTTTCACCTACAAAACAAAAACAATAAAAATTATAAGTAAAATAATGTTGGATTACCTCCCAACCAGCATCACGTTTAACATCCTTTACTAGACAAGCTTATTAAGTCCGAAGATACATACCCTTATCCATTTAATATTGAGTTTTCCCTGAAACAGTTTGATCCTTGATTTATTCAATAATACTTTATGTTTTGGTCTAAAAGCATGGTTCTCAATTCTCTTATCTTTCCATATTTTTGTTTTCTTTTTATATTTTTTGACATTCTTATAAGCACTTTACAGTAGCTTATCTAATTTATGTATTTCCAGAATCTTTTTCACCTCTCTATTGGATTCTTTCACTTGCCCACTTGATTGGGGATAATAAGGTGAATGTGAGAGGTCTAAACTTAGTGTCCCTTTAATAGATAGTTTGAGCTTACTTCCTATCTTAAAACTCTCCATAACCACTTTACGTATACACATGGGAGGTGTAGCCTCCAAATAGTTAACACAATCAACAATATCAATCACAGATTTCATACCTTTAAAATTAAAACAGATTGAGTTATTTCTTGGTGAGTTTACTTCATTATTCACAACATTATGTGTAATAGTATTAAGTGTGTGCAACTCAACAAATTCTTTTATGTTATCATCTATTCTAAAGGATTCATTAACATTATCAATATATGGGGGTTCAAATTCTTTAAAAAATTTAAATGTTACTTGTTCATCTTTCACTCTCATTATAAGTTCAACTTTTTGTACATCCATGAGTGCTCTTCTGGTTTCTAAGAATAGATGACCAAATATGATTGGAATGTTACGATTCTTTTCCATGTTTAGTACAATGAAATATACCAGGAATAGAAACTTATCTACTTTTACTAGCACATCTTCTACCATACCCTGGTGTTACTTAACTGTTCTATCTACCATTTATAATGTTACTAAGTGGATTTGGTTTTACCAACCCCTAATCTCTTGAAACCAATAATGGCATAAAGTTAGTGTTGAAACCCAAGTCACATAGCGCTATGCCAAAAAGGATGTTCTCAATTATGCAAGGAATTTCAAAGCTACCTAGGTCTTTTAGTTTTTGGAGTAGTTTTCTAGCAAGGATGACACTACAATCTTCAGTCAAGGTTATTGTTTCATTATCTCCAAGCCTTTCCTTTTTTGACAAGATTTCCTTTAGAAATTTGGCTTAAGAAGGCATTTTTTTAAGTGCATATATAAATGGTATATTTATGTATAGCTTCTTAAAGTCTTCTAGGAATTTTGAAAATTGCATATCTTACTTTTGCTTTGTAGTCTTTGGGAAAAAAGAATGGTAGGTTTATAGAGGTTTCTTTTCTTTGGCTGAATTATTTCCTTTTTAGTGCTCTTTTTATCCACTAGTTCCTCCTCATCCTTGTTAATTTCTTGTTTCTTCTCATCCTTTTGAGTCTTATGTTCCTCCTCTAAAGTTTTAAAACTCCTCAAGGTTATGGAATTACAATGCTTCTTACCTTCTTTTCTTGGGTTTATAATTATGTCACTTGGAAGGTTACCTTGAGACCTTTGACTTATGGCCTAGGTAAGTTGCCCCATTTGGGTTTATAAATTCCCAATTGAAGCCTTTTGAGTGGACACTTTCATATTTATTGACTAGATGAAGTCTTTCATCATCCTTATTAAATCATTTGTATTGTCCTCAATAGATAGCTTCTTCTCTTGGGTTTGTGATTGTTGTGGTTATATAAAACTAGGTGGGGGAAATGATTGATGGTTGAATTGATTACCACCTTGATTGTTGTTATTACTCCAAGAGAAATTTGGATGTTGTCTCCACCCTAGGTTATATGTGTTTGAGTATGGTTTATTATTTTGGTTCATATTACCCACATAGAATGATGATTCAGGATTATTTGGACAATTAGCAAACAAATAAGCTCTCCCATAAAAGACACATGATACCCTTGAACCTTGGACTTGGTCTCGTTAGCGAGTTTTGAACCTTCAAAAGATTAACCAAAGATGACACTTGATTTATAAGTGCTATGATATCATTTCAGCTATTCTTCATATGGCTATCAGTCTATCCATTGGCCATTGATAATTATAGCTATCCATTTTCTCAAGTAAATCATAAGCTTGATTATAAGATTTGAGTAGTAAAGCTCCATTCGCAGATGCAACAACAATGACTCTTAGTAAGGAAACAATATAAGCCTAAACGCCTTCTCAATCACACCACTAATATTGAATAAATCTCCAACTTTAATAAACAATCTGAGATGTAAATGAGGATCCTTTATTGGTAATTTGATGAATTTTCCAACTATTTATAGTATTTGAAACATCATTGGTATTAGTTTAAACTGATTAGCTTGAATGTTTCGCCTTGTAATACTTGGATTTAATCCTTCCAACATAGGTCTTGCATATTCGTTCATAGCTCTATCCCTATCATCAAATAAAGGCATTTGGTTATTTAAATTTTAGTCATTATTGTATATTTATAATGGAATAGTCATTTTTTTCACTTGGGTGACAGTTTGTTGTTTTCTTATCAATCTCAAAGTATGCTTAATTTTGGGATCTAAAGGGAAAATTTCTACCTTATCGACTCTACTCATGTTATAGACTCAATTATGTTTCTAGTAGTACTAAAGAATATGTCTAAATTAAAAAAATAAAAAATTTAATTTAATTATTTAAAATTTCAAAAATAAATAAATAAATTAAATAAAGAAAATTAACTAAAATAAATAAATAACTAAATAAATTAAAATTAAATTTAAAATAATGAAAAATAAACAAATAAAAATAACTAAAATAAAAAAATTTAATTTCTCATGTTTGTAATCTCCTGTCACGGGTTCAAAAACTTGATTAAAACAAATTTTATGGAATGAATATGTTTGTATACATATCAAAATAAGTAATATAATTATAAGAAAATATCATTCTCTTAAAGATTGTGTTATTAGAAACTAGTTTTAAAAAAAATCAATTTTTTTTTGTGTTTTTATGTTTTAAGAAAGCAAAATTAAAATAACTAAAAATAAAAAGTAATAATTAATTAGATCAAATTTAACAACTATGAAGATTTATGAGAAAATATCTATAAATACCAATCAATTGCATGATCAATTGAATGTGACATAGTTTTTATTCCTCTCTAAAGTAAACTACACACCATATAGTAATTAATCTAATTACACTCTCATGTTATTTAAATTATATACTACTCATTATGTTCATAAATTATGGATCACATATAAAAGAATCATACATCTCTACCAAAAAACTATACATGTTATTTAATCAAGACAAACAATTAAATAATTCTCTTAAATATATTTAATTGTCTCTATAGATCAATTGCTAGCCAAACAATTAATAGCATAAAAACAGATTAAATAATATAATTAAACTAAAATCAAAATTGGGATAAAATATAGATCATCATATGTTGAAAATTGGGTTCATAAGACTCTTACATTTATAAATTGACTAGACATAATTTTGTTCATAGAACTCATATTTTTCATAAAGAAATACATAAAAAATGACAAAGAAAGCAGCAGAAGAAGAAGAAGAAGAAAAATAAGAAATACAATTAGTCCCTTCAATTGTAGCACTAATATCCTCTTTAATCACCAACAAAATTATATCACTAACAAAATTATATCACTTTTTGAATTTTTATGTATTTTTCTCTCTTCTTGGCTCCAAAAATTGATAAACAAATATGTATTAGGGTTTATAGGGCAATGAGGAAGTTAAATTAGGCTTAGGTAGAATCTAGGTTGTCACATCAGCTACAAATCAAGTGTTGAGATGAAAAAAGAGAAAATTAACAACACCAACCAATAAAAACGTGACGCTTGCCATGGGGGAAAGATGGATCCAATTAGCATGCGATGCATGGCATGCTTAAGTGGTCGTGGTCAATGCTTCATGACTTAGAAACACGTGGAAATATGTGATTCATGGTTATGACTTGGGTGGTGCCCAGATGGAAAGATGGGACAATTTAGGTGACGATGCATAGTACGCCCATTATCTAAACGATGAAATCAAAATGATTGTCGTGCTAACAAGTGACTAGGCATGTGTCCCTTGGTACATGCAATATTTCATGATTGGGCCTTTCCACTTATGTGGCATCCATGTGGCTTGCATGGTCAACTCCTTTGCTTGCATGGTGTCCACGTGACATCTTTTGATTGGTCCTACATTAAAAAATTCCAAAAACTTATATTTTCACCCCTTTTCACTAGAAATATCATATTTTAATATTTTTAATCCCAAAATACTACATATTGAATAAAACGAGCAAATATTAAGCAAAAAGTGCGATGAGGACTATACTTTCATAGAGTCATCATAAACATCGAACAACTACTTTGTAAGTCCTACCATTTTGGTGTTAGCATTTCAGTGTACAAGTTATGGTGTCTATATTTTATTTGATGTTTCTATCTATCCTTCATAAATTTGGTTATTGTCGACTAAGTATCACTTAGGATACAATTTTGTGTTTTCTTGTTACGTATACATATTCTCATAGATTGCATATAATGTGCATTATTGGATGTTTGTTGTTGTCTTGTCCTATTAGAAACTTCATTTGTTACTGTGGTGTCCCGTTGGGGACATCGTTTGTTGCTTGTGTTGTCTTGTAGGGGACTCAATGTCCAAAAGGATTTTTGTGTGATTTTTGCTCGCTCGCCACCCTCTCATCAAGGTGGAACAACGAGTTTTTATTGACTTTGACCCTTACTAGGATATAGCTATCATCCTCGTCACCTTGGCTTACGAGTGGCCGTCAAGGGTCCCAAAGACTTGAAATTTTTATACAAATTATCATCTCCTTCTTCTTATTTCTATTGCTAGATTTGTAGGGAGGCTCTTGATGATGAGTTACAAGACCAGCATTACAAGGTCCCAAAATCCTTTTTGTTTTATTATTTGTAAAACTCTCACAAGTGCACGAATCAATTTATAGTAAATGATAAGTATACTCCTAAGGTCAATCTAAGGAAGAAATATATATAGTTTTTAATTTATTATTCAAAATCTTAAAAATGAAATTAAATCCTAAACATCCTATCACGATATTTGTTGATTTTCTCTTTTTTGTATGAAAGTATCCCTAAGCGGGGCCTAAATTCTTTTGTTTAATATTAACTAACAAATAACCTTAGGCGGGACCTATTAATTAATTAAATATTAAATTTTAGCTTTATTTTTAAGAAAATAGTAAATCATCTAATCATAGCTTTAGGCGGAGTTAAATAATTGGACTTCATTCAAGGTGTTTAAATTAAACCTAAGAATTTAATTATTCAAGTACGAACTTTCAAGTTTTAAAAGCATTACTTAAAATATATCATCAATACATTTTCAAATAATAATTCTTGTAAAAACAATTGACATAGAGTTTCACTCTAACTATCGGGCGATTGTACAAACAAATAAAAGAGCACTACTCTAAATTAGACCGGATAATTAAACCTTAAAATCTAATTTTCATATTTAAGTTTGTAATGAAAGATAATGTATTTTTCTCTAACATCCTTAATATAAAATCTTGAATAAAAAAATCAATTTATTTTATGAAAATATTTTACCTATTTAATATTCGTAAGTATAACAACGTTATAATTATATTATATTTACAGCCAGCCACGTAAAATCTAATGACAAACAAATTAAATATAACATATAAGAATAAAACATAAAAAGTTAACCGTAAAGAATCCATTAAAATAATACCTTAAAAGAATCCTTACAATAGTTTAATACTAATTATGTTGCTGCAAAACCTCTAAATGGATTTGCATCTCCACTTATTGAATCAAAAACAAAAAATTTATAAAAACATAGATAGTTCTTCTCAAAAAGGGAAGAACTTAAAAACAAAAAACTAAAAAAATGAAAACTTTCTAGAGAGAGAAAGTTAGAGAGAAAGTGTGCTCAAAAAATTATGTTTTACAATGGAGGAAGAGAGTCCTTTTATATGTAAAGAAAAGGCTAAAAAGGGGGGAAATATTTCAAAATTTGAATTTGTACACGTTTGGAGAAGTTGGCATGCATATGGGGTGTGAAAATCTTGGTAGAAGGGAAATTGGCACTGTAGACGGATGGTTGGCACGCACGAGACACAGCGAGGAGTGTGCTGGGTGCGCGGTAAGGTACGGGTAGGATGCTGCGTGTAAGACTCGATATGGATGGACTGTTGTGCATGGGACCCAACACGGATGGGCAGGTATGCATGAGACTCAGTAAGAATGGGTGACTGCACGCGGTCTGCACGAGACTTGGGCAATGGGCAACTGCGTGTGCTAGTGTGCGCAAGATTTCGGTAGTTTTGACATTTTTTACCATTTTAACCCATTTTGTCCAATTTATTTTTCATCTTTTTTACTTTTCCTCATTTCTTTTCTCAATATATATGTGATGTATTGTCTTTAGTATTTTTCTTCGTGTCTTTAAGTTATTTTTGAACGAAAATACCTGAAAAACAATAAAAATACCCGTGATTCCAAAAAGATAAATTTATATAAAATATAATAAAATCATAAAAATATAAATCTATTTAATCAATTAAAGTACATTAAATCATGGTAATTTTAGTGTTTTTAAGCATTCATCACCTCTACTAGTTTGTCACTAGACTTCCCTAGTCTATTTAGCGGTCTATTTTTCTTTTGAGTGTTGGGTCCCAAAAATTATGTGTTGTCAATAGAATGCAAGACGTCAAAGATGAGTCTCTCGCATATTTCTCAAACACTAAGTTGAGTGTAAAAAATGTGAGATTGATTAAGGATATTTTGAGAATTAAAATGCATGGTTAGTAGTTTGAGAAGTTTCTTTCCATGTTGAGTGGTTGTGTGTCGGCTATTAGTTACAAGAATGTAAGAGTTCCTATAAGAGAGGGATCTATATAGTTGTGTGCTTTTTTTTTGCTAGAAGTTGCAAGGATCAACAATTCCCATATATTAGGAGCCTAATGCATTCAAATGAACAATTTAAACCTTACTTTAAATTGTTTAAGGTGTCATAATTTAGTATATAGCAAGTAAGGGTCCTTCCTATCAAGAAATTTAAAAACTAATTATTATTTACAAAAATTACGGGTTTTGGTTTTTGTAAACTGAAAGTTAAATCTAACAACTAAAAATTTACAAGTTAAAAATAAGATTTAAAGATTATTACAATGATTCAAATAAAATAATGATTTCAAAATCATTCTCTACTACAGGAATGTATTGCAAATCAACAAAAATATATCCTAATCTCATTTTTTTTATCATACCAACTTAGAGAAATTCACAAGCGCGAAAGTCTCCACATCTTCTTATTTATATGTGGAATTAAACAAGCTCTTAGTCCAAACTGTTTCTAATAAACAACTTAGAATAAGCTCCTAAATATAATCTATCAAAAGCATTCAATTTCAAGAAGCATATTGGATCAATGTTAAACAC
Source organism: Hippophae gyantsensis (assembly GCA_030763125.1). Taxonomy (NCBI): domain Eukaryota; kingdom Viridiplantae; phylum Streptophyta; class Magnoliopsida; order Rosales; family Elaeagnaceae; genus Hippophae; species Hippophae gyantsensis. The sequence goes on along the minus strand of CM061032.1, from coordinate 34,388,938 downwards.
GTATGCTCTGTTTAATTATTTTGAGTACTAATTATCATTGTAAATAATTTATCACTAGTTATTTAAATTGGTCAGTGATTATAAACCTAATCAACTAAAGTGATTAATGATAAATTAACATAATTATTTAATTGTACATTTGAATAATCAAGAAAATTCATACGCAGATTAAAACTAGTATTTGATACATAATCAAGAAGGATAGAAAATTAGAGTATATTAGATCTTATTTAATATTGCAATCCATGCTTTGAAATCACCCTCAATCAATATTAAATTATCTACTCATGAAAAACAACAAATTTTGAATATTATTCATGATCACAAATAAAATAAAGGAGAAGAAATAATAGAATTGATGTTCTTGGATTTGATCTTTAGCTTTATTAAATTGCCTCATGAATTTTCTTCTTAGTTTCTTGCCTTCGGCAAAATTTTGTCTAAATTTGTGTCTCTTTTGTGGTTAACCCTAATTATATATTTATAGTACAAGAGTTACACATGATGTAATTATGATTAGGGTTGTAAAGGTATAAAACAATCATAATTCTAAGCTAGTAAACATGGATCATGTGGCATAAGGATGCTAAAAATCAAAAAATTATATAAAATTTTGAGAGCACGAGTTGAAGCACGCCTAAATTTATGCTGTGACTCGACCTTATTTCTGGTTTAGTCCAATTCCATCTGAGAGACTAGTGTCGAGGTGCATATATACTCATGTCACGACACGTTCTTATTTCTCCCACCTTTATGTTTTGAGCCCTTCTTGATGTATTTTGTACAAATATTTTGCAATCAAATCATTCAATTTGTCATTTGTATCTTTTAATGACCAAAACATTTGAAATACATAAAAACATATCCCATGATTCCAAAAACACATTTTGTAACATAATTAAATAAAAATACAATATTAAAACTTAATTTCCCTAACAAATTCCAATAATTCCCTAGGTAAGTGTGGTTGTTAAGCCCTTATCACAACGCACAACTAACTTTTGGCTAGTCCCTAGCAAGCTAAGTGATCCAAAGAGGTTCATAAAAATAAAATAAAAATTCTATACTAAACTAATCTAAATTACTTTCATAGATTGACACGATTGCACTTGACATATACAACAAGCCTTTAAACTTCTAGGTGGCTCTAATGGATGAGTTATAGTCTCGTGAGAGTTTCCAGTGATGTTATCCACAAACATCCTAACTAAATCAAAAATAAATCAAATCAAAATAACAAAAATTAGAAATAAACAAAAATTACATTTGGTTTCTATATTAATTTATATCTTTGTCTCTAAAATAGCTTATAGCACATAACACATATAATATTCAAGTATCCCTTACAATTAAAGGACAATACAAACTTTAATTTCACTTTCATAATCGACTCTTAAACATCCATCTAAGCACAAATCATTAACCTAAATACCAAATGATTTCATATACGAAATATATAGAACAAAATTTGTAATCTCAAGATTATGAAAATATGATTTATGTAAGCATTATAATCACAAATTTCACAGGCTTAATTCTTAAATCACTCTCCGCTAATGTAGAATGGAGACACTACTTTGGATCAATAGGTCCTTATAAAGGTTGTAACTTTAGGCAAAGGTGTGGGTATAATTTTAAATTGTATCAAATATCACTATACTCGATCCTTCTCTTCTTTTTTTTTCATTTCTTTTTTATAATTGAAGAGATACAAAATTGAGTTGCTAAAACTTTTCATCCTTTTTACATTCAAAATTGATTTTCTACAACTCCAACCTGTTATTTTCAATATATATTTTGGGTTGTAGTTAATTTTTACCAAACTTTCTACCTTTTCTTCATAGAGAGTTAATGCCAAATATGTGTTTATGTTAAGTTCTCTTTGAGAGCAGAAAAATAGGATAATTTGTTTCTTTGGCTCATAAAAGGGTAGGTTATAACATGTTAATGAAAGAAAGAGTTTTATAATTTATATAAGCTAAAAGGTGATGAGTTCTTAAAAAGCACTGAAATTACCATGATTTAATGTACTTTAATTGATTAAATAGATTTATATTTGTATGATTTTATCATATTTTTATATAAATTTTTCTTTTCGAAATCACATGTATTTTTATTTTTTTTAGGTATTTTCGTTCAAAAAATAACTTAAAGATTCAAAGAAAAATACTAGAGGCAATACATCACAAATATGTTGAGAAAAGAAATGAGAAAAAGTAAAAAAGATGGAAAAATAGGACAAAATGGGTCAAAACAGTCAAATATGCCAAAAATGCCAAAATCCTGCACTTAGCCGCCCATCCCGTGCATAACAGCCCATCTGCGTCGAGTCCTGTATGCATTCCCAACACACGCCCGTACGCAGTCAGCACACGGCCAGGCAGTGCGCACAGCCAACACACGCTTGGTATATGTTGTGTCTTGCGTGCACCCGACGCCCGTCTGCCACACCAAATGCTCGTTTGCCAAACTTTTCGCTCGCCATACGTGTTCCAGTCTATACAAACATGTCCAAATTCAAATTTTTAAATATTTTTTGGCCTTTTCTTCACCTATAAAAGGACCCTCTTCCCCCATGGTATAATACACAATTTTCTCACCTCTTTCTCTCTTTAGCTTCCTCTCTCTAGAAAGATTTCTTTTTTTTTAGTTTTTAGTTTTAGAATTCTTCTCTTTTTGAGAAGAACTAGCTATGTTTTTATAGATTTTTAGTTTTTGATTCAATAAGAAGAAATACAAATCCATTTGGAGGTTTTTTAGCAACAAAATTAGCATCAAATTACTATAAGGATTCTTTTAAGGTATAATTTTAATGGATTCTTTACAGCTATCTTTTTATGTTTTATTCTTATATGTTATATTTAATTTATCTATAATTAAATTTAACATAGATGTAGTTTGTAAATATGATATAGTTATAATGTTGTTATGCTTGCGAAATATTAAATAGATAAAACATCTCTAAAAAATAAATTGATTTTGTTTTTATTCAAGATTTTATATTAAGGATGTTAGAGAGAAATATATTATTTTTTATTACAAACTTAAATTTAAAAATTAGATTTTAAGGTTTAATTATCCTGTCTGATTTAAAGTAGTGCTCTTTTATTTGTTGGAAAATCGTCTAGTAGTTAGAGTGAAACTTTATTTCAAAAGTTTTTTATTATAACTATTATTCGAAAATATATTGACGACATATTTTTAGTAATGATTTTAAAACTTGAAAGTTAGTACTTGGATAATTAAATTCTTAGGTTTTATTTGGACAGTTTGAATAAATTCTAATTAATTAATAGATCACACCTAAGGATATTAGTTAGTTAATATTAAAAATAATAATTTGGGTCCCGTCTAAGGACACTTTCATACCAAAAAGAGAAAATCAACAAATATCAATTTTTATATTTAATAACCTAAATAATATGAGTAATCATAATTAACTTAGTTGTTATAAATGATAAAAAATTGCATGATTATTTATTGAATCCATATCTATGTTTATTTTTTTATGTTTTTAGATTAGGAAACTCATGAAACCAAAATAACATGATAGAATGTTTATGATTTAATTTCGTTTATAAAAGTTTGAATAATAAATTAAAAATCACAAATATTTCTTCCTTAGATCGACCTTGGGAGTATACTTATTATTCGTTATAAAATGGTTCGTGTACTTGTGAGAGTTTTATAAATTATGAAACCAAAGTATTTGCAAGATTGGTATTGCTAATGTCGGTCTTGTACTCATTAAAAGGAATACTAGTGACCAAGAGACAAGTAGTTGGCTTGTAAAGATTCAAAAGGTCCAAAAATAGCCCAATCCTTTCCTAAGCACTATGTATTATATGATTTCACCTTGAATCATTTTCAAATAATTTCTAGAGTTTGTTGAGACCTTAAATATGTCTATGAAAATTCTGCACACAAAAAACTCATAAATACTTAGATTAACCACACTTTCTTACCATATATCATAAGAATCTCAAATTAATTGAAATTTACCTTTAAATGATACCCCAACTAAAGCAAATTTTAAAATCCTCCATATATTAGTATTATGACAACCATGTTCTTATTATTAACATATAAATTAACTCAAAATAAAATTAAACATTCAATAAAATAAAAAGTAAACAAAAAAACTAAACCTACAATAAATAAAAATAAAAAATGAAAATAAAGTTTTGAAAATTCTAAAATTCATAATTTCTAAGGCACTTTTCCCTCGCCCATAACCTAAAATCTACATTTTTTGTAATGTTTAAATGTAAATCCAAGGAAAAGAAGAAAAGAAAGGAACAATTACCCTCCTTGTAGTAACGTAGTGTAGTAATAATGGAAATTTGGTTCATATTCTCGTTGCATTCCATCATTTGAAACAAATTCTATCACGTATAGAAAATTACAATGTACCTCATATATATCACACATCACCAAACAATTATGAAATTAGGGGTTCTAAAATAAAAGAAAATTCACATAAAAAAATGTTTTAAAAAAACTAACTATGATAAAATAAAAAAGATCTCAATAGGTTTCCTCCTATATAGTGCTTAGTTTAACGCCCTCAGCATGACGATACCTCAAATTGTTTCTTTAACCATGATCCACCTATGGTATATTCAAATTCTTTTGTAGTCTTATTGGCTTTTTAGTTGTCAACCATTTTTCTTCAAAGATATTGAAGCAAATGATCTTTCCATCAAACTCTATTGTAAGATTTCCATTATACACATTTATCTTTGTTTGAGCTGTTCTCATGAAAGTTCTATCCAAAAGCAAGGGTGTTTTCCTAATAGTGGAGTCATCTTTCATATCAACTATATAGAAAACAATTGAAAAGATAATCTCATTCACTTGCACTAAAACATATTCCAACACTCCCATTGGATAAACATTAGAATGGTCGGCTAGTTGAATAACTATGTTGGCCTCTTTAAGGGCACCAAGCTTTAAACTAGCATAAATAGAGTAAGGCATGACATTAATTGATGCACCTAGGTCTAACTTAGCTTGTTCAAATTTAGTGTTACCTATAATGCATGGTATAGTGAAGCTACCTAGATCCTTGCATTTTGGTGGGAGTTTTCTTTGTAAGATTACTAACATCTTCTCTCCCATACTCACCATTTCATTACCTTTGATTTTTTGCTTGTTGTTGCACAATTCCTTGGAAAATTTAGCATAGCATGGAACTTGCTTTATGGAATCCATCAGTGAAATGTTAACTTATACTTCCTAAAAGGTGTCAAAAATTTCTTACTTATGTTCCACTTTCTTGGATTTTGCAGACCTACAAGGAAAAGGATTAGGAGGTTCCTAACTAGAAATTAGAACTTTAGATTGTACTTTTAGTGGTTTTTTTATTCCTTTAGAACATTATCATAATTTCTTTCTTTTTATTGAATTGGTTCATCCTTAGTTTCTTCATCATGGGTTGAAAGGGAAGTTTACCAGACCCTTATGCTTCTAATCTTCCAAATGTAGTAACTAACTGACTGTATTCGTTTTCAAGGTTCTTAATAGTAGCTTTTGTCTTGCTAAAAATTGATTGTATCTTATTGGAACTGAGTAGTGTTGGATGCTACTAAACTTATTAAATCCTATAAAGACTTACCTTGAGATGGGAGAGGATTTTTGGGCCTTACTTGAAAAGGTTATGAAGCCCTTGGATAAGGAAAAATTAGGGGATTAGTATGGATAGTTACTTGATTGTCTCTAGAATAGCTAAAGTTAGGATGATCCTTCCCACCAGGATTGCAAGTGTTAGAAAAGAGTTCATTGATGAGTGCTCCAAAAGCACTAAAATTACCATGATTTTATGCACACTAATTGATTAAATATATATATATATATTTATATGATTTTATCATATATTTATATAAATCTGTCTTTTCGAAATCACGGGTATTTTTATTGTTTTTCAGGTATTTTTGCTTAAAAGCGTAACTTAAAGACTCAAAGAGGAATACTGGAGGCAATACATCACCAATATATTCATAAAATAAATAAGGAAAAGTCAACGAATATGAAAAAATTGGACAAAATGGGTCAAAAAGGAGGAAACTGCGCATGCAGCCTCCCAGCCGCGTCGGCTAACGCGCACAACACAATGCCTAGTCTGCGCGTGCCCCTGATGCACACCATGCGCACCTGCACCCGTTAGCATTCAGTCTGCGCGTGCCTCTACTCTGTTCCGCGTGCACCGCCGCGCCCTACCAACCCGCTGACATCAGTTGATGTCATCATCACCTACTACGCATTTCCTCCATTTTTAATCATTTTTTCACCCACTTTTTTCTTCTTTTTCTCACCTATAAATACCCTTATTCTCTTCATAACAAAACACACCTAAAAACACATCTTCTCTTCTCTTTCTTTCTCTCCATTTCTTAGTTTTTTAGTTTTTCTTAGTTTTTAGCTTTTCTTAGTTAGTTTTTCTTAGGTTTAGAATTCTTCTCTTTTTAAGAAGAAGTAATTATGTTTTTGTAATTTATTTTCTTTTTGATTCAATAAATGGAAGTGCAAATTCCGTTTGGAGGTTTTCCAGCAACATGAATAACATCAAAGTACTGTAAAGATTTTATTTTCTTTACAGTTATTTTTTTATGCTTTATTCTTACATGTTATATTTAATTTGTCTGTGATTAAATTTAACTTTGTTGACTATTTGTAAACATGATATAATAATAATGTTGTTATGCTTACGAAATATTAAATAGGTGAAAATCTCTAAAATGAATTGATTTTGTTTTTATTCAAGATTTTATATTAAGAATGTTAGAGAGAAATATATTATTTTTCATTACAAACTTCAATCTGAAAATTAGATCTTAAGGTTTAGTTATCCGGTCTGATTTAGAGTAGTGCTCTTTTATTTGTTGGTACAATCGCCTGGTAGTTAGAATGAAGCTCTATTTCAAAAGTTTTTATAAGAATTATTATCTGAAAATGTATTGACAACATGTTTTGATCTTGGTTTAAAACTTGAAAGTTAGTACTCGGATAACTAAATTCTTAGGTTTAATTTGGACACCTTGAATAAAGTTTAAACTGTCTAACCCCACCAAAGGTGGCATTTAAATGGTTCATTTTCAATATATTAGAAAAAGGAATTAATTTAATTAACCAAATTAGTTATCAACCCCACCCATAGGTGTTAATTGATTTGTTTAGTTAACAAAGAATATCTAACCCCATCAAAGGTGGTATTCATATAAAAAAGAGAGAATCAATAAATATCAATTCATATCTTTAATAACCTAAATAATATGAGCAAACATAATTAACTTAGTTATTATATCCATAAATACTCCACTATTATAAATGATAAAATTTGCATAAATATTTATTGAATTTGTATCTATGTTTATTTTTATTTCTTTAGATTAGAAACAAAAAAACTGAAATATCGTGACAGGATTTTTTGGATTTAATTTCATTTTTAAAAGTTTGAATAATAAATTAAAAACCACATATATTCCTTCCTTAGATCGACCTTGGGAGTATACTTATCATTTTATACGAAATGATTCGTGCACTCGCTAGAGTTTTATAAATATAAAACCAAATTATCGACAGGACTGGAGCAATAGCACGCGGGGACTGGGCGTTGTGCTGGCGCGGCACGCGCGTTGTTGGGCACAGCTGGGCGTTGTCCTACCGATAATTTGGTTTTATATTTATAAAACTCTCGCAAGGGCACGAATCATTTCGTAGAAAATGATAAGTACACTCCCAAGGTCGATCTAAGGAAGGAATATATGTGGTTTTCAAATTATTATTCAAACTTTTAAAAACAAAATTAAATCCTAAACATCTTATCACGATATTTTGGTTTTTGTGTTTCTAATCTAATAACATAAAAATAAACATAGATACAGATTCAATAAATATTTATGCAAATTTTATCATTTATAATAATGGAGTATTTATGGATATAATAACTAAGTTAATTATGCTTGCTCATATTATTTAGGTTATTAAAGATATGAATTGATATTTATTGATTCTATTTTTTTATATGAATACCACCTTTGGTGTGGTTAGATATTCTTTGTTAACTAAACAAATCAATTAACACCTATAGGTGGGGTTGATAACTAATTTGGTTAATTAAATTAATTGCTTTTTCTAAGATATTGAAAATGAACCATTTAAATGCCACCTTTGGTGGGGTTAGACAGTTTAAACTTTATTCAAGGTGTCCAAATTAAACCTAAGAATTTAGTTATCCGAGTACTAACTTTCAAGTTTTAAAACCAAGATCTTGAAAACATGTTGTCAATACATTTTCAGATAATAATTCTTATAAAAACTTTTGAAATAGAGCTTCATTCTAACTACCGGGCGATTGTACCAACAAATAAAAGAGCACTACTTTAAATCAGACCGGATAACTAAACCTTAAGATCTAATTTTCGGATTTAAGTTTGTAATGAAAAATAATATATTTCTCTCTAACATTCTTAATATAAAATCTTGAATAAAAACAAAATCAATTCATTTTAGAGATTTTCACCTATTTAATATTTCGTAAGCATAACAACGTTATTATTATATCATGTTTACAAACAGCCAGCAAAGTTAAATTTAATCACAGACAAATTAAATATAACATGTAAGAATAAAGCATAAAAAAATAACTGTAAAGAAAATAAAATCCTTACAGTACTTTGATGTAATTCATGTTGCTGGAAAACCTCCAAACGGAATTTGCACTTCCATTTATTGAATCAAAAAGAAAATAAATTACAAAAACATAATTAGTTCTTCTCAAAAAGAGAAGAACTCTAAACCTAAGAAAAACTAACTAAGAAAAGCTAAAAACTAAGAAATGGAGAGAAATAAAGAGAAGAGAAGATGTGTTTTTAGGTGTGTTTTGTTATGAAGAAAATGAGGGTATTTATAGGTGAGGAAAGGAAGAAAAAGTGGGTGAAAAAATGATTAAAAATGGAGGAAATGCGTAGTAGGTGATGATGATGTCAGTTGACGTTAGTGGGTAGGTGGGGCGCGGTAGCGCATGCGGAATGGAGCAGAGGTGCGTGCGGACTGGATGCTAATGGGTACAGGCACACGTGGAGTGGAGCAGGGGCGTGTGCAGACTGGAGAGCTGGCGCAGGCAGACTGGGCGTGCGGCGTGCACGGACTGGGTGTTGTGCTGGCGTAGTGCGCACGTTGGGCGGCTGCGTGCGTGATTTCCTCCTTTTTGACATTTTTGACCCTTTTGACCCATTTTGCCAATTTTTCCATATTTGTTGACTTTTCCTCATTTATTTTATGAATATATTTGTGATGTATTACTTCCAGTATTCCTCTTTGAGTCTTTAAGTTACGTTTTTAAGCGAAAATACCTGAAAAACAATAAAAATACCCGTGATTCCGTAAAGACAGATTTATATAAATATATGATAAAATCATATAAATATATATATTTTTAATCAATTAATGTGTATAAAATCATGGTAATTTTAGTACTTTTTGAGCACTCATCAATCATATCTTTGCATTTTTTTATCCTTGGTAACCCCAATAGTATTTTCTTTTCAACATTAGGATTTTGAATAGTAGGATATATGTTTTTTGGGTGTCTACTGTTAGTACAAATTTCACAAGCTTTAACTTGTTTGATAGCTAATTATTGCACAGTTGAAGTAAGGGTGCTCAATTGTTATTCAATATTATAGGAACTCCCATTTCATTAACCTTTTGTGGTGGGTTCGAGTAGGTGCCAAAATATATAGCATTTGTAGCAATAATGGCAATCAAATTCCGTGCAATTTTAGGAGTCTTATTAACCAAAACTCTAATACTTATTGCATCTATCATGCTTCTATCCATAGGTATCAATCCCTTATAGAAGTAGTGGATTAAGAGTTGCTCATTGATTTGATGACGAGGGAAACTAGATCAGAGTTTCTTGAACCACTCCCAATACTCATATATGTAAGTCCTATTATAATTTATGTGTGTATGTTGACTTTCTGTGTGTAAAACACAATGTATGTTATTTTACTTAGTGTGTCTATCTTTCTCTGTGTAAGGTTGGTTGCTGTAGATCAATAGTTCACACATACAATTAGGTATACTTTGTATAAAAGCATGTTTACACACACCACGTGGTTGGTTTTGTAGTATGCATGCTTGGTGGAGTGTTGTGGTTTTCAATGAGCAAGCGTGTGAGTGAACCGACGTTATCACTTAAGTTTTTGATTTGTTTTGGGTGTGGGGTATTTGTGGATGTTACTCGGTATTTTTGGAAATGAAAAAATATCTCTTTTAGCACCTCAACAAAAGCTCACCAATAAACTCACTATTTGGATATCCAAACCAGTCCAGTACTCAACCCACATAAGTCGCTTAAGCTAAGTCACTAACACGAGATGGAAATATATGTACTCATCATATAATTAACACATATACATATAATGTTCTATAAATAGATGAACCTTCTATAAGATCCATACATTTAACCAATTGTCTTAACCTCTCTTTAAGTTCTCTCTCTTTGAAATCAGGTCAAATCTTAATATTTTGGTGCCTATCGTAGGGCTCAGATTCTGAGGTTGAAAACCCCATATCCTTTGAGATTCACCCCACTCCTTGAGAAAAACTTCGAAAAACAGACATGCTTTACATACAAACTATAAATACCATGGTAGGAACTCGCATTGGAACACGATCAAGGTTGATTAACTATGAAGCAATGACAATTCAAAGAAACACCTCGCACGCCAATTGTCAATGAAACTAGGGTAGAAGATATGACCCATTACCAAGAGTTATTGTAACAACTCCCCGAGTTGAGAAAAAATCTCAAGGAAACCAAGAGAGAAAATAAGTCATTATGCTTCCAGATAGTAGGAAAGACCTCGAAAGACCAAATGACTGAGTTGGTCAATGGAAACATAGTTGGGCATGGAAAACCAGAGCACCAATAAGCTGAACATGAAGATGATGGGAATCCCTTCTCTAGCTCAACGAGGCCTAGTGATGAACAATGGATACAAGAAAGGAAAGGTTGGAAAGAACAATTTCAGGCACTAGAAGAGACCCATAAGTTGCAAGACCAAGCCTTGAAGGCAACAAATGAGGGGCATAAGAAGGGAAAAATTGTTCATGATGTGGATAGAGATTGTGAGTAACTATATGTCTCCCCATTTTTTGATGCAATAGAAAATGATGAACCATCGGCTAAGTACAATGCCCCTAAATGCCCTGACAATTTTTGGACAAAATACCTGGTAACACATGTTCAATACTTTAAAATAGCCATGGTTTCTACGAGTCTCACATAGGGAAATAGAGATTCCATGATGTGCAAGTTGTTCGCTACCACCCTCTACGAATACGCACAAAAATGGTTCAATAACCTGGTCCTCAGATCAATAACCTTCTTCTCATAGATTGCAAGGTTATTCATCAGAAACTATGCCTGTAACAAACCTTTAAGCAAGAAGTCTAAGCATATTTTATTACTTATTCAAGGGAGAGGGGAATCTACCAAAGAATATATGAAACAGTTCAGGGAAGAGAAATTGGAGATCTCTAACTTCCCTAGTTCTATTACTATAGAGTCGTTTAGGCGAGGCCTATTGAAAAACTCTGACGTATTCATAAAGCTGAATAAGATTATACTGAGTACCTTGGAGGAAGCTTATGGGGAGGCAAGGAATTTTTTCAATCTCAAGAGGGAGATAGGTCTGGTCAATAACCATCAAACTGATGAAAACTCAATTGTGGTACTTACCTTACATCCTCTTAAAATTAATTTTGCTCTTAAAATTACTGCATGAAAAATCAAGCATTACTTTGGCTCACACATAGTTGTGGTACTCACCTCACATCCTCTTAAAAGTGTCCTAACAAAACCATATATTGCAAGGATACTGACCTAGATAGTCATATAGCTGGAAGAGTATGATATTAAATACATGGCTAGAACAGCAATTAAAGGGTAAGAGGTGGTAGAGTTTGTGGCTGAATTCAACAATAAGCCCAAAATTGTCACCAAGATTGAGCAAAAGGAGGTGTTTGGGATAGACCAATGGGAAGCCCTAACTTGGCAGGTATTTGTGGATGGAGCACACAACTTCAACAGGGTAGACTATGGGTGATCATAGTTGATCACAACAACAAGTGCTTTGAATATGCAGTCAGACTTGATTTTCAAGCAACTAATAATGTTACAGAATATGAGGCTACAATATTTGACACCATGACTAAAAAAAATCTATGGGCAAACCAAATTACCTTACATAGTGATTCTAAGCTAGTGGTCAATCAGGTTTTAGGGACGTTTGAGGCGAGAGATGGAAAAATGAAGGGATACTTGGAAAGATTAAATCAAGAATGCTCAAAATTATCAATGTTCGAGATCAATCAAATAGCTCAAAACAATAATGGACATGTTGATGCCCTAGCATCCTTGGCATCAATAAGGAAGACCAGGCACAACAAAGTAGTATCGATAACAGTTTTGGTAGAGGTATCTCTAGAAAAGGTCGAAAGAAATGTCAAATGTATAGATGCTCCCTCTATAACATGGTTCACCCCAATCTATAATTTCCTAGAAATAGGGAACCTACCAGAAGATCACAAGGCCATAAAAGAAATTGAGGCCAAGGTAGGTCGGTACATGATTGAAGCAGGGAAACTATACCGAAAACCCCACTCGCCTCTGGCCTATTATGTATAGGCAAGGAGGGATATGAAATATTGATGTTTGAAGCACATGAAGGAGACTACAGTTTGCATTTTGGAGGTAGGAGATTATCACAACAGATTATGAGATAGGGTTATTAATAGCCCACCATACTGGTAGACTACATCAAATACACTTAGAAATGAAATAAATGCCAAATGTTTTTCTTATTGTCACACCCACCACCGAATACCATGGTGGGCATGGTAAGTCCTTGGCCCTTTTAAAAATGGGGACTCGATATAATAGGACCCCTACCCTTAGGTACGGGCCAAAAAAAGTTTCTCCTTATGGCCCAACTTATTTTTCAAAATGGATTGAACAAGAGCTCCCGGGTAGAATATGAGAGGAAGAAGGAATTCGATTCATATAAAAGTCCATAATTTTTCATTTTAGCCTTCCCAAGGAGCTCGTCACAAATAATAGGAGACAATTCACTAGCCGTAACATCAAAGCATTTGCCCTCAAATACAATATTAAGATGTGCCATTCAATTCCATACTATCCCCAAGCTAATGGTCAAGCAGAGTCTTCCAATAAGATAATTATCAACCTATTGAATAAGAGGTTAGAAAGTACAAAAGGAATATGGATGGAGGAGCTACTAGGTACGTTATATGCTATCAGAACGAGCCCTCAAGAGAGCACTAATGAGACCCTTTTTTCCCTAGTCTACATAATCGAGGTAATTATACCAACTGAGATCACAATTCCTACTTATATATCAATCCTAATAGAGGAATAAAATGAGGTGAGAAGGGAAATTTATTGACCCTAGTAGAAGAGAAAAGAGATGAAGCTTTAAGGAGGATGGCTGAGCAAAAAAGAAAAGTATTATATCACTACAACAAAATTATGCGCTTCAAAACATTTTCCAAAGGTGATTGTGTTCTCAAGAGGGTCTTCCCCGACAAAAAAGAATGGGTGGAAGGAAAAATGGGTGCCAATTGGGAAGGACCTTATCAAATAATTGAAATAACACCAGAATGGACATATGTATTGAAAAACATTGAAGGCATTGAAGAGAGGGAAAGCTAAAATTCTAGACATCTAAAGAGATACCTCTTTTAAATTTCCACTTTTTGTAACATCAAAACATATCCATATATGAAACAAACCCCTTCAATAAATGGCCCCTCCTCAAAGCTCTCAAACCATATAGATGCACTTGTACAAGGTCATGAGTTGCCCACCTTGATCAGGAACTAGGATGGTGCTATGACTTTGAGATGAGATGTACACCTTGGTCAAGAATAAGGTAAAGATCTCTCTCCCACCAATCTAAGCCACAAATTCATCACCTTGGTTAGGAGCTAGGTAGAGCTCTCTAGATATTGAATAAGGTTATGAGTCATCCACCTCGTTCAGGAACTAGGTCGGCGCTGTAACTTTGAGATGAGATGTACACCTTGGTCAAGAACCAAGTAAAACTCTATCTCCTACCAATCTAAGATACGTGCTCATCACCTCGGCTAAGAACTAGGTAGAGCTCCCTGGAAATTACATAAGGTCATGAGTCATCCACCTCAGTCAAGAACTAGGTCAACTCTCTAAATTTGAGATGAGATGTACACCTTGATTGGAAACCAGGTAAAGCTCTCCCTCCCACCAATCTAAGCTATGGGCTTATCACCTTGGTTAGGTACTAGGTAAAACATTTTGGTAATAACATAGGGTCACTAGTTACCCACCTCGGTTAAGAACTAGGTCAGTGCTCTAAATTGCATAAGGTCACGAGTTGACCACTCAGGTCATTGACTAGGTCATGCCATATAAAAAATCTCTTTGGATATTTATTAATACAAGTACACACACAATGTTATGGAATTACTAGTACATGTCATCAAGAATGTTTTCATTATTTAAAAATTACAAATCTTTGATAATTATTAATATAAAGCTCAACCTTCTTACAAGGTTAAAAGCTCTTTAAATTCTTGGATTTGTGACCAGTGTCTGGATCATTAGTTTCTTCAACTAAGGGCAATAAATCAGCCTGAATCTTAATAATTTTCTTTTGTACGTAGGTCATGGGCTCTTCGGTGAGCTATCATTTGCACGAGTATCCCTCACTCCAATTATTCAGTAGCTACCATCACCTTAAGGAAGACTCTTTCAAATCTCTTCATAGAGAAGCCTACCCAAAATGATTCCTTATCTACAAGCACGGCCATACTAGCCAAGGTCCTCCTTCCTTAAGATTAAGTTTGAATCAAATGCTCATTACAAGAAGCAAACCCACACTTGGTCTCTTTTACAGTACACTCAAGTTAAACCACCTTGGCTTTGAGCACCCTAACCTCATCCTTAAGCCTACTGATGAGTGCTCAAAAAGCACTAAAATAACCATGATTTTATGCACATTAATTGATTAAAAATATATATATTTATATGTTTTATCATATATTTATATAAATTTGTCTTTTTCGGAATCACGGGTATTTTTATTGTTTTTCAGGTATTTTGGCTTAAAAACGCAATTTAAAGACTCAAAGAAGAATACTTGAAGCAATACATCACAAATAAATTAATAAATAAGTGGAAAAAGGTCAACAAACATGGAAAAATTGGACAAAATGGGTCGAAAAGGTCAAAAATGTCAAAAAGCAGAAAACGCCATACGCGCGTACTGGCCGCGCTTCAAAGACTCACCCGCCTAAAATCGCGCGGTTACGTCATTACAAGAAGATCCTTTGCGCGCTGGATTCTGTTCACGCGCGCACTAGGCCAAATACCGCCAGCTACGCGCCCAACGCGTTTTTTTGACCCATTTTTCACGTGGCCGGCTTTACGACGTCATGCCGACGCTCATTGATGACTCGCAGGTCCAAAACACGTTTTTTATTTTTTTAATATTTTTTTAACATTTTTTTAATCATTTTTTCTCTCCATCCTCACCTATAAATACCCCTTCCATTCACTTCAAAAACACACCTTCAAAAACACACTTCTCTCTTCTTTCTTTCTCTCTTTTATTAGATTTTTAGGTTTTTTTAGTTTTTCTTAGTTTTTAGCTTTTTTTTAGTTAATTTCTCTTAGTTTTAGAGTTCTTCCCTTTTTGGGAAGAACTAGTTATGTTTTTGTAATAATTTAGCTTTTGATTCAATAAATGGGAGTGCAAATTCCGCAGGTTTTCCAAAGAACGGGAATAAGCGTCAAGTTCGTAAGGATTTTATTTTCTTTACAGTTATTTTTTATGCTTTATTCTTACATGTTATATTTAATTTGTCTGTGATTAAATTTAACTGTGTTGGCTATTTGTAAACATGATATAATAATAACGTTGTTATGCTTGCGAAATATTAAATAGGTAAAAATCTCTAAAATGAATTGATTTTGTTTTTTATTCAAGATTATATATTAAGAATGTTAGAGAGAAATATATTATTTTTCATTACAAACTTAAACCTGAAAATTAGATTTTAAGGTTTAGTTATCCTGGCCTGGATTTAGAGTAGTGCTCTTTTATTTGATGGTACAATCGCCTAGTAGACTTAAGCTCATTTCAAAAGTTTTTATAAGAATTATTATCTGAAAATGTATTGACAACATGTTTTCGTAGTGGTTTTAAAACTTGAAAAAGTTAGTACTCGGACAACTAAATTCTTAGGTTTAATTTGGACACCTTGAATAAAGTTTAAATCGTCTAACCCCACCAAAGGTGGCATTTAATTGATTCATATTCAAGCTCTTAGAAAAAGAAATTAATTTAATTAACCAAATTAGTTATCAGCCCACCCATAGGTGTTAATTGATTTGTTTAGTTAACAAAGAATATCTAACCCCACCAAAGGTGGTATTCATACAAAAAAGGGAGAATCAATAAATATCAATTCATATCTTTAATAACCTAAATAATATGAACAAGCATAATTAACTTAATTATTATATCCATAAATACTCCACTAATGTTTTAACAGAGATAAAATTTGCATAAATGTTTATTGAATCTATGTTTATTTTTATGTAATTAGATTAAAAACACAAAACCCAAAATATCGTGACAGGATGTTTAGGATTTAATTTCGTTTTTAAAAGTTTGAATAATAAATTAAAAACCACATACATTCCTTCCTTAGATCGACCTTGGGAGTATACTTATCATTTTCTACGAAATGATTCGTGCACTTGCGAGAGTTTTATAAATAGATAAAACCAAAATGAACGGGCAGGATCGGCGACGTCGGTTCTACCCCGATCAAGTTTTTGGCGCCGTTGCCGGGGAATGGTATCAAGTTTTTGGCGCCGTTGCCGGGGAAGGAATAACGTTTTTAAATTATTTATCAAAATTTTAAAAACTTTTTGTGTTGTAAATAATTGTGATTTTTTTTATTAAAAAAAATAAAAAATAAATTTTTTTTGTTGTTTGTGAAAAATATAAAAAAAATAAAAAAATTCAAATTTCAATTTCATTATAAATAAAAAAAAATTAAAATTTTAAATTTCATAAAAAAAATTATAGCATGAATAATAAAATAATTTTGAAATTTGAAATTTGAAATAAAAAAAAGTAAATAAATTTTAAATTAAATAAAAAAATAAATAAAATAAATCAAAAAATCAAAAAATCAAAAAATCAAAAAATCAAAAAATCAAAAAATCAAAAAATCAAAAAAATCAAAAAAAATCAAAAAAATCAAAAAAATCAAAAAAATCAAAAAAATCAAAAAAATCAAAAAAATCAAAAAAAATCAAAAAAATCAAAAAATTTATTTTCAATTTTTTTTTTCTTTTATGTTTTTTTTTCTTTTATGTTTTTTCTTTTATCTTTTTCAATTTTTTTTTCAATTTATTTTATTTTATTTTATATTTTTGGCTTAATTTTTATTTATTTTTTTTTCTCTTTTTCTTTTTATTTTTTTTTATTTTTTCTTTTACTTTTTCAATTTATTTTATTTTTGGTTTAATTTTTTTTTTTTTTTGTTTTTTTCAAATTTTTTTTAACTACTTTTTTATCTTAATTTTCTTTTAAGTTAATTAACTTAGGTTTTTAGTAACTTAATTTACTAACTTATATTAATTTAATTTACTAACTTAATTAACTTAGATTTTCATTAACTTAATTAACCTACTTTTTTATTAACTTAATTAACTTAAATTTTAACTTAACTTAACTTAATTAAACTTAATTTTAATAGCATGAAAAGTAAAGATCTAAGGGAGTTCTGTCTAGGAGACTAGTTCCTGGAAGCCTTTCAGTGCCACTAGTCTTTTCACCCGGGAACGCGTTGCTCGCCTAGGAGGATGGTTTTTAAGGAGCCTTTGCCCCACCATTCTTTCCTGGGAGCACCCTTGGTTAATACTAATTATGTTATTTTAACTTAAAAAAAAAATTAAAAAATTAAAAAAAAAATTCTGAAACTATCTCCAAAATTTTAAAGTTTTAATTACAATCTCAAGAGTTAGTTTCTTTGTTTGATCTAGGTACAATTGTGTTTTGATGCCTTAATTATTTGATTTGCACCTAGATGTGGGTTATCTAAAACCCTCAAGCATGCCCCTAGTTTTTGGTACAGAAAAATTTGAAAATCAATAGGGCATGTTTGAAATGAAGATAGGTAGACAACATTGTCTTACTTGTAGGTTTGATTGACTCAATGATGAGGGACATTGAGTTTACTTAAAAGGCAATCTCAAGTTACGTCTTGCTAAGACGTTAAACTAAGCGCTGGATGGGAGGCAACCCATCATTTTAGGTAATTTTTTTTGTTATTTGTTTTAATTTTATTGTTTATTTTGGTTTAATTATATGTGAATAATTCTTAAATTGTTAAAACTAAAAATATTTTTTGAGTTGTTAGAAGTTCACAGCAATCTGTCTGTATACACTTTAATGATGAATATGATGAATGCACTTGCATTTCTCCATTACTACTTACACATTCTCAAGAAATAGGTAATCTTTCTTCTCTATAACTTTATCTTTAATTTACGCTTGTTACATCGAGGACAATGTAAGTTCTAGGTTGGGGTGGTGAAAAGTTACCATACTTAATTACAAAACAAAAAAAAAAAGATTTAACAATTTAAAAATAAAAAAAAAATAAAAAAAAAATTATTAATTTTTTCTTTTTTTATGTTCACATCTTCATTTTTTGTGTTTAGTTTTATTTTTGTTTTGTGTGATTTAGTAATTTTGGAATTAAAAAAAAAAAAAAAAAAAAAAAAGTTCTCCCAAAAATTTATCATTTCTTTAAATCAAATTTAAGTAAATAGTTAAGTCTTTTGTCTTGTTAGATTAATTTTTGGAAAACATATCATGAAATATTATGTATTTTTTTTTGATAATTAGTTAATTTTTGTCATAACTAGTATTTCTCGATAAGATGTAGAAATTATACTAATCCCAAACCGGTATTTATGAATTTTTTTTAGTGGAGACTACCTTTGTGAGATATAATTTGAGCCTAATTTCCTTTATTCAGAGTGAAATATATATTTTTTCTACTCCAAACACATTTCTTATTTCTTCAAATTCTTAGATGATCTCATAGGCATTAATATTGAATGTATGAATTTTTTCTCATCTTAATAGAGTGTCGTATATTTTTTATTATTATTTTTGCTTAGATTAAATGATTTGAGTAGAAATTGATAGTATATGCTTTTATCTCATTCGTGTACGATGTTGCAAAAAAAAAAAAAAAAAAGAGACATATCCGGGGTTACCTAAACCAAGATCAAACAAAAAGCCACAAAATTAACCATTCACCAAAATCCTAAAAAATGTACAATCTATACATGGGTTGACTCTCTAAAAAAAAATGATATATATTGAAAAGTATCTTCTTAGAAAAAAATAGAGAGAGAAAGAATATATAGTATAATCTACATACTATGACCCACATTGCCTACAAAATTGTGAGTAAAGGCTAATTACAAAAGAAAGATATAGGAAGTAATTCCTCAAAAAGTCATTGCACTTTCTTCATTTGTAAAGGCATATATCTTGAAATTTTTTCTTAATGAGTTTGATTTATGCATGAAAATAATTTTTATATATGATATCTTTATAATTTATACATTTGATTCCTTCCACAGATCAATGTCAAAATAACACTTTGAGCCTTTCTTCTTTATACATATGCGAACATATTAGTTCATTTCTATACATCAACTCCTTTCGCATATAAATTAGTATGAGTGTTTGAACCCATAGGATTCAGTGTTTTGAGAGTATTGACTTGTGAGGAATAGAAAGTTGCAATTCGGATTTATGACACCGAAATTGGGTGAAATTAAATTGATACATTTTTGATATGAAATATGAAAATGATTTCCGACTAATTATTATAATAAATCATGATTGTTTAAAAGATTAAAATAACTTATGCTTGAGATTTTAATTATGATCTTAAAGGAGATTAAAAAGTATGAGACATTTTTGTGATATGTTGTTTTCTTTTTATTCTTAAACGTTAATTTTGTTGTAATTTTAGTTTTTAAGTTGATTATTGTTATTATTTCTTTTAATTTTTACATTTAGTTAAATCTTTGTGGGTATCATTACTTAAAACCCTCACCAGACTCAAACTTCGCTCCACTAGGGCAACCTAGGGGTTTAAAGGCTTGTTGCATAGGCTAAATGCAACCGTGTCAATCTACGGAAGTGATTTAGGATAGTTTAATTTTTAGTTTTTATCGCTTCTCTTGCTAAGGGACTAGCAAGAAGCTGGTTGGGGGTTGTGATGAGTGCTCAAAAAGCACTAAAATAACCATGATTTTATGCACATTAATTGATTAAAAATATATATATTTATATGTTTTATCATATATTTATATAAATTTGTCTTTTTCGGAATCACGGGTATTTTTATTGTTTTTCAGGTATTTTGGCTTAAAAACGCAATTTAAAGACTCAAAGAAGAATACTTGAAGCAATACATCACAAATAAATTAATAAATAAGTGGAAAAAGGTCAACAAACATGGAAAAATTGGACAAAATGGGTCGAAAGGTCAAAAATGTCAAAGTAGTGCGCCGCCAGCCGCCCATGCTGGCCGCTTGCCCAGCAATCAAAGACTCAGCCTTACTAAAATCATACATGGCAGCCATGTTTACGCGCAAAGATCAAGGCAGCTGGGTTATCGTTCACGCCGGCAAGGCCAGCTGCCCAGCCGCCGGCCCAACGCGTTTTGACCCATTTTTCACGCGGCCGCTTTACATGACGTCATGCTTGACGTCATTGATGACTCAAAGAGGTCCAAAACACGTTTTTATTTTTTTAATATTTTTTTTAACATTTTTTTAATCATTTTTTCTCTCCATCCTCACCTATAAATACCCCCCTTCCATTCACTTCAAAACACACCTTCAAAACACACTTCTCTCTTCTTTCTTTCTCTCTTTTATTAGATTTTTAGGTTTTTTTAGTTTTTCTTAGTTTTTAGCTTTTTTTTAGTTAATTTCTCTTAGTTTTAGAGTTCTTCCCTTTTTGGGAAGAACTAGTTATGTTTTTGTAATAATTTAGCTTTTGATTCAATAAATGGGAGTGCAAATTCCGCTTGGAGGTTTTCCAGCAACGGGAATAGCGTCGAAGTTCTGTAAGGATTTTATTTTCTTTACAGTTATTTTTTATGCTTTATTCTTACATGTTATATTTAATTTGTCTGTGATTAAATTTAACTGTGTTGGCTATTTGTAAACATGATATAATAATAACGTTGTTATGCTTGCGAAATATTAAATAGGTAAAAATCTCTAAAATGAATTGATTTTGTTTTTATTCAAGATTTTATATTAAGAATGTTAGAGAGAAATATATTATTTTTCATTACAAACTTAAACCTGAAAATTAGATTTTAAGGTTTAGTTATCCTATTCCGATTTAGAGTAGTGTTTCTTTTATTTGATGGTACAATCGCCTTGCAGTTAGAGTGAAGCTCTATTTCAAAAGTTTTATAAGAATTATTATCTCAAAATGTATTGACAACATGTTTTCAAGAGTGGTTTTAAAACTTGAAAGTTAGTACTGGATAACTAAATTTTAGGTTTAATTTGGACACCTCAATAAAGTTTAAATCGTTTTAACTTTCACCAAAGGTGGCATTTAAATGGTTCATTTTCAATCTCTTAGAAAAAGAATTAATTTAATTAACCAAATTAGTTATCAACCCCACCCATAGGTGTTAATTGATTTGTTTAGTTAACAAAGAATATCTAACCCCACCAAAGGTGGTATTCATACAAAAAAGGGAGAATCAATAAATATCAATTCATATCTTTAATAACCTAAATAATATGAGCAAGCATAATTAACTTAATTATTATATCCATAAATACTCCACTGTTTTTAACAGATAAAATTTGCATAAATGTTTATTGAATCTATGTTTATTTTTATGTAATTAGATTAAAAACACAAAACCCAAAATATCGTGACAGGATGTTTAGGATTTAATTTCGTTTTTAAAAGTTTGAATAATAAATTAAAAACCACATACATTCCTTCCTTAGATCGACCTTGGGAGTATACTTATCATTTTCTACGAAATGATTCGTGCACTTGCGAGAGTTTTATAAATAGATAAAACCAAAATGAACGGGCAGGATCGGCGACGTCGGTTCTACCCCGATCACCTACCATTTTCAATGTGTAAAGCTCGAACTGAGTATCTACTGGTTTGATCAAAATCCATAAAATATGACCAAAAAAGTTGGAGGATTTGATAGAAATCCCTAAGTATATGGATTAAACATATGGTCTCAACCCCTTTTTATAGGAGAGGAAGGTTGATAAAACAATATAGGAAAAATAAATGATCAAAGTTCCCAGAAAAAGTGGGCAGGTCAAAATCATAAATACATAATAAAAGAGGAAAACTAATTTCCCATTAATAACTAAAGTTGATTTTTTCTCATTTGACTTTTTAAAACTTCACATGCCTACAAGTGTGAGCTCGTATCCACACAAACAAGAGTGGTGTCGAGCTTAGAAAAGCAAAATTGGATCGTGTCATTAAAACTCAATGCTACTCCACCCCTACCCTCGCGACCTTAAGGTCGTCCTCACCATGAGAAGAGTCTAAGCCTTCTTCATCCTCTTCCTCTATAGAAGGAGCCTGCATACATGGGGGAGTGACTCGAATATCCATAATGCGATAATAATACTCACCTAGATCCTTCTACTTGGCCTTCACCTTAAAGGTTTCCATGGCCAGCTTGTACGACCTCTCCATGCTCAACTCAAGCTTCTGGGACATGGCATCCATATCGACCTTTACCTTATGATGAACCTCTTTGATAGAAGCCTCGTCTCTTCTATGGGTTTCTGGCCCCCTCCTTGGCATGCCTAAGAGCCTCCTTGACCTCGGTAAGGCATTGGACATACTCATTCAGCTTGGAGGTGGCTCTTTTTAGCTTCTCCTCCTTATCAATTACCTTGCCTTCTCACTTAGTTACTCTCACCAATAGCACGATGTACTTTGAGCACGTAGACATATGGTTTTGCTTCTCTTTCACTCTTCTCTGAAACCTAATCAATAAATAAATTCTAGCTCCCATTTGTGAAGTGTTTCTAAGGATTTAAAGGATGAGATAAACCAATTTAAGATTTAGAGATAGTCGATCAAAATAGAGTATTTTAATTCTCAGATCTTATTTCTCTTTATACTCTGAATATTTTTTTTGTAATTGAATTAATTTTAATTAATTTAATTATGTTAGGCTAAATTTTGTGTATGGGATATTAGTTTTTCTTCTATGAGTGGAATAACAATTTGATGATTTAATTTAATAAAAGTTGATTTATTCCTAGTTCATAGATTTTCATACCTTTGTTTATGGATTATTATTATCCATTCTAATTTATAAACAAAGTGGTTATTTTAGAACTAAACATTAGACACATCATCTTTCTTTGTTGTGCATTTATGAACAAGAATCTAATTTAATTGTATTGATTTGTGTTAGATTAGATGGCTTATTTATTTCCCTTAGGTTTACTAATTAACTAATTTCAAGCCAATGATGACTCTATTTTCATAGAGTCATTAGCGCACTTTTTTACTTAATATTTATTTGTTTTATTCAATAAATAGTATTTTTTTTTGGGGGTCAAAAATATTAAAATATTAACTTTTTAATGAAAATGGGTGAAAATATAATTTTTGGAATTTTTATGAATTTTTAACGCAAGACCAATCAAAAGCTTCCACGTGGTATGCCACACAGGCAGAGGAGCTGACTGGGCAAGTCACGAAGATGCCATGTAAGCATGGAGATTGAATCATGTCATGCCACGTGTGAGGGGATGAAACATGTGCCACATGTCAGCATGATGTTCAATCCGAGTTCTAAAAATTGGTCAACGCACCATGCCACGTGTTGCTATGCCATTACTCTACGTGTTCTACCCATGCACCATGCCATCTATTTCCGTGAAACACATTGGCCACGTGTCACTAACTCAACGAGCATTGACTCTGACCAGTCTTTCCTACCATGCATCACTCCCTAATTCATCTAGTGAATTTCCCCTACCAGGGTCACGTTATGATTTGCTAGAATTGTCACTTTTGCTTGTTTTGATCGTAGCCCTTGATCTAAAGCTGATCTGACTATCCAGATTGCACCTAAGCTTTATTTAAGCCCCTAATCACTCCATAAACCCTAATTTTCCTTTAGTAGCATAATTTTGGTCATTTTTTGGAGCTAAAAAGATAGAAAAATACAGAAAAATTCAAGATAAGACAATTTTGGTGGAGATTCAAGAGAAAATTAATATTACAATTTAAGAGATTGATTGTATTTCCTTTCTACTCTTTTTTTTTATCAATTTTATGTCTTTTTTTATGAAAAATATGAGCTTTATGAATACAATTATGTGTAATTAATTTATTAATCTAGGGATCTTATGAACCCAATTTTCACTATATGATGATCTAAAATTTTACCCCAATTATAATTTTACTTTAATTATATTATTTAATCTGATCTTTATGTTATTAATTGTTTGACCAAAAATTTATCTATAGAGACAATTAAATAGATTTGAGAGAATTATTTAATTGTTTATCTTGGTTAAATAACATGCATAGTTTCTAGACAAAGATGTATGATTCTTATGTATGTGATCCATAATTGATGAACCTAATGAGTAATATGAAATTTAATTAATTGGCATGAGAGTGTGATTAAATGAATTACTATATGGTGTGTAATTTACTCGAGAGAGGAATACATGCTAGGTTAGACTCAATTTATCATTTAATTAATTGATATTATATTGGGGGGATTTTAGCAATTCTTATGTTTAGAAAATTAGGGGATTAAGTATTTCTAGATATTTTTTCTTATATCTTTTTTAGTCACCAACTCTGATTTAATTAATTATTGTTATTTACTTTTAGTTATTTTAATTTTGCTTCCTAAAAATATAAAAACACCAAAAAATTGATTTTTATTATTTTTAGTTTTAAAAATTAGTTTCTAATAAAATAATCTCTGTGGGAACGATCTTTACTTATCATTATATTACTTGTTACGATACACATACTTGTGTATTCATTGCACACACAATTTGTGTATTGCACACACAATTTGTGTGGTCCAAGCAGTTATTGATTAATTGAAAATTATAAGGGCTCACCATGATCATTGAGGGTTCTCTTATTTAAAGAGAGAAAAAAATTAATAATTCTAACTTTTGAAGCTATATTATGAAAGTCATTTAATTTGTTTCATTCATGAATAGTTAGCTAGCTAATTTTTCCATACTTCTCCATCCATATTAATTCAGCTATAATTTACTTGTCTTATTTTAGTTGTTCAGTCAATTTTAGAATTTTCAATCTCTCTTTCAATAGACAATTGTTAGAATATTTAGGATTTTTTGTTCCACTAATTAAAAAATTAATTAATGTTTTAAAACACCTGCCAATTCTTTTAGAGACCGATCTTGGGATAATCTTATCATTAGTCTAGTAGTGAATCGTGCACTTGTGAGTAATTAAAATTTGTCCATCAAAACACTTAGGGGGAGTGTTGCATATGTTTAGGGGGAGTCCATATCTCTTTATGGCTTATAGATTGTGATTGTGTTTGTGTTTGTGCTACATGTTCAGTGTGCTTAGCCTATCATTATTAACCTATGTAGTCATAACTAGATAGTAAATGTTACACTGTATGTCTGCATGTTTTCTTTTCATGGGTGCATGTTATTTCCTATGTGTAGGTATAGATGTAACTACAAATAGCATAATAATGGTAAAGCTTAGTTCGATCTTAGAGCTCAGTGGATGAGGTAGACTTGCAGCATGAAGTGGACTATCAAGATGGATGTGTTGAATCAACAAGATGGATGGAGCACAATAAGGTGGTGCTTCGATCTACTTAGATCAGGTGTTGTGTTGATAGTGAGCAAGGGAAACTTAGGTGAAGTTTGAGTATATGTCTTGATTGGTAGAGATATTTACGTTTATACTTTTATCGAGTTGTATACTATAGATTTACTTTTTAGTGAATTGCTTACTACCGAGTGGTTGCCTTAAGTAACACGATGATGTTACTACATAAGAGATGGATCCTATATGGGTTTACCTTGTTATATGTTGTGTTATGTATGATTTCATGCTTTGAGAGTACAATCATCATTTATCAAATATATTCACACATAGGGTTCTTGAAGTGATTGGAAATCCTTTATAGCTTATATAGTAAGTTTTTTTTATTCATATCTTGTATACTATTTTCTAAGTTAATGCATGTTTCTAGCATGGATAGGAGCCTATGAGACATGTTGTCACTAGTGTGTGTTTACCTCATATATGCTGATTTTTTATTGGTTTGTTGAATTAAATATGTTGTTTTTATTTTCACTATACTATCTACTTAATTATCATTTTGAGGCTTACTTGGCCCAGTTGGAATAGAGCCCACGAAAAGATGTCATAAGTTAGTGCATCCACCTCCCTTGAAGGTCCTAAATGCCTATATGGGTCAAAAATTCAATTCACACATGTGCAATTGTTCCAATATATAAACTTTCGTACTTAATTTTTCAAGTATGATCAATCTACTTACCCGAAATCAAGCTCAAACTTATAAATTAAAAGAGTTTGATAGGTTTCTAACCTATTCAAAACCAAAGGACAATTTAATTTCTCACATTATAAAATCATAAAGTAAGATAGATGTTATTAATTATGCTTAAATAAAGAAAGGTTGTAGGTGATAGACATAAGTAGGTGCACTAAGCCATGCCAACTAGATTGGCATCTTCATATCACTCTCATCACCTAACCAATCATTTACGAATATTATTAAATAAAGAAAAAATAATACTAAAAAGAATTCATATAGAATAATCCTCAAAATAGCCTATATTTATGTCTATTGTTAGCATAAGAATAAATAAAAGCACTGCAAATGATGGTACACCTACCACCATGTCACAATATGAATTCTATGGGCCCTAGAGGCTATACTATTAACCACAATATTTCCATCTCTATAGATATGAGAAAAGTAAAAATCCATATAAGAGATCTTCTCTAATCAATCAATACAGGCCGTATACCATCTCTATGGAATAGAAAATGATCTAGTATGAAATAGAGTCACAATATGAAGCACTAATTGGGATACAAAAATAACACTTTACAAAGAATCTCAAAGTCCTAAGAAACCCCGCATAACCAACTAGCTGGAAAAACTCAAAAGTAGGATCATTTATGTTGAATTTTAGCCATTCTGAAGGCAAAGCTCTCAAATAATCTATACAATCTTGGGAGCTCATTATGGTACGACCTACTCATAGATAATAGAGAACATGAAAATCGTCAACTATATTTTTCATAGCCTTTTGCTATGACATGCTAGCCTCCTTAATAAACTACCAAACTATGGAAACTTCAAAACTCAATTAAGTAAGTTTATCCCCATAACAACAACCATTTCTAACTGTTCATATAACTTATATGACAAAAATAATCCCTATTTTTCTTAAATTACTGACTTATGACCCAAAATCTATAGCCATAGAATCCATCCATAAATTTATACTAGTGGAGTCAATACAAGGTTGTTAGCCAAAGAAGGAACCTGAAGGTTCTCGTATTGCACCTGCAAATGGAAACTCAAAAAGATGTGAATGAAGGTTTCTTCAGGCTTGCCATATAAGGAACACTTGGAAGAGAAAAAAAAATGTCCCCTCTTCTAGGCCTAAGAGTTAGTAGGAACTTTTCTCTAAATGACATGCCATAATAAATGGGACCTAGAGAATGTAGTATTAAAGGGATGTATATAGCCCTACCTCAACTCCTAATCTCCCCAACTATTTATAAGGAGTCATATGCCTCACCTGTCATGACCCCTCCTTTAATGTTTAAGTTCTATCAAAAGACTTTTGTACATGCTATCCATCTATCTACAAGTAATCCCCTACTAACACATTCATTGGTAGATAAACTCAAGAACTGGTTACTCTTTCACTCAATGAGTGACTATCCAATCATTAGTCAAAAACTTGCATTGAATAATCCTTACCATCTCTAACCATCTAGACTTCTCCAACATAGCCAAATAATGGGGCTATAAACCATGCCAATTTGAGGAGTAAACATAGTAAATCTATGGAACGTCCCTTCTATTAGAGTAGCATATGCGCAAGTAAAGCAAAGTGTTATAGTTCCTTATGATAACCGTCTAGGAGAAGTTTCACAACATGGTCTGATTTAAGAAGCTATGGTCCTATACTCAATGTCCTTCCTTTTATAAAGATAGACAATAATCCCTCTAAGCAACTTGGACTAATTTGAGTTTATCGACTTTTGAAAAGTAGAAGAAATCTTGAATGACCTTTGTAAAGTCATCCATAATTGATTTTTCCCACCTATAGGTCTAAAATGAGTGATATAACATACTTTAAAATACTGAAGATAAAAAATATTTGTGCTCTATCAGATTGAGTAATTCCTATTCATGACTCAATCTTTGTGCGAACCTTAACTAAACCTTGAAACAACACCCCTTTAGTGCTCCCCAAAATAAGTTGACTTTCAAAGTGATAAAACACTACTTTGAGAATCTCCTGCACCAAAGTAGATGAAATATTTATCCAAAGTTAGCAATTGTCTCGATAAATGACCATATTTTTGAAAGCCTTAGAAAACATCCTAAGATTTGAAGGATAGGCTTAACTAAAAATGAGTAGGTTTTCAACGTATAAAAAGAGAGTTGGTGCTACAACATCTAGAGGTGAAATGATTCAAATAAATATATAGCTATCAATTAGAGATAAAATATATTTTCTTAGAAAGTTCCCTACAAAACAAAATAAAAATGATGATAAAGGGTCTCCTTGTCGAACTCCATCATTGAAAGAGAAATAACTCCTAGGAAAGCCATTAACTAGGATTGAGATTCTTTCTAAAGAAAAAAGATCTTGAATCCATCCTAGGAAGATATCGTCAAAACCAAAGCATTACATTACCTTTAAGGTAAACTCTCAATGTATGGTTTTAAAATATTTACGAATATTAATTTTAATAGTTACATTTCCACCATGACTAGAGAGCTGCATTTTGTTGAAGCACTCAAATTCATTGGCCATATAATCACCAATGTTGTAGCACAATATGAAGTAAAAATGGTTCTAAGAAAGGATGTGTGATCAGATACCCTTTATGCACCTGACAATAATCTTTATAATCAACTTAAACATAAATTTTACCAAAGCAATTGGTTTGTATTGATCAATAGTGCTCACCTTTGAATGTTTTGGTATAACGTTCACAAAAATTGAATTCAAACCTAGATGCATCATACAACTCATAAAGTAGTCCCGAATATACCTTATTACATCAGTACCAATATGTTCCTACAACATTGAAAGAACTTACCAGTGAAATAATTCAACCTAGGAGCACCAAATGGGTCCATTTAAAAACAATGGTACTAATCTCCTCCAATGATGGAATCCCCTATACATAGCTCTGTTATCTTTGGCTGTGACCAAGGAGGGCATTACCTCCTTAATTAGAGTAGAATCCAATGTAACCTAGACTTGTGTAGAGAAAGCTACTTGTACTATCCAAAAATATGAGTGAAAATTTGTTCTAAATCATAAGTAATCTATCTATTTATCTCCAAATGAGTTATCAATTTTTGGGTCTTTAAATGCTAAAGAAGAGAGTGATAAAAATTGTTTTTCTATCTCCATCTTACAAGAATTTAAGTCTAATCTTCTCCTTTATAAAAGTGTCATGAAGATGAAAAAAATTATCTAGATATTTTTGTTGATGTAACAATCTATCCAGCTATTAATAAGAGCTAAATTATATATATTTTATGCATCAAATTTTATTTCATTTATACTTATTTTATGTTTTCATATCACTTTATTTGTTTATTTGATGTCTTAGATGTATTTGGGAATGAAAAAAATCAAAGAGGAGCAAAAACTTATGTTTGAAGAGAAATCAAGGATGCCTAATGAATCAAGCTCCTATTATGTGCAAAAAATAGTATTTTTCATCCCTATAACTTTATATCACAATTGTTGGAATGTGAGAAATCAATTGTGGATACAAGATTCACTCAAAATATATTATTTATATATCATATTATGTCATCAAAAACATATAAATCGAAGAGAGAACACAATCAAGATCAAGGAGGAAAGAGTGCTACACAAAGTTCTAGAAAGAGAAGTTAAAGACGAAGATAGAGATTGAAAATCTATGATTAATCATCTAAATCCTTGAAAATCTATGATCATTCGTCTAAATCCTAAGCTTTCTAGACTATTCTTATGGATTGTTTATTAGTTTTTACCATGTCTATAGATAGGTAACTTGTTATATGTCATTAAGTGTAATTTCTAAGTCGTATATGATGATTTAATGCAAGTTTATTAATTATTTTTTGTCTATCAAATTGGTGTGAGATTATGCATGTTAAAATGCTACTCTTGAATGATTAGGAAACCTACTAGATATTTATCTACTAGTGTTTACTGTTAGATTATGTTTAAAATTACCATTTATTGTAATATAAAAGTAACAACTTATGGTTTTCTTAGCTTAATTATTACTCTTTTATATTTTAAATTTTTTGTTAAATTAAATATGTGATTATTGATTGTGTTATAGCTAGGAAGCCTTAAGCTATAAAGGTCTTTTAAAACTAAAATTACCAATACAATATGTTCTAAATTATGTCTCGAATATAGGAATTAGTAAAATTATAGTTCAATCAATTGAATCCAAATTTAATACAAAGATTGTCCCTTGATCGTAGTTATTATAATTAATGTTATTTTTTATTTTCAACACCAAAACATTATCTATTTATTTTTGTTTTTTTATCATTAATATTTAATATTTTAATTATCATTAGTTATCTACAAGTAATGACTTTTACTTTAACAATATTACAATTCATATATTTTTTTTATAGGAGTAAGGAACTAACTTTTGACATGGCCTTTCAGCGTGGGTAAATTATAATGATAGATATAATTCCATTTATCTAAACACAAGTTTCATCGGCCAAATTCAACATATCTTTTATAAAAAATATTATAAATCTTTTTAGAAAACTTATTATTACTTTTACAACATGCAAAATGATAAATTTATTAAAAATATTCCAATTAATTTTGAGATTGTTTTTAAAGGAAAATACATGTTCCAAAAAAAGTCAAAATTTTTGAGTAAAATATATGTTGGAAATAATACATAGAAAAACAAGTTTAAGAATAAAATTATTTTATTAAAATTAAAAATACACACACATATATTGTTAATACAAAATTTAAATAAAGTAAAAAAAATTGAAATCAATGTATTACACAATGTTCTTAAGATAATTTTTTCACTTATCGTGAGTGTTTAAGAATAACGGAAACTTATTTCTTCGAATATAATGATTAAATAATTATTAACTTATACCATAAAATCTTCCGAAGAACAATGGAAGATCAAACAGAAGAAATCATTTGGCAGAATAATGGAAGAAAAATCTATAAATGAAAGAAATCAAAATTGATAGATATAATGGAAAAATTAAAAGAAAGAGAAGAGTACTAGAAATGAAATTGAAAATTAAATTTTTAATTCAATATTTTATAACAATATCATCAACAAACACATGTGTTCAAAAATGCATTAAAAATTATTTTGTTGTATGAAAATCATGAACTTTTAACACAATAATATTAACATATATATAAGGTTCCTACAAAATTGCGTAAGCTTATCATGTATAAATCATGTTTAACATTTGCACTCTTTAACAATAATTTTGTATCGGATTTATTTTTCAACAACTGCAGCAAATTAACTTGAAATATCCGTATAAAATTAAATTCAAAGAATTTCATTACGATTCAAAATCCCAAGTAATCTTAGCATGTCTAATTTTATATATAAATATGTAGAACATCCAGATAAAGTAATCAAAATATGCAAAAATATTAAAATCTGACAATAACATATTAATAACCTCAAAAAAGCCATCAAAAAATTAAAAACACATAGGGTTTTGATGGAATAAGGTTCAAAATATTGGTCAATGTGTTTAGTATTAATTTTTAAAAACTCCAGAATTAAAATATCAATGAAGAACATCCAAATAAAACAGAATTTAATTCTAGTACATAGTTTTCAGCAATAAAATTTCATTGTCAACAAAAAATAATACCATTTACCACCATCAAGAACCATAAAATTTGTTCTGAACCTAACTACAGACATACATATTATCAAATCTCCCCAATAAAATTAAAACTCAATTAATTAAATAAAATAGAGAGAATTAAGACTTAGTTTTGTCTCAAATTTCTTTGTAGTAGCTAAAACAAATATGCTTTTTATTATTATTATTATTTACTTCTTTATCCTCAACTTATTTGTACGGTGGCTCGCAGCAATAAGGAGTGTAAAGTATAAATAGTGTGAGTTTTATTTTAAAAATTGAATTTTCAAAAGTTAGTTATACTTCCACGCCACTTTCTTCTTCTTCTTCTTCTTCTTATTATTATTATTATTATTATTATAAAATAGTTTCAATTTCTTGAAAAATTATTCTCCCACTAATACTCGTTTAATTTCTCAAAATAAGATAATTTTATTTTAAAATTATCTTTTTTAAATAACATTTACATAATCAGATAAAATGCTTACATACAAGAGGGTTTGAATTCATGTCTTACTTATAAAAATATATATCATTATAATACAAGACAATCGATTGAAATTATCTCTTTTGCTCAATAATTTTGGTTAAACATGGAGCACTTATTTTATTTTTCTTTCCTTATCCTTTAATTTATAATAAAATATACCTATACGTATCATTTACAACACATGTGAAAATATTAACTTATCTCAAAAATATATTTTGATTTGAAAAAAATAACTTTTAAAATTTGCGATAATATTACAAGTGGAGTATATATAGGTCTCATCTTGGAGTATTATTTCAAGTAAATGAAATTTTCGATTATCACATGCAAATATATATATATCAAAAAAATTAAACAATTAAATAATTTAATTAATTTGAAGTATATAAACATGTGATATTCGACTTTAGGAGTAACCAATAACATCTTCTCACGAAACCAAAAAAGAAGAAAAAATCATGGAAATTACTTTGAATTATAAGGTAGTTGCACATACATGCCTTTATAACCAAGTTAATAAGACTGTGATGTTTATGATCAAAAATTTGATATTCAAATCTCAACCACACATTTTACACCTAAAATGGTGCTTACTAAAGAAAATTAGAAGATATTACATGGCAGTTAGGGGTTTCAATATAGTGTATATAGCACATAAAATTAATTTAATTAAACAAAATAAAAATATAAAAGTAGTAAAAGCTAGAGAGTTGGCCGGCCGCCCTCAATTTCATAAAGATAATAATTATACATTGCATTTTATCACAGAAAGTACACAATATTATAAAAATAAAACATAGAAAATACACATACCTAAAATAAAAGGATAAAGAAATATATATATAAGTGGGTTAATTATGAAAAAAAGAAAAGAAAAAGGAGTTCAAAGGGAATAATTAAAATGCTATAGTAGTAGAATTAATTAATGGAAACCAACAGGTATATCTTTGGAATTGGAAAGTTGAGATGGTGGAGATGGTAAAAGAGTGAGTGCTAATATTCCGCTTACTGCTGCTGCAATTCCTCCTACAACAAATGCTGCCAAATTTCCACCTCCAAATAAAGCATCCCATGGTCCACTTAGTACTGATACTATCATCTGCAATTTTTATTTATTATTTTATAAATACCACCAATCAAATATATTGGTAATTATAAATTATATTTGTGCTGATGTGGTGCCACGTAATCTTTCATTGAGACCAAATATATTCTAATTATTAATTATTAAAAGTGCTATTATTCCTTACAAAGAAACTATTTAAAAAATTAAAATGAAATATAAATTATTTATTTTATTCTAAATATATAGAAGAAAAAAAACGATATTTATAAACCTTGTTTCAAACAATAATAAATATTACGATGCTTAGATTAATGAAATATATATGCAGCTAGCTCTTGTTGATTTAGGTGTTATTCTTAAAAAAAAAAATAGTAGAATTATTATATGATTTTTATGTTATAAAAATTGAAATGCTAAACAAATTAAGAATGACCAAAATAGCTGTTTTGAAATATTAAATTAATCACAATATTTTTTAGCAAAATTAAAAAGTAGAGAGTAAGAACATTGAATTTATTTGTGCGAAATTAAAGGATGAAGAACATAAAAATAAATTAATAAAGGAAAGTATAGAAATAATCAATGAAAATACACCTAAATTTTTAGGGTCTTTATTATATATTTCCATTACACCACCGTATGTTTAGGAGATAAACAAGTGAATAAAAATAACTCTTCTTTTACTCGGTCCTTTTTCATGTTAGTAAACGCACTTACTGGGAATCATGCAAATTTATGAGATGTTTGCTTGGAAATTAACACTAATAATAGAGAGGGATTTGTTGTGTTATATTATATATATATATATATATACCTGTGGTATACAAATTGAAATGTTTAAAACTCCCAAAGAAAGACCTGTACGGATTAATTTTAAAGAGTAAAGTTAAATCATTGATTGAAAAGAAGATACTCATTTAAGTAATTGTATTAGAAAAATATATATATATATATTAATTATGTGAAATAGTAATTAGCACCTTGGCCTGCTCCAGAAGTGCTGGAAAATATGGATGCTAAAGCGAAAGGAATAGTGTAAGTCACCTGCAAAAGTAAAAGTAGCAAAGTACGTTTTTAGCTTCTCTTGCATTTTTTTTTTTTTTTAAAGTGGCTTCTCTTGCATTTTTTTTAAGTGGCTTCTCTTTCTCTATCTCTCTCTCTCTCTAAATATCATTTTTTTCTGAAATTTCTCAGTATATGAATAAATAAATGTATGATTTTACACCATAGTTACTTGTTATAAATGAATAGTGTTAGAATGTTTATTTGACTTCTATAATTAATTATAGGATAAATTAATAATTAATTATCTTAAAAATTTTAAACATATATTTTAACTTTATAAAATGATAAAAATAACATTAAATTATAATAGATAGCAGATGGGACAAAATTGCTTTTCAAATACAAATATAATATTATTGTGATAAATTTATCATCAAACTTCTTATTATTAATACAAATATACTATCAATATTCTTATTAATGGTACAAATTTATTACTTAATTCTTTATTAATTGTATAATTCTATCACTAAAAATATAACATAATTATATTTGACTACTATTTTTATTACTCTATAAAATTAAATATTATATTTACAACTTTTATGATATTTTAATAATATATTTATTAATTTATTTTATAATATTTTTGTTATAGACTTATAGAATAACAACATATATTGTAAAAATAGCATTATCCTACAAATTTCTATATGTATCCACTATTTATCTATTTTCATTACACCTCATTGAAAATATAAATGAAATATTATATAAATTTAAAAAATAATAAATA
The DNA here is from genome assembly GCA_030763125.1 of Hippophae gyantsensis. NCBI lineage: Eukaryota > Viridiplantae > Streptophyta > Magnoliopsida > Rosales > Elaeagnaceae > Hippophae > Hippophae gyantsensis. Next base: position 34,353,240 of record CM061032.1, on the reverse strand, counting down.
TAACAATTTTAAAACTAGTATCAATGAAAATATCATAACTTATAATCAATTCATATGTTTTCATTATTAAAAAATATATAACATATTATTTTAAATTAAATTACAATTATTTAAATTTATTCAATATTAAATAGTATTATTCAATTAGATAATTTTATAAATATCAATGATTATATGTATAATTAATCTTATAAAATATTCATAATTATTTACTCTCTATTAACTCATCAATTGAGATTTAAACAAATAATTTTTCATCCTACAATTTTATAAATATCAATATTTAAAATTTAAAAATATATAAAATTATGTAAAATATTAGATCACGAACCATGCGTGAGATATGAGACACACATCGTTAATTGTGGATATCATTTGACACTTTTGACATATCTCATCCAATATATTAGATAGTTTGGTAAGTGCTTTAAAGATTGAATTTTAAAATTCTATTAAAAACGCCAAAATGAGAAAACAATTCAATATCAATTAAAATACTAAAAAGGTAAAAATAAAAATAAAAAATTATATAACTGTTACGTACTTATATATCTACATGCACGTATAATAAGATTGAAACTTATTTTTAGTGATTACAAATAATATATATTAATATATTAAAAGATGATTAATATTTAAATAGATAAATTAATAAATATACTATTATATAATATTGGTGAAAATTATGTATAATAAAAATAATATTTAATTATAATTATTAATATAAATGTATATTATGTTATTTTTCAGTGATTATATATATTTTTGATAAAAACTTTATATCTAGAGAATTTATATAACTAAATAAATTTATATCATTATTATTAATTTGATGATAGATTCTTAAGTTTAAAAGGTCAAAGCTAGAACTTTGAATTTGGTCCAAATATCTCAAAGGTAAAAAAGTCATAATATGCCTTCATCCTTTTTCAAGGTGGAAATTAAAGAAGAAAGGAAATTAAGATAGAAGCACTCGCTTTCTGAACAAATCAATGAGATGGAGTAACTTTTTTATTTTCTGGATCCGTTCGTAAAATATGTGATTCTCGTCTACATCAATCTCAACTACCAAGAAAAAAAAAAGTATTTTTATTTTCCATTTTATTAAAAAATTTGACCTATCCATCATCGAAAAATCTTTAAAAATGTTAAGAGAAATGAATACTAAGTACACAAATAATTTTCAAATCAATTTTTTAAATAACTAATTACACAGCAAATTAAACACCATTTATAGTTAACGAGTCATTCTTTCAATATATATTACTATATTATATTATTATTATTAACTTAAAACTAAATTAAAAGCTTAAATTCTAACATAAAACATAATATAGAATATAATATTTTGCTGTTACTTCAAAAAAAAAAAAAAAAGCTTGCTATAGCGTGTTATCACAATTTAAATTATTATTATTATCATATTTATTTTTCATTAATAATAATATTATTTAAAAATTTGTAACAAATTATATGATTAAAAAAATGTTATTTTATACATTTTTTTATGAAAATAATAATACTTCATGTCATTGCATTTTAACTTAAAATAAAATTAAATATTTTATTAATTAATAAGATTTTATCTAATTTAATGTTTGACCAATAGATGAAAATCAATTAAATATTGACCGAAGGAGATGCAATTCATTGGATACAAATAGAATTATTATTTTATATAATATTTTAATTCGATCAATATATATAGTTTCGATGAAACGATATTTTGAGTTAATGAAATTTTAATTAGGATATTACTTAAAGAAATATTATCTTTTTTTTTTATCAACTATACTATAACGCAGCTGGTATAACATAATAGCACCTTAATAGCTCACGTTATTAGTATATTTTACCTTATCCATAGAAATATTAACACCGTAATAATAACGACCATATATCCCATAATCTTTTGCGCCTTCCTAACAAGTCAAAATAACATTGAAAAAGAATACACTTAAAATTTTATAAAAATTTCTAATTTATTTTTAATAAAAAATATAACTAAAAATCAAAGAGAGAAATACATAAATGATTCCTATATTTTAATATATTTTTCAATTTAATAATTTCTATTTTTTTATTTTTATGATTATGTTATTTTACATTTTAATTTTTATACTTTGGTCTCCTTAAATTTCTTTCTCACAATTCAGTCTTTTAATTTTTATAATTTTTTTCCTTCCACTTTTTTTTTTAATTTAAATTCATCTCAAATTTGGAGTAAATATATGAAAATTTAAAAAAAAAATAAAGGAATTGAATTATAAATAATAAAAGTAAATAAACTAAAGTATGAATTAAAAAATAAATAGACCAAATAAAAAAAATAAAAAAATTAAATTATAAAATATAAAAATATATACAACCTATTTGAATAGTCAACAAAAAAAAAACAATTCGTGAGTTTTTTTTTTCTCAAAAGGAAAAAAAAACACAAAAGAAAATTTGCTTTTATATATATAATTACATTTACTTTAATTCCATATTGATTTAGTAACAAAAAAATTTCATCGTCAATTAAATATATGAGTGGTTTATGATTTTTTTGTTATAAATTTATAAATTTATTTTTAATTTGGATAAAAAGAAATGATGTACCATACCATCTTGTTTAGAAGAAATTATTCATTTCACTTACAATATGTAATAATATGATGTTTTAAGTTAATAAAATTTAAAAATAGTACAATATTTTTTTAAGAAAATAAATACTCAATTAATAAAGAGAAAAACATGTGATTAGTAAAAAGTATCCACAAAATTAATGAATAACACCTCCCTTGCTTAGTCAAGAATCAAGATATGGAAGATGTATTTTCTAGGTATAAAATAATATGACTGTTTAATTTTGTATAGTTATACATTACATGTGAATTTAAACTATATTAATTGTACATAAAAAAAAAGTGTAGAGTTATTTATAAATTTTAATCCATCAGTTGGGGCTGATCCTCAGAGGGATTAGGCGGGGATGCATGCTTGCCTCTTTTATTTGTAAACAAAGAAATTTTTAAATATAATATCCATAGAATTATAGATAAATTTATGTATAAAATATAAATATATCATTGAACTTTAAATTTTAAACTTTTATCACTTAAAAATTTAATATAAATTAAATAATTAAATATATTTATACTCAAATAAAATACATCTATCATCTTTTATTAAAGAAAAGCAAGTAATAACTTAGAAATAGTTTTTTTTTTGTTTTTATAAGTCCCTCCCGATCTCTAATATATCCTAAATATAAATCATATTAAACATTTGATTTAATTTATCTAAATTTTTAATTGTAAAATTATGTGTTTTAATTTTTTTTTCTTAAATTGAAAATAATATTTTTACTTTAAAATAGAAAAAATTAAATATTAATTTAAATAAATTTTTATAATTATATTACATTGATATGTAGGAAAATTATATAAATAAATTACACAACTTTTTAAATATCCATTATTTTATTAAAAAAATACAATTAATGCATAGTAGAGTGGATGTATATAAAAATAATGCATGGTAGAGTGGATGTATATAAAATAATTGTTTTATAAATTTATTCTTATCCATGTTTTATGTGATTATTTATTTATTATTATGATTAAGGGTATATTAAAATTTACAATTTAATTTTTTAATTAAAATATATATTTATATTTATATTATATATAAAAATATAAATCAACATAAATAAATATTAAACAAAAATATCCTTATAGTTTTAGATAATGACATATCTCACATTTTATATTTTAAGAACCTTAAAAAAAACTCTTTTAATATTAAAAAAATTACTTTTTTGATATATATCTTATTTTAGATTTTTTATTTTTTATTTTTTTAGGACTCATTAGAAAATAAATGTATGCACACATTAATTTTTTTTTAAATTCAATGATTCAACGATTATCATATCTATTTTCCATACTTTGGTTAAGGAATTTTTGCAATAATAGATCTCTAATGGACTAAAAATCCTATGGTTAATTTTGTATTTTTATTTTATTGTCATTATATAAGTAAATTTATTTGTTAGATTACATATATGTTGTTAAGATTTTTATTATAATTTGATATATTTTTTATTTTTGATTTTGATGTTGTACTTTATTTTTTTCAAAAAAACAAAAATCAAAGAAATTTTAAAATATTGTAAAAATTATAAAAAGTTAACGATGCAAAGCAGATATATTTATGTAGTTATATAAAATATTACCGCAAATAAAACTAGTTATTTTAAAATAAAGATATATTATGCTCTTATATTTTAAATTAAAAAAAAAAGTAAAACTAAACACCTTAAATAAAAACTTCTATAATCTGTCTACTTTTCAATTAAAAAAAATTATATTAAGAGTATACTTTTAAATAATTGTAACAATTATATGGATTGTTAATTGATTAAAAACTAACACTTTTTGAATTTTATCTTCATAATTAACTAATTTTGAAAGTATAAGAAACTTAAGTTTGTATATTTTATATTAAATAAGTTGTAAAATTAATAAAATAATTTTTTTAAAAAATAAAACCAATCACGCACGCATTTCTAGTTAATACGGATAAAAGTGTAGATATAAAACAAAAACTCCTCTTAAAATAATTATATTCGTGGCTAAAACAATTCACGGACCACAAAATATCAAATAATAATTAATGACAGAAAAAATAAATAAATAAAAGAAGCCAAAAAAAAGTAGATGAATAAAACAAACTTACCGCTAGAGGAATTCCCAAAACGGAGAAGAGAGCCAAAGCACCGACCTTGACACCCGTCGGTGGCGGCGAATTGATACCAGGATGACCGTGACGATGAGACTCAGCCAACTTGGTAACCAAAACAGTCAATGCCATGCAAATAGCCAACACAATATTCCCAATACCCCAAACACGCTTAATCCCACCTAGTCTCTTAGCTAAGAAAGCAATACCCAGAGACATAAACCCCAAAACGACAGAGTTTAACATCAAACCAAGTGAACCAGCACGAACACCCATATCATACAAAGGCCCATCTCCAACTTTGCCTCCATAAACCTCCTTTCCCATCCAATCTGTGTCAAATAACAAAAATGGAAACCAACCAATCCAATTCAAACAAGTAACCAACAATAAGATCCACATGGGTCTTTGCAATTCTTTAAAAGCACCCAAAATCTCTCCAAAAAATGGCAACATAGTTGATGATGATGATTTGTCATTTTCATTTTCACCTCTCTCTTTGGCTAATTCCGTTTGGATTTTTTCTTTAACACAAGCTAAGCCTATAGCTGTAAGTGTTAAGAGCAAAGTTATGGAAATAAAAAAGCAACTTTTCAGATTAGCACAATAGACATCACAAGCTTTGGTTTTTGTAAAAGAAAATATTTTATAAAGATGTTTATAAGACCCAGCAGCATAACCCAAAACATTCCCAACTGCCATGAAAAATGAGAAAAAAGCATTTGCTGTTCTCATTTTCTTTTGATCATCACCAGAAAGATCAGCTAATAAAGCTCGACAAGGCCCTTGTAACATATTGTTTGCAACATCAAGGATCCAAAACCCAACCACAAAAATAGCTACGGCTCTAGGCTTGGTCTTTTTCTCAAGAGAGTCACCAAAAGCATGACCCATATCTGCGGCAAAGCCAATTAAGAATACTGCTGTAGCTACAAGAGCAGCGCCGGCCACTATGAATGGCCGGCGGCGACCGAAGCGAGAAGTACATCGGTCGCTATAGTATCCCACTATAGGCTGTACCAACATACCAGAAATGGGACCACATAGCCAAATAAAGGCTGCCCATGTATGTGGAATGCCGAGAAGCTGTACGTATGGTGTGAGAAGTGAAAGTTGAAGAGCCCAACCGAATTGAATACCTGCAGCTATGGAAGCTACAAATATGATTTTTGTTAAAGAACTTGGTTGTTGGTCAGTGGATAGTGGAGATGGTAGTTGTTTTTGTGCTTGTTTGGTTTGTGTTTCAACCTCCATAGTTATAATTTGCTGTTATAACTAAAGATAGAATCTTAGTTCTGTGACACTCTATTCTCTCTCTCTCTCTCGTTCCCTCTTAGAAAGACATTGAATTAAGGAGAAGATAATAAGGGGTGTAATGAAGTGAAAGAGTATTGAGCGATGAATGAGGGGGCTTTGCATGTGAATTTATAGTGGAGATAGGAGGGGTCTATTTGGAATTTGACGGGGATATTGTGATTTATTAATCTAATAACGCCTTATAGTAATACTGTTATTTATTATTGCGATAGTAGTAAATAAGATGGTGTTCTTCATCGGTTGATTTTTTAATCGAACATATATTCGATATTCATATTTTTCTAAAATAAATAAAATAATATTATATTTTATTAATTTAAAGTATCAATCATCACTTATTATAAAACTAATGCAACAACTTCAACAACCCAAGATATCTAAAGTCTTATGGGGTCGAAGGCAACTATTATATGTTTTTAATACATTAATAAATATTTTTTTGCTGGTTACTTGTCATTCCTTTTCCTCTCTTAGTATGTGGTATTTATTTAAGAAAATAATAATATAAATAATATGATATATATTTTAAATTATACATATAAAATAAAATCTTATATACAATATTTTGTTAGGATTATTTTACATTATTAGAATATTTGATTTATTAATATAAAAATATAAAGTAAACTTTAATTTATAATACTTTTTTAATTAATCAATTATAACCGAGTAAAATTATATCTAAATTATTATTTTTGAATGAATTTTTTAATAAAATTTAATAATAAATATCTATTTTCTATAAGACACATTAATTAAGAAATAAGGTAGAACTATTGACAGGAATGTTATTGCCTTTTCCAATGAAAACATAAAAAATAATAACATATTTAGATTATAATTTTGGGAGGGCTATTGCAATATGGTCGCTGGCAATAATCTCATCTAAAAATAATATCAAAGTTAACTTTATTAATATTTAATATTTAAATTTAGGGGATTAGAAGTTTTTAGTACACGTAGGATTCTATAAACATAATTTATTAAAGATTTTTCTAAAATAAGATATACTTTATATAATTTTTCATCAAATGATGTTTATTTTGATTTTAATGATGCATTTCTTGTCTACTTTAATACTTGAAAGAAAAATTAAGAACTGTCCCTAAATTTTGGCATCTAATTGGTCTCTTTATTTTAAAATTATGTATAATACTTTTAATTATGAAATTATGTATAATACTTTTAATTATGCAATTGGAGCAAGTGTTAGATAGAAAGTAGATAAAAATTTGCATGTTATATATTATGTTAGCAAAACGTTCAATGATATCTAATAAATTATTCCACTATTGAGAAAAAATTTAGCTATTATATTTTTTTAGATAAATTTAGGTCTTAATAAATTTTAAAGTAATTGTGCATTTTGATGATGCTATTTTAAGATATCTATTAAATAAACCGAATGTTAATCCAAGATTAATATGATGGGTTTTACTCTTACAATAATTTGGCCTAGAAATCAAAGATAAAAAGAGTAGTGAAAAATTAATAATTGATCATTTATCTAGGTTAATTTTTGAATTCAATTCTCTTGAAGGTGAGAATAAAGAAGAAATTGTTGAAACTTATCTTAATGGACAATTATTTTTAGTAGGTCCAAATCCATGGTATATTGATATAGTTAATTATCTTGCTATTGATATTTTGTGGCCTAATATTTCTTTTCAAGAAAAGAGAAAGTTATTAAACTCTTGCAGACAATAGTTTTAGGATGACCCTTATCTAATTAGGATTACTTAAAATCAAATCATTTGAAGATGTATGTCTGAAGAAAAACATAAGAAAATCCTAGTGTTGTGTCATGATTTTCTTTGCGGTGGCCATTATAGAGTAAACAAAAATGGCCTTTAATTAATGTATTATAGTATGATTTTTATTGGCTAACTCTTTTTTAAAATGCTCATATGTTTTGTGCACAACGTGATAGATATCAAAGGATAGGTAATTAAAGACAATATTGAGAGAAAATATTTCTCTAATGTGTATTTCAAATGTATGTACAGTAATATAAATAGGATTATGAGTTAGACAAATAGATCAATAATTTAGGAATGTCAACTATTATAGCCTGTACACCATTAATATAGCATGTACAACTACTAATCTAGGACTAAATACAGAAAATATCTCAAAAATTCTACACTCCCTTTTAAGTTAGGTGATAGATATTAATCATTTCCAACTTGCAACTAAGTTCTTCAAAGATGGTTCATGGTAATGCTTTCGTAAGGATATCTGCAATTTGATGACGAGTAAATGTATATAGAAGGTCCACGATTTTTCCTTCTAACTTCTCTTTAATGAAATTACGATTAATTTCTACATGTTTGGTTCAGTCATGATAAACTAGGTTTCTTGCAATTCTTATTACAGCTTGATTGTCACAATGCATGTTGATGGGTTTAGTAGTTGTGAAGTCCAATTCATTGAGTAGTCTTCTTAACCATATTCCTTCATAAATCACATTGGCCATAGCTCTAAATTTAGCTTCTGCACTACTTCGAGCAACTACTAACTGTTTCTTACTTCGCTAGGTTACAAGATTCCCCCACGCAAATGTACAATATCCAGTGGTAGATCTGCAATCCACTATAGAGCCTACCCAATCAGCATCTATAAAGACTTCAATTTTCCTGGTGGGATTCTTACTGAAGTACAATCTTTTTCCTAGTTTCATCTTGAGATACTTAAGTATATGATATACTACCTCTATGTGTTGTTCAGTAGGACTGTTATAAATTAACTTACAATATTCACTGAAAAACCAATATCTGGTCTAGTGTGGGATAAGTAAATGAGTTTTCCCACTAAAATTTGATAACGTCCTTTGTCCACGGGTGCATTTTTTTCTTTGATTCCGAGTTTTACTATAGAGTCCATTAGAGTTTTCTGCCAGTGTACACCTCATCATTCCAGTTTCCTTGAGAAGATCAAGTATATATTTCCTTTGAGGTATAGAGATGCCTTTCTTTGTTTGTGTTGCTTCCATTCATAGGAAATATTTAAGATTTCCTAGATCTTTGATCTCAAATTCCTTGACTAGGAATTCCTTTAGTTTATTCATCTCAACTATAGAATTACTTGTTATAACAATATCATCTATATACACAATTAGGATAGCTATTCTATCATTGGAGAAATTCTTGACGAAGAGTGTGTGGTCTACTTGGCATTGATTGTACCCATATCTCTTTAGAAATTTAGAGAACCTATCGATCCAAGCACGTGGAGACTGCTTCAATCCATATAAGGATTTCTTAAGTTTGTAAACTCTATTGGTTAGAGTAGGAGATCTAATTCCAAGAGGAATGTCCATGTAGACTTTTTCTTAGAGATAACCATTGAGAATTGAATTCTTGACATATAATTAGTAGAGAGGCCAATCCAAGTTAGATGTTAGGGAGAGAAGAATATGAAAAATGTTGAGCTTTGCTACAGGTGCAAATGTTTCTTGATAGTCAATCCTATATGCTTGAGTGAATCCCTTAGCCACAAGGTGAGCCTTGAATATTTTTACACTATCATCTGCTTTATGTTTGACTATAAAGATCCACTTACACCCAACAACTCGTTTTTCCAGTGGTAGTTCTGTGATATCCCAAGTCTTTTTTTTTTCTCTAAGGCACTGAGTTCTTCAAGAATATCTAGCTTCCATTCAGGTACCTGAAAAAATTTATGAACAGAATTGGGAACCTATATCTGATCAACGTTACTAATAAAGGCCTTATAACCTAGTGAAAGACTTTTATAGGAAACAAAGTTAAAGATGTGGTGGTTTGTATAGGCTCTTACACCTTTCCGTACAACAATTGGAAAATTCAAATCATCAATAATAAGAGGTTTAGTGATGTTACCTTATGAACTGTTAGATGGCTTATACTCGGGTTGAACTCCTAGACTGGCTCAAGATATGATTGATTCTTCATTCCCTCTTGAGTTCTCCTCCTCCTAGAAGAAGATCACTGTTTGGGACAGGTGAACTTTGAGAGTTTGTTGGTAGAAGAGTTGAGGGTTCACTAGGATTCTCGAGAATTTGAGGAATATGATTTGAGAATTTTTTTTTAGTAATCACTATTTGTTCATATAAAGGCGATGACTGAGAGGTAATGCTATTCCAAAGTTGGTATTCATGACCTATGTTCTCCCTCTAAATGGTAGGTTTGGAATAGTATGGGTTGTGTCAAAAAAGGTGACATCCATTGTATTGTAGAATCGCCTTGTGATAGAAGAGAAGAAGTTATAACCTTTATGGTTTGATGAATACCCTAAGAATATGCATTTGATGGCTCTGGGATCAAGTTTATGTCTATGGTGTACATGGAAATAAGTAGAACATCTGAATAGTTTAAAAGGAATGTTGGACACGATTTTGGTGTGAGGGTATAACTCAAGAAGAGTACTGATAGGTGTTTTGAAAGTTAGGATACGAGAGGGTATCCTATTGATAAGATAGGTAGCTATAAGGATAGCTTCCCCAAAATTTTTTAGGGACATGAGTTGTGAACATGAGAGATCTAGCTACCTTGAGAAGATGCCTATTTTTTTCTTTCAGTAACCTCGTTTTGTTGAGGTGTGTCAACACAGAAGCTTAGATGGACAATTCCATGACTTGACAGATAATCACTGAGAATTGATGCGAAGTATTCCCTAGCATTGTCAATTTTCAATACTTGGATCTTTGTTTAAAATTGGGTTTGAATCATGTTAATGAAATTTTTAAATATTTGACATGCTTCAGATTTTTCTTTCATAAGAAATAACCAAGTGGTTCGAGTATGATCATCGACAAATGAAATGAACCAACGTGCCCCTATTATGTTTTTGATTTGACAAGATTCCTAAATATCAGAGTGAATTAGTAAGAAAGGATGTGATTTTTTATGTAGAAGATTGGGATATAAATTTCTAACATGTTTTGAAAATTGACATACTTCATATTGAAAATTCTTTGAATTTTTATTTTTGAATAATGAAGGGAAATGTTTTTTCAAATACAAGAAATTAGGATGACCTAGGCGATATTGATTCAACTTGATTTCACCATTGTTATTGGAATTAAAATTTAACAAAGCTTTATTTTGATATTGAACCTCGGACACAACTTAGAGGACTTGTCTTTGTGGAGGGTCTTCACTGTTGATGAGATAGAGTCTCGAGCACTCTTTAACACTGGCAATCGTCTTCCTCGAATCCAAGTCCTGAAATTCACATAGATTATGAACAAATTTAGCCGCGCAATTTTTATCATGGGTGAGTTTAGTAATTGATAAAAGATTATAATCAAAGGTTGGAACAAGAAGCACAAAATCGAGAATAAAGGAATCTGAATTTTTTTCTGAACCAATCCCTATTACTTTGGATACTAATCCATCAGCAATTCTAATATTATGTACTTCTTGGTAAGTTTTAAGATTCATAAGAAGAGAGGCATCACCAATCATATGTTCTGAAGCACCTGAATCAATAATCCATGGTCTCTTAACCTATTTCACACTAAGAGCATTAAGGGTGTTACTTGATTGAGCCAAAGTTGTAGATGATGTTGGTAAGGATTGCCCAAATATTTTCTAAAGGAGATCAATCTGCTCCTTGCTAAACAGGATAGATTCAGGTGAAGTAACTCCATGGGTTGTAGAGGTAGTATTTCCATGGCTTTCTTTTTTGGTGTGCCATACGGATGATGGCTTCCAATCAGCTAGCTTGCCATGAATTTTCTAGAAGGTTTCCCTAGTGTGACCATGTCTACTATAATGGTCACTCCAAGGTCTTACTCTTTGGGGAAGGTTGTTTACATTATAAGATTGCTAGTGTCCTCAAACAGCCAGTATAGACCCTTCTCTAGTCATTGAAATGGCAAATTGAGGACCCATCTTGACCTTTTTCTGACTCTTCTCTTGGTGAACATCGGAGAGGGCTTCACGAAGGCTTGGTAAGGGTTTTATTCCTAGAATTCTATCTTACATATCATCAAGATCTTTGTTGAGCCCCATCAAAAATTTGAAAGCCTGCTTCTTTTCAGTAATAAGTTTGTACAAGGTTAATATGTTGGACACTTCCATTCGTGAACCTCAAAGAGGTCTAACTACTGCCAATACCAAGTGAGAAAGTTAAAGCATTGGATAACTGATGACTCCCCTTAAAAAAGATCATAGAGGATGCTTTCAGTCTCAAATAGTTTGGACATATTGTCAGAACTAGAATAAGTATCTATAGCAACATCTCATATTCCTTTGGTAGTATCGTAGAGAAGAAATTTATTTCCAATCTCATTCCTCATGGAATTTATCAACCAAGACATCACTATATTGTTCTCAGATTTCCATGTTCTGTATTTCAGATCCTCCTTGTTTAAGGCTACTGCAACTTTAGTAAGGTAATTGTCTTTCATTTTTCCATATATAAACATCATGAAAAATTGGGACCATTGAAGGTAATTATACCCATTTAATTTGTGATTGGTGATAAGGAAAATATTGTTCTCAGTGGAACCTCCATTGAAACTAGTCATGATAGCTTTTCGTATTGGAATTTTTTTTTAGCAGAGTGATCAAGAATTGGGAAGAAGGATATGAACTGATGAGTGAACACCCGTTGTCGTAGAGACTGGGTTGTGAACAATGGCTAAAGTCGTGCAAGAATGTGGTTTCCCCCACTTATTGCCAGCGAGGCTCTATGATGATTTTAGAGATTTGACGAATGGGTTGCATGCTTGGAACCAAATCCATCAAAGATAGCCAAAATCACACCAAAGTTCTGTACTGTTTCTATGATGTTGAGGAAACTAGTGGTTTCAATAGGGATGATGCTACAGTGAGGGTGTAGAAACAAGTGACAGAGTGGTAGAGAAATGTCCGTACTAGCGATTTTCTAGGACGGGTTAGAACCTTCGAGAAGTTAGCAAATATTGGGGTTGAAGTTACACAAGACTTGATGATTGAAGTCTTGTGAAATTGATGGCTAAAGTCGTATGAGATGGAAGGACTAGTCGACAATAGAGTTGATGGCCACAGAAGTAGTGGGTTAGAAATTGGTAACCAAGAACAAAGCTAGAAGTGGCTGGAAGTGTGTGGCCACGAACAATGGTGAAAGTGCTATGTGGGAACGAATCTGGAGTTACTGGTAACAAATGAAGCTATAAGTGGTAGGAAGTGGGTAGCTGCTCACAGAGTTGGAAGGAGTGGCATTGATGAATACCATATTTCATTCAAATGGAGAATTGCTCTGATACCATAAAGACAATATTGAGAGGAAATATTTCTTTGATGTTTTTTTCAAATGTATGTACAACAATATAAATAGGACTAGATGTTAGAAAAATAGACCACTAATATAGGACTGTCAACTATTACAACCTGTATTCACTAATACAGCCTATACAACCACTAATCTAGGACTAATTAAAGATAATCTCTCAGAAATTCTACAATAATATTGGAAAATGGGATGAAATTTCTTTAACATTTAATTTAGTTGTTGAATTTTTTGATGTATGGGGGATTAACTTTATGGGTCCTTTTCCTCCATCATCTAGCTATGAATATATCATGGTTGATATAGAATATTATGTGTCAAAGTGAGTAGAAGTTATACCCACTAAAACAAATGATGTTAATGTTGTTATGAAATTCATGAAGGATTCAATTTTTAGTAGGTTTGGGATGCCTAGAGCAATAATAAGTGAAGGAGAGGGCCATTTTTGTAGCAAACATTTTGATGGTGAACTAAAGAAGTATAACATTACTTATAAATTAGCTACTCCATGTCATCCTTAAACTTCTAGCCAAGTGGATGAAAGTAATAGGTAAATAAAAAGGGTTTTGAAATGTATTGTGTGCCCTTCAAGGAAGGATAGAACAATCAAGTTGAATGATGCCTTATAGACTTACCTCACAGTATACAAAACACCTATTCGGATGAACCCTTACTAGTTAATCTTTGGAAAAATATGCCACATATCTATAGAACTTGAACACAAGGCTTATTGGGCATTAAAGTGCTAAACTTGGATTTAGACAAAGCAAAAGAGAAATAAACGCTCCAATTTACTGAGCTTGAAGAGATTAGGATGAAGCCTATGAAAATGCAAAGTTGTACAAAGAGCGTATAAAGAGCTATCATGACAAAAGGCTAGTTCATAAGAATTTTCTTCTTGGAATGAAAGTTCTTTTACTTAATTCTCACCTAAGATTGTTTCTAAGAAAATTAAAATAAGATGGAGTGGACCCTTAACAATTTTCCAAGTATTTCCATATGTAGCAATAGAGTTGTTGAACCAAAGACTCAAGGAATATTTTAAGTAAATGGGCATTATGTGAAGCTTTATTTAGGAGGAAAACACAACACCGAAGACATCGATGAAATATGGATATATAATCCCTAGCAACATGAAGTGTCTTACTGAGACGTTAAACTAGGCCTTAGATGGGAGGTTACTCAACAATTTAGGTAATGCTATTTTCTTTATTTAATTTGTTTGTTTTACTTTATGTTAATTAATTTTTTTTATTTTCTTTCTCTCATGTGAACATTATTAGAATTGTTAGTTTTACATCTTTTTGTGAAAATTTGTGAGAAGTACACAATATTTTTATGTAATATTTATCTTTTTGGATTGATGGATGCACCTGTAATTCCATACCATCTCTTGAATAGGTTCAACAAATGGATAATTTTTTCTTTCATTATTTTTTATTTATAATTTATAATTATTACATTAAGGGAAATGTAAGTTCTAGGAGGGAGGGTAGGAAAAGTTATATCATAAAATTTTGTGCTAAATTTAAATTTTTATATCATATGTTCACATTTGTATATTTTTTTTATTTTTGTGTGCTTTTATTTATTTTTAATAAATTAGAAATTTTTGGTTTATTTTAAAATTTTTCTTACAAAATTATCATGTCTTTTTAGTTAATTATAAGAAAATGATTAAGTTTTTGCATTATTAGATTACTTTCAAAAATATTTCATAGAATAATGTGATAATTAGTTAGTTTTTGTTATAATTAGTGTTTCATGATAAAATGTTAAAATTGCGATGAATCCAAAATCGGTGTTTAAGAATTAAATAGTGGAGACAATCTTGTGAGAGTGTATTTTGAGCCATTATCTTCTCATTCTAAGTGATGATAGTTTTATACTATTTTAAATACTCTTCTTATCAATTCTAATTGTTAAATAATTTCTATATATCTTTGCGTTGAATTTTAGGATTTTTACATCTAATAGAGTATCATATTTTTATTTTTATTACTTAAATTGAATAAGTTAAGTAGAAATTGAAAATATTGTCACTTCTCTTCATTCATGCATGACTTCTAAAAAAATGAAAGACATATATGGTGTTACATAAACCAATACAAAAGAAAAGGTCATAAATTAGTCACTCAAATACATCTCTTAAAAAAAAGAATGTGATAAAAAAAGAAAAAGAGAGAAAAATGAATATATAAACTACATATTATGAATCAAAATTCTTTCAAGTTGTGAGAATTAGCTAAATAACACAAGAAAAATAATAGGAGTTAATTTCCCAAGAAGTCATCGTATTTTCTTCATCTTCTAAAAGGCATATTACTGAAGATTTTTATTTAATGAATTTGATTGATACAAGAAAATATTATATGATTTCTTTATAAAGTCCTTTCATTTGATTTATTTCATGAGATTAATATTTATGCATTATTTTTGAGCATTTTCTTCTTTAAGCATATGCGAACCTATTAGTTCATTTCTATACATAAACTCTATTTGCATATACATTTGAATGAATACTTGAACCAATAGGATCAGTGTTATTAAGAGTATGTCTTATGAGGATTTAGTCGAAGCGAATTCAAAATTAGTACATTAGGATTGGTAAATTAATATTGATACATTTTAAATTTAAATATAAAAGGGCTTTCAACTAATTATTATAATAAATCATGAATGTTTAGAATATTAAAATAACTTATGTTATAGATTTCAATTGTAATCTCAAAAGAAATTTGAAGGATGAGAAGTTTTGTTATTCTTTTTTATTTTGTTATATTTTTTCTTTGTTTTGAATTTTATTGGATTATGTGTTATTTGTTTGTTTTTGTTATTTATTTTTAATTTTTGCATTTTTAATTTGATATTTGTGGATATCATATCTAAAAACCCTCATAAGACTTAATTCGTTCACTAATGTAACTTAGGGGTTTAAAGAATTGTTGCATATGTTTAAATGCAATTATGTCAACCTATGAAAATGATTTAGAATAGTTTAATTTTATTTCTAATTTTTGTTTTTAACTTTTTTCCATTCTTACTAAGAGACTATTATTTTCAGATTATCTTTAAGTGTTCTTTTACATGTATATATATTTAATTTATTGATTATTTATTAAAATTTACATATCTAGTTGTAAGTAATATAGGATATTAGTAATGTTGATACGTTGGTAAAATATTAAAGTAGATTAAAAAATTTTATAAAATGAATTAGGTTTTATTTCATCATTAAAATTAAAACAAAAGTTTGTTAAAGAAAAGTATGTTGACTAAGAATTTTTCATAAAAACAAGAGAGTTAGATTTAGAATTTAAATCATCTAAATGTGATTTAGTGTAATACTCTTGAATATTAGATATTTACTATCTAAATGTGATCTCGAGTCATGCTCTATTTTAAAGATTTTTATAAGAATTATTATTAAAATAGATATCGATGGCCTATTTTCATAATAGTTTTAAAATCTGAAAATTAATTCTAGATCCTCAAATCGTAAACTTAACTTAGGTATCTTGACGAGAGTTAAATTGATAGCCCTGTCAAAAGAATCAACTAAATGATTTATTAATTTCTTAAGAATAAAGTATAATTTAGTCAACTATCAATTATTGATTCTTGCCAAAAGATTTTTGTTGATAATTGGTTAACAAAAGAATTTGATCTCTACCTTTGGATATTTTCTTAGAACCAATAATACTAATTCATATATATTTATTAACCTAATTAATATTAAGCAAGAATAATTAACTAGCTAATATATCCAATAAATTCTCCATTCCATGCTAAATGTTTAATTGCCTAAATGTTTATTGATCTCTCTTTATTTTTTGTCATTAGATTAGATTTTCAAAACCATACTTTCTGACAAAAATTTTAGGTTATATATATTTTTTAAAGAATTTGTTGAATTATTTAAAGTTTATACTGACTTTGGAAGCATACTTATTATTTTTAGTAAGTGATTCGTGCACTTGCGAGCTATTTTACTGCTCTAGTGTGGATTCATTTGACTCACTTTTTATACACACCCATTCTCTTTGGATAGATTCCAGAGAAAGAGGAAGTATTGGTGGACCTAATATTTTTAATGGGCATAATTATACCTATTAAAATTCCCAAATGAGGGCTTTCTTGTGGTCTCTTAAAGACTGTGTCCGGTTTTTATTCCAAAATGATTGGACATTCCCAACCTAATCCCTAGCAGATAACACCATCATCCCTAAACATACGATCGAATGGACTAAAGAAGAAAGTAAGGATTCTGAATGGAATAATAAGGGACTATATTCCATTATAAGAGTCGTCACTTTGAATGAGTATTGGAATATTTAGAGCTGCCATACTTCGAAAGAAGGTTGAGATATTTTGAAGACCACCTTGGAAAGCACCTCTAGGACAAAATATCTAGAAAATAAGACTCAATAAAGATTTTGAGTTATGCCAAATGGAGGAGGATGAAATTGTTGACAAGTTTTAAACTCTGTTCATAACCTTGGTAGGCCAATGGAAGAAGAAAAACAAGCTAAAAGGATCCTTGCCAATCCTTTTTTGATTGAATACTATGACCACTTCCTTGGAAACCTACTTTAAACCATGCGAAGTAACTATTAATGACTTTGTTAGTGATCTACATGCTTACAAGATGCACCATTTTTTTCCCAAGTAAGGTTAACTTGTTGTAGATTATGGAAAGAGCATTGCTATGGAAACTACAAAAGGAAGTGGTAATGAGATTCTTGTAAATTGAATTGTGGTTAATGATGATAATTCTACCTAGATGAAGATGAAATTACAATTCTTTCCCAATGCTTTATGAGATTTGTCATGAATAAAAAGAATCTCTTTAGAGGATTTAGGAAAGATACCTTATACAGGGAAGACCATTGATATGGTAAGAAGGATGACTCTGAAGATGAGTTTAATCGCCATCCTAGTAGAAACTTTATCAACCAAATAAAGTGATTTGATTATGGGAAGCCAAGTCATATTATTGTCAAGTTTCCTTCAAAACAAAATCACTTTGGAAAATGGGTGGTGAAAGTTGAGGTTAATATTTTGGATAGTAACTATAGTGTTGATGAGGACTATAACTCTATTTCTTTAATAGCTTCCTGAACTTTGAAAGGTGCTCATACTACAACATCTTTGATGCACCATGTTATCAAAGATGATACATACAATGAGCTTCTCAAGAAGCACATTAAATAAAAAAAGCTATAAAGAAAGCTTTGAAGAGTCTTGAGGAATGGGACAAAGAGTTGAGTATGCTGAAGGACACCCTTAAGGAAAGGAATCCTCTGGTAGCTATGATCAGAGTAATCTCACAAAAAAGTGTGAGGTTATTGAAAAGAGATATTTTGATCTACAAGTGGAGTTTAACTTTAACCTCTTCAGAAGGAAGCATCTAGAGGATAGGTTAAAGAATTATGAGTACATGGAAGTAATGATGCACAAATTTTGTATTTATAAAAGGGTCACAAATGCATTAATCACTTATAATAAGTTACAAGTATAATTTCAAGGTCGGTCTCTATTGGAATTGTAGTGGTTTAGATAATTCTTCAATTTTCTCAAAAACTTAAAATGAATATAGAAATACAACTTATACACTTTATAACAATGATTGGGTTTTGAAAATCAGGAAAAATTAAAATAACTAAATATTGATTCAAATAAAACAAAATCAAGGGAGATATATAATTAATAATAAATGCATAATTTATGAGAATACTTAGCTAGTTAACTATGCTTATTTAGAAATATTTAGGTTAATTAAAATATAAAGTCTAATTATTAATTTTTCTTTTTAAATATGAAAATTTCCTTTGGTAGAAATAATTTCTTTGTCAACCAAACCATTTAATGTCCTATAACAGAGATATTTAACTGATTGATTAAATTATACCATATGCCTAAGGAAATAGTAAACCATTTAAATCAATGCTTTTGGCATAATCATCAATTTAAACTCTTATTCAAGTTATCCAAAATATATCTAGATGATGTGTCTGAAAACTAATTCTTAAATTTTAAATATATTATTGAAATACAATAAATTAATCATAAATAATTCTTGTAACAAATCTGGAATCCAGAAAAAACTTTGTTTATTTAATTATAAAATGTACTCCTAAATAATCTACAAAATCATGGTAGCAAAACTAAATTTTCATTATTAAATATAGCCAAACATGTTCAAATGAAAATCCATTTAAAATTAGCATTTATTCAAGAAAATACAAAAAGATTAATCTAAAAATAAAATACAACAAATTAAATCTAAAGATGAATAAAGGATGGAAGATGTTTCTTGCTCCAAAATTATGATCTTGATCTTCAAAGTATTCTTCAATCTTTAGATATCTTTTCTTCTTTTCTTGATATGGAAAAACTCTCCAATAAACTGCCTCTAATACGTTGTGAATTTAATCTATAATGTGTTTCTAAAATAAAACTACTTTAAGAAATATGAGATATTGTATATAGCTAAGAAAAATGTAATGCAAAGATATCTCTAACCAAAACCATAAGGTCATATTTATAAGAAAAAGTCATTGAACACAGGGTTGGAGTAAAAAATCAATATCGCGCTCCTTGAACACATTTTTTCCCACACACATTTTTCCCATTGCAACGTGAAGCTCGAACATGTTTATATAATCCATCCCAAGAAGGCCTCGTTGTGGCACACTTTGTTTCATATGGTGACATAAAATGTTTAACTTTCTCTATAAATCTTCTAGAGAGGTGTCTACCATGGCACACAATATTCTTGCTACATAACACTTTCCTTTTCTTGAATTTTACCTTATATCCCTTACAATTTGGTTGGTTCTTGATGTAAAGCTTACATGTCTCACTCTTTTTAGCTCTTATGGTGCTTTTTGAGTGCTTAAAGTGTTGGGTATTTGTGTGTTGTCATGTTTATCTATTTTGAAGCTAAAACACCTAAGATATAATAAAACATACCTGTCATTTTAGATAGATATATTTGCACAATTAATCAAATAAAATGCTATAATCAAACCTATTATTTTTAATTAAGCATAGTAAAAACACAGAATATGAGTGCTTTTCAAGCACTTATCAAATGACTAATAGAACTATCAGTTATGATCATTCTATTAATCAAACTGATTAAATTACTCACTTGAAAAAAAAAGTAATTGTGCTAGAAAGTGATAAAGTGTTTAGCTTATACTCTTCCTTAAAAGAATCTGGAGTTTGGACATAGTGGTGAAAATTTTAAGAATTAAAGTAATTGTATTATTTGTCTAGAGTTTTCTATTCAAGAAAAAAAGTCCTTATCCGAGCTTTAGGATAAAAGCTCATGAAGTGCCATGAAGAACTGGCTGGGAAACTTAGAAGCTAGATAACATCCTCAATAGTAAAAAATCTCTAGGAGACAAGTTTGGATATGGGTTTGAAGAAGGTTTGTTTATAGGTACCACTAGTTCAACACCAAAATTCATCAAACCTACTATAGCTGACCCTAAGCTAAAGTTTGTCACTATTTCCCCAAAAGGTAAGTCAATTGTTGTGCCCTTGCCCCTCCCTTCAGAAAATTGAACACCTCACTCCTTACTACCTCTTCTCTTCACACTAGTGATGGCCTCTTACCCCTACCTACATGCTTTTCTCCTATCTTTTTCCACTGTAGAGAGTGTGGAAATTTGAGACCTCATAGTGGAAAATTAACTTATCATCCTCGTTTGAGAACTAATGTTGGCACCTTTTCCTTTTCTCCTCCTCACGGTTCTCCTCGGAATTAGAAACCTTACTTCTTTCACTTTTCAACATATACATACCATCTTTATGGCATTGTTGGCCACATTAATATGTATTGTCCTAGTTATACTCTAAGTACTTCCAAGAGCTTATACAAAGTAGGTGTGTTATACATCTAGGGAAAAGTGCATAAAGGACTTATTCTTCTAAAAGTTTGACTAGTGATAGGGGCAGAACCGACGTCGCCGATCCTGCCCGTTACTTTGGTTTTATTTATTTATAAAACTCTCGCAAGTGCACGAATCATTTCGTAGAAAATGATAAGTATACTCCCAAGGTCGATCTAAGGAAGGAATGTATGTGGTTTTTAATTTATTATTCAAACTTTTAAAAACGAAATTAAATCCTAAACATCCTGTCACGATATTTTGGGGTTTTGTGTTTTTAATCTACTTACATAAAAATAAACATAGATTCAATAAACATTTATGCAAATTTTATCTGTTAAAAGCAATTGGAGTATTTATGGATATAATAATTAAGTTAATTATGCTTGCTCAAATATTAATTAGGTTATTAAAGATATGAATTGATATTTATTGATTCTCTTTTTATATGAATACCACCTTTGGTGGGGTTAGATATTCTTTGTTAACTAAACAAACCAATTAACACCTATGGGTGGGGTTGATAACTAATTTGGTTAATTAAATTAATTTCTTTTTCTAAGAGATTGAAAATGAACCATTTAAATGCCACCTTGGTGGGGTTAGACGCAATTTAAACTTTATTCAAGGTGTCCAAACTAAACCTAAGAATTTAGTTATCCGAGTACTAACTTTCAAGTTTTAAAACCACTACCGAAAACATGTTGTCAATACATTTTCAGATAATAATTCTTATAAAAACTTTTGAAATAGAGCTTTCACTCTAACTAAAGGGCGATTGTACCATCAAATAAAAGAGCACTACTCTAAATCGATCAGGATAACTAAACCTTAAAATCTAATTTTCAGGTTTAAGTTTGTAATGAAAAAATAATATATTTCTTCTAACATTCTTAATATAAAATCTTGAATAAAAACAAAATCAATTCATTTTAGAGATTTTTACCTATTTAATATTTATAAAGCATAACAACGTTATTATTATATCATGTTTTACAAATAGCCAACACGAGTTAAATTTAATCACGGACAAATTAAATATAACATGTAAGAATAAAGCATAAAAAATAACGGTAAAGAAAATAAAATCCTTACAGAACCGATGCTATTCCGTTCTTTGGAAAACCTCAAGCGGAATTTGCACTCCCATTTATTGAATCGAAAAGCTAATAAATTACAAAAAGATAACTAGTTCTCCCCCAAAAAAGAGCAACTCTAAAAATAACAGAAACTAACTAACAACTAAGAAAAACTAAAAAAACCTAAAAATCTAAGAAAAGAGAGAAAGAAAGAAGAGAGAAGTGTTTTGAAGGTGTGTTTTGAAGTGAAGGGAAGGGGGTATTTATAGGTGAGGATGGAGAGAAAAAATGAGTAAAAAATGTTAAAAAATATTTAAAAATGTAAAACGCGTATTGAATTCTTGATGTCATTAATGACGCGCAATCGACATGGCCGTCAATGGCTACCACGCACGTGAAAAATGATGAAGCGTTAGCGTATGAGATGGTAGCGGAGGTAGCGTGCAGTGCGTGAAGCGCGTAGAGCATGTATGAAGCAGAGTGCGCGCGTAGCGTGCGCGGAAAGAGAGCAAAGAGCAAGTGCGTAAAGCGCGCGCGAAGAAAGGCCATGGCGGATCGGGCATCTTCTGTAGCGATCTGGCGTCTGCCCGTGATCTGAAGCGTCTTCTTGTGATTCGGCTTGGCACTAGTAATGGTACATTGTGCGTATTTTCTCCTTTTGACATTTTTGACCCTTTTGACCCATTTTGTCCAATTTTTTCATATTTGTTGACCTTTCCCATTTATTTATTAATATATTTGTGATGTATTGCTTCGGTATTCCTCTTTGTGTCTTTAAGTTGCGTTTTTAAGCCAAAATACGAAAAACAATAAAAATACCATTGATTCGAAAAAGACAAATATATATAAATATATGATAAAACATATAAATATATATATATATTAATCAATTAATGTGCATAAAATCATGGTTATTTTAGTGCTTTTGAGCACTTATCACAACCTCAACCGGCTACTTGCTAGTCCCTTAGCAAAGAGAAGCGATAAAAACTAAAAATTAAACTATCCTAAATCACTTCCGTAGAGATTGACACGGTTGCATTTAGCCTATCTGACAAGCCTTTAAACCCCTAGGTTGCTAAGGGACGAGTTTGAGTCTCGTGAGGGTTTTCGGTAATGATACCCACAAACATTGAACTAAATAAAAAGAAACTATAAAAACAATCACAACATAATCAAAAATTAATTTAAGAATAAAAAGAAAACAACATATCACAAAAATATCTCATACTTTTTAATCTCCTTTAAGATCATAATTAAAATCTCAAGCATAAGTTATTTTAATCTCTTTAAACAATCATGATTTTATTATAATAATTAGTCGAAAATCATTTTCATATTTCATATCAAAAATGTATCAATTTAATTTCACCCAATTTTAGTGTCATGAATCCGACCTTAGACTACATTCCTCTCACAAGTCAATACTCTGGCTCGAATCCTACGTGGGTTCAAACACTCATACTAATTTATATGCGAAAGAGTTGATGTATAGAAATGAACTAATATGTTCGCATATGTATAAAGAAGAAAGGCTCAAAGTGTTATTTTGACGTTGATCTCATGGAAGGAATCAAATGTATAAATTATAAAGATATCATATATAAAAATTATTTTCATGCATAAATCAAACTCATTAAGAAAAAATTTCAAGATATATGCCTTTTACAAATGAAGAAAGTGCAATGACTTTTAGGGAATTACTTCCTATATCTTTCTTTTGTAATTAGCCTTTACTCACAACTTTGTAATGTGGGTTATAGTATGTAGATTATACTATATATTCTCTCTCTATATTTTTTTTAAGATATTTTTCAATATATATCATTTTTAGAGAGTCAACCGTATGCAGTTGTACATTTTTTTTTTTTTGGTAATATGGGTCATAGTATGTAGATTATACTATATATTCTTTATCTCTCTATTTTTGTCTGAAGATACTTTTCAATATATATCATTTTTTAGAGTCAACCCAATGTCTGATTGTACATTTTTTTTTTTTTTAGGATTTTGGTGAGTGGTTAATTTTGTGGTTTTTTTGTTTGATCTTGGTTTAGGTAACCCCGAGATATATCTTTTTTTTTTGTGATCATGCGAATGAGATAAAAGCATATACTATCAATTTCTACTCAAATCATTTAATCTAAGCAAAAATAATAATAAAAATATACGATACTAATATTAAGATGAGAAAATTCATACATTCAATATTAATGCCTATAGAGATCATCTAAGAATTTGAAGAAATAAGAAATGTGTTTGGAGTAGAAAAAATATATATTGCACTCTCAATAAGGAAATTAGGCTCAAATTATATCTCACAAAGGTAGTCTCCACTAAAACAAATTCATAAATACCGATTTTGGGTTTAATATAATTTCTACATCTTTTCAAGAAATACTAGTTATGATAAAATTAACTAATTATCAAAAATAATTACATAATATTTCATGATATGTTTTCAAAAATTAATCTAACAAGATACAAAAGACTTAACTATTTACTTAAATTTGATTTAAAGAAATGATAAATTTTTGTGAGAACTTTTTTTTTTTGTTTAATTCCAAAATTACTAAATCACATAAAAAAAAATAAAACCAAAACACAAAAAATGAAGATGTGAACATAAAAAGAAAAATTAATAATTGTTTTTTTTTTTAAAGTTTTAAATTGTTAAAATCTTTTTTTTCTTTTCTCGATTAAGCATGGTAACTTTTCACCACCCCCAACCTAGAACTTACATTGTCCTGAATGTAACAAAACTGTAAATTAAAGATAAAGAGAAAAGAGAAGAAAAGATTACCTATTTTCGAGAATGTGTAAGTAGTAATGGAGAAATCGTTAGCATTCATCATATTCATCATGAGAAGTGTATACACACAATTGTCATTGAACTTCTAACAACTCAACAAATATTTTTAGTTTTAACAATTTAAAAATTATTCACATATAATTAAACTAAAATAAACAATAAAATTAAGTATATAAAACAAATAACAAAAAATTACCTAAAATGATGGGTTGCCATCCAATAAGCTTAGTTTAACGTCTTAGCAAGATGTAACTTGGGGATTGCATTTTAAGTAAACTCAATGTCCCCTCATCATTGAGTCAATCAAACCTATAGGTAAGACAAGATTGTCTACCTATACTTTTTCAGTCATGCCCTATTGATTTTCAAATTTTTCTGTACTTAAAACTAGGGACATGCTTGTGAGTTTTAGATCATCCACATCTAGGTACAAATCAAATAATTAAAGGCATCAAAACACAATTGTACCTAGATCAATCAAAACAACTAACTCCTTAGATTGTAATTAAAATTTTTAAAATTTTGGAGATAGTTTCAGATTTTTTTTTTTTTTTTTTTGGTTTTTTTAAGTATAATATCTAAGTTAAAATAACATAATCAGTATTAACCAAGAGTGCTCCCAGGAAAGAATGGTGGTGCAAAGGCTCCTTAAAAACCATCCTCCTAGACAGAACAACGTTCCCGGAAAGACTAGTGGCACAAAGGCTTCCAAAGAACTAGTCTCCTGGCACGTAACTCGCCCTTAGATCTTTACTTTTCGTGCCATTAAAATTAAGTTAATTAAGTTAAGTTAAGTTAAAATTTAAGTTAATTAAGTTAATAAAAAGGTAGGTTAATTAAGTTAATGAAAATCTAAGTTAATTAAGTTAGTAAATTAAATTAATATAAGTTAGTAAATTAAGTTACTAAAAACCTAAGTTAATTAACTTAAACGAAAAAAAAAAAATAGTTAAAAAAAATTTGAAAAAAAAAAAAAAAAAATTAAACCAAAAATAAAATAAATTGAAGTAGTAAAAGAAAAATAAAAAAATAAAAAGAGAAAAAGAGAAAAATAAAAATTAAGCCAAAATAAAATAAAAATAAAATAAAATGAATTGAAAAAAAATAATTGAAAAAGGTAAAAGAAAAAAAAAAAAAGAAAAAGAAAAAACAACAAAAATAAAATAAAAATAAAAATAAAAAAAAAATAAAAAAAAAGATTTTGATTTTTTTTTTATTTTTTTTGATTTTATTATTTTTATTATTTTTTATTATTTTTTATTATTTTTTTATTATTTTTTATTATTTTTTTATTATTTTTTTATTATTTATTATTATTATTTTTATTATTTTTATTATTTTTTTATTTTTTATTTTTTAATTTTTTTTAATTTTTTTTAATTTTTTTATTTTTTTTATTCTTATTTATTTATTAATTTAATTTAAAATTTATTTACTTTTTTTTTACTTCAAATTTCAAAATGCAAAATTATTTTATTATTCATGCTATATTTTTTTTTATTTATTACGAAATTGAAATTTGAATTTTTTTTACTTTTCACAAACAACAAAATTTTTTATTTTTTTAAATTTTTTTAATAAAAAAAATCACAATTATTTACAACACAAAAAGTTTTTAAAATTTTGATAAATAATTTAAAACGCTTATTCCTTCCCGTGCAGCCAAAATTGATAGGAGCGGAAGCGTCGCTAGATCTGCCGTTACTTTGGTTTTATTTATTTATAAAACTCTGCAGTGCGAATCATTTCGTAGAAAATGATAAGTATACTCCCAAGGTCGATCTAAGGAAGGAATGTATGTGGTTTTTAATTTATTATTCAAACTTTTAAAAGCGAAATTAAATCCTAAACATCCTCGTCACGATATTTTGGGGTTTTGTGTTTTTAATCTACTTACATAAAAATAAACATAGATTCAATAAACATTTATGCAAATTTTATCTGTTAAAACAATTGGAGTATTTATGGATATAATAATTAAGTTAATTATGCTTGCTCATATTAATTAGGTCATTAAAGATATGAATTGATATTTATTGATTCTCTCTTTTTATATGAATACCACCTTTTGGTGAGGTTAGATATTCTTTGTTAACTAAACAAACCAATTAACACCTATGGGTGGGGTTGATAACTAATTTGGTTAATTAAATTAATTTCTTTTTCTAAGAGATTGAAAATGAACCATTTAAATGCCACGCTTTGGTGGGGTTAGGCAGTTAAACTTTATTCAAGGTGTCCAAACTAAACCTAAGAATTTAGTTATCAGTACTAACTTTCAAGTTTTAAAACCACTACTTGAAAACATGTTGTCAATACATTTTCAGATAATAATTCTTATAAAAACTTTTGAAATAGAGCTTCACTCTAACTCATGCCATTGTACCATCAAATAAAAAGAGCACTACTCTAAATCGATCGGATAACTAAACCTTAAAATCTAATTTTCGTGTTTAAGTTTGTAATGAAAAATAATATATTTCTCTCTAACATTCTTAATATAAAATCTTGAATAAAAATAAAATCAATTCATTTTAGAGATTTTTACCTATTTAATATTTCGCAAAGCATAACAACGTTATTATTACATCATGTTTATAAACAGCCTAAAGAAAGTTAAATTTAATCACGAACAAATTAAATATAACATGTAAGAATAAAGCATAAAAAATAACTCAGAAGAAAATAAAATCCTTACATGAACGGGGAGTATTTATGGATATAATAATTAAGTTAATTATGCTTGCTCATATTATTTAGGTTATTAAAGATATGAATTGATATTTATTGATTCTCTTTTTATATGAATACCACCTTTGGTGGGGTTAGATATTCTTTGTTAACTAAACAAATCAATTAACACCTATGGGTGGGGTTGATAACTAATTTGGTTAATTAAATTAATTCTTTTTCTAAGAGATTGAAAATGAACCATTTTAAATGCCACCTTTGGTGGGGTTAGACGATTTTAAACTTTATTCAAGGTGTCCAAATTAAACCTAAGAATTTAGTTATCCGAGTACTAACTTTCAAGTTTTAAAACCACTATGAAACAAATGTTGTGAATACATTTTCAGATAATACTTCTTATAAAAACTTTTGAAATATAGCTTCACCCTAACTACCTAAGCATTGTACCATCAAATAAAAGAGCACTACTCTAAATCAGACGATAACTAAACCTTAAAATCTAATTTTCAAAGTTTAAGTTTGTAATGAAAAATAATATATTTCTCTCTAACATTCTTAATATAAAATCTTGAATAAAACAAAAATCAATTCATTTTAGAGATTTTTACCTATTTAATATTTATGGCATAACAACGTTATTATTATATCATGTTTACAAATAGCCATACAGTTTAAATTTAATCACAGACAAATTAAATATAACATGTAAGAATAAAAGCATAAAAAATAGCAGAAAGAAAATAAAATCCTTACGTAACTCGATGCTATTCGTTCTTTCGAAAACCTCCAAGCGAATTTGCACTCATTTATTGAATCGAAAAGTTAATAAATTACAAAACATAACTAGTTCTTCCCCAGGAAGAACTCTAAACTAAGAGAAATTAACTAAAAACTAAGAAAAACTAAAAAACCTAAAAATCTAAGAAAAGAGAGAAAAGAAAGAAGAGAGAAGTGTGTTTTGAAGGTGTGTTTTGAAGTGAAGGAAGGGTATATTTATAGGTGAGGATGGAGAGAAAAATGAGTAAAAAAATGTTAAAAAATATTTAAAAATGTAAAACAGCGTATTAGAATTCTTGATGTCATTAATGACGTCGACGCCAAATCAGGCGTGCACGTGAAAAAATAAATGGGGCGGTGCTACGCTGTATGGAGGAAACGATGTAAATTGGCGCGCGAAGCGCTGCGAGGCAATGGCGCGCAGAGCGCGCTGTAAAGATGTGGCATGTATGCGAGAAAGAGTGCGAGCCTTGTGAAGAGGCAAGGCCTTGCGCGAAAGGTGGAAAGCGCGGCAGCAGGCAGCTGTCGGATCTCGGGCAGAGCCGCGCTTGCGCGATCCCGGGCGCGTGTGCGCGCGGCTGACTCTTCTTGTCAAGGCCGGGCGTGAACGGTGTGTGTGTGTGCGATTTTCTCCTTTTTGACATTTTTGACCCTTTTGACCCATTTTGTCCAATTTTTTCATATTTGTTGACCTTTCCCCATTTATTTATTAATATATTTGTGATGTATTGCTTCCAGTATTCCTCTTTGTGTCTTTAAGTTGCGTTTTTAAGCCAAAATACCTGAAAAACAATAAAAATACCCGTGATTCCGAAAAAGACAAATATATATAAATATATGATAAAACATATAAATATATATATATATTAATCAATTAATGTGCATAAAATCATGGTTATTTTAGTGCTTTTTGAGCACTTATCAACTAGTCGTTTGCATATGGATGGTTCAAGTGTTTTAGTAGTTTCAAAAAGAAAAGTACATATGTTCCATATATATATTCTTATGAAACTTAAGACTACTCTTTGAGTTTTTCCCCCTCATAAATTCTTTACTAAATGGAGGGATGTAGTTCGATCATTTGTTTTCGTGATCCATTTCTTATTGAGCATCCTGTTTCTTTTCTCTCTATTTGATTAGTTTTTCTATTAGTGTTATTTTCTTTGGTACAATTTATTTTGTTAATAAAAAAATAACAAAATGAGTTTTGCACTCTTTTTCTCTCTTTCTTTCACTTTTCGAGTTGGCCACCATGTGTCACTAGGCCTCACCACCTCTCTCACTAGGATGATTTCAACACATTCACCATGGGCTCAGTAGGCACCCAAGCAAGATGGTAGTGAGGTTGTCAATGATCTTCTACTTTTTAATCCCCTCTCGATTAATTTATTCAAAATATAGAATTTCTAAGCACTTCCCTACCCTTTAAACACTTTCTTACCTTATAATCACTTACCTTTTATGTTTGTGTTTCTAACCTTTCAATTGGCTCTGAGAAGAACCCATGTCTTTGATGAAGATGAGGATCATAATCCTGACTCTAATGGTCCCTTTCAACATTTGGCTACAATTCCCTACTAGTGTTTTGTGCTGTTAAATGAGTTTCTACTTATTAAAAAACGATTTGCATACTTTTATTGGCCTACCTTATATTCCCTTACTAATAGTTATGATCCCACCTTTGTGTGGGTTTTCTTTCACTTCATTAGGATATTGTCTCTTGATAAATGTTATTTTATACATAATAATATATATCAATTCTTTTACACACACACACACATATATGTATGTGTATGTGTGTATATATATATTATATTTGATGAAGAAAGTTATAGTTTTTGGATTTGTTTGGAGTTTTTCAGGAATTTTTATGAATTTTTTATGATTTTTATTTGATTGGTGAGTTATCTGAGAAAGGAATTGGATGTATTTAGTAGCTTATTTCCATTGCAGCTTAATCCAATCACAACTTATTCCCATCATAACTTATCTCATTCTTTTGACATTTGGTGCACACTAATTCTATCTCCACCAAAATACTA
Organism: Hippophae gyantsensis; assembly: GCA_030763125.1. Classification (NCBI taxonomy): domain Eukaryota; kingdom Viridiplantae; phylum Streptophyta; class Magnoliopsida; order Rosales; family Elaeagnaceae; genus Hippophae; species Hippophae gyantsensis. Next base: position 34,322,642 of record CM061032.1, on the reverse strand, counting down.
GCAATCATATTTACATCCAGGTTCAATTTTTATCTATAATAAATGCAAAACAACACCCCCACAAAATAAGGACTATCAAAAATAACAAAATCAATATAACAATTGCTACAAGGAACACGAGAGATCAAAGAGCACATCTTTGGCAGCTTTTGGAGGAGATTTTGAAGAACTTTATAAGCTTTTATTAATCCTATTTTCTTTAGTTTTTCATAATAATAATGTTGATTCTTATGAAATCTAGCTAATTTAATAATATGATTATAAGTAATTTGAAGCCCTAGATTATGGTTTAATTAATTTAATGTCATGAACAATTTTTATTTCAATTCTTGATTCTTGATGAGTTTAATTTTATGTCTGAATACCAAAACTATGCTTGTATGATTTAGAGTGATCAACTAGTTTATTGCATGAATATGTTTATATCTAGTTTGAAAGTTTGTAGTTATGGATCTAATTAACTTAAAGGTGAATAGTTAATTTTTAAAATGAATTCTAATTAAAAAAATCAAAAGTGCCCAAACATGATGTTGTGTGTAAATAAAATAATTTAGGAATAAATAAAACTTGACACACGATATTTTAGATTGAAACAACCTATGCCACAACGATGACCTAAGAAGAAAGCCACCGGTCCACTAGACTATCTACTATGAAAATCAATTCCAATTACATGTCTAGGACTTAAATTATGTTTCATAGGTAACGTTCCCAAGTAATCTACTTACAAGCCATCGCTTCTTTCAAAATCTCTACAACATGGGTGTACGAATCTATACCAAACTTTCGATAACTTGAGTCACATAAGAAATCGAATTCGTTCAATAATCACTTGAACAGTTCTCACAATAAACCAAGGGAAAAGTATGTCCTAGAGTAGATTCAATAATGAAAACCCTAACTAGAAGATTCAAGAATATGTCAGCTAATTTAAATCATCTAGCAACTGTAGAACAAAAGTTGAAGTAAGAGTTCAATAAAGATGGCTTCTTTAAAGTTAATTAATCAAATTAAATAATTATATTCATGCACAAAATTATTTGATGTAAACATTCAACAACCTAATCAAGAAGAAGCAATATGAACATGTAATCATAGTATCATAAATTAAATAGGCTTATTAATCGATTAAATATAACCACCAAATGCTTGATAGAATAATTAAAAAAGAACCCTAAACAAAATATGATTCAATTTTTGGAAAAGTATTTGAGAGGGAGAAAAAAACAATTAGAAGGGTAAAATGAATGTGGTTAATTGAAATATGGAGTATTAGGTTATTTATATAGGAAAGATGAAAGCCTAATGCTAGGTTAAAGTAAAAGTACTATTATGTCCATTAAATAATTCAAAGAACAATAATTAATAGGGATAATATGGTAAAAGAATAGTTTGACTTAAGTAAACAATTAAGTTTTAAATTGAAACCCTAGACGCTCGATTGATCCACTCTAGTCTCAATCAATCAAACCTATAGGGTTAATTAATGAAAACCCTTTTTGATCAATCCTGCCACAATTAAAATAAACGTGAGATCTGGTAAATCAAACATGATTGATTCTTGATCCATCCTGTCTCTCGATCGATCGAACCTAACTTCAATCGATCTACACTAATATATCATACAAGATCGATCCTTGATCGATCTACCCCATTCAATTGATTGACCCAATACTCTATTGATCAACCAATGTATATACCAAATTCTCCTAAGTGTATAACATGTATTCTAACATGCACAAGGATGAGTATTTACCAAAACATTTTGGCTTGAAGCTTGGATGTTTCTTCGGCTTGATAATGGACGTGAAAATGCACCTAAAAAATAGTTTACATTTAAATGTTTTATTTTTGAATATAATCAATACTCATATACCTTACAATCTTCCCCTTTGGCATATTTATGTGAAAAAAATTCTCTCTCACTACACGATGCTTATAAAAAAATTAAAATTTTACATAGTGGTTCTATCTGATAATCCAATGAAGCCATCCTCACTTGAATCTTGGTGGGTCATATGTACCCTAAAATCAAATGAGAAATAGGTACACAACTTGTCTCAAAATACTCATTGTTCATTATTTTAGTATATATAGTAATAGTAAAGGAAAAAAACATAAGCAGTGAATAATAGTAGATAGAACATTTTCAATATTAAAATTACTCCATATATGTAACATATCAAAGTCAACACTTAATCAATTGTGTTCTCCCGCCATGCGTAATAAAAAATGATAAATAGAACACTTAACCAATGTGTTCTCTCCCATTATTAACTACTTTTCCCCTTTTTGTCATACAAAAAGATAATTAAACTTTGAAGCTTAAATTAAGTATGAATAGAAAGTGATGCATTTAATGAATGAACTCCCCAAAATAAAAAGTTGGCAAATTGAGATGTAATAACCTTTCTTTTAAAAGAGAGTAGTAGACTTATTTAAAGATGACTAGATTTAAACAATCATTTGAGAAATTACTCTTGTTCAAAATTACACTATCCATTGAAAGCATAAGTATATTAACAAGACACACAAACATACTACACATATAGTGACATGTGAGTAATCACCAAAATAATATACATGTTTGAACTTCAAAAATATGTTTTTAATTCATTTATGATCAATCATGGAGGATTCAAAGGAAAGAGTATCACCCTTCATGGAAAAATGCAATTAGATCCTCAATTTCACCAAAACAAATATTTACCAAGAGAGAACTTAGAAATTTTATTTCTCTTTTTTATATATAGGGATTGGTTATTTATTTATTTTCTTTTCGTATAATCACTTTTAACTATTTTCTTTTTGTACATGCTAAATTTTTTCTACTTTATTTCCCCTTTTTAAGGAATCATACATAAGCCATAAACTTAGTATGATGATTTTCAAACTAGTTGTGAGGTAGTCCTCTTTGATCATTACGATAGCTGCACACATCATAGTAGGCAGCCCTTTCAAAAGTAGGTGTATCTCCACAATATAATTTTGCAAAGTAAAACAAAAAGAGCTCAAAAGCAATCATAAATTCAAGCATGATATACATATGTGTACAGTGAATGTGTTAGTAAGTTCTTGTTAACATCGATCATCACATATGAAAGAGTATGTAAATGCACGAGTCAAAAATAATGATTTATAAAATGAAAAGTCAATTAAAATAAGAAAATTTTGTAAGTGAAAGTAGTATCCACAATCAATTTCATTATAAAAACAAATCTATGCTCTTTTATTATTTTTTTTATTTTATTAAAACTAAAGAAATATCAATAAAAATAAAAAAGAAACAAACAATCCTACTAAATATTCTCACCTAGGGTTTATTAAGCATTCAAAAATAATTACTAAGGTGAATAATAAAGGACGATTAAGTGACCAAAAAGAGATAATATTTCCTAACTCAAGTTTTCTTAAATTTTTGTTTCTTTATATCTTTAGGTTAGAAATCAACTATCTTAGTTGTCATTGAAATGTTTTTGAACTTACCTTGACATTTTACATTCATCCTAAGTGAAGATGCTACATGCATAATAGGATGATGATAATTACTCTTTGAATTAAATGTGTCAAATTTTACTTGCCTCTTTAAACCAATTTCGTGCTTTATATTCTTTCTACCACAGGTGCAATTTTTCTTTGTACCTAAGTGGTAATAGTTGGAATAGAGCTAGAAGGCCTTATAAATATTGTTTTTGATATTGAAAATATGGAGCTCTAATGGCTACACACGAAGTATGTGCAATAAATACTCAAGTATACATATCGTAACAAGTAATATAATGATAAAAAAAATCGTTCCTATAGAGATTATTTAATTAGAAATTAATTTTTAAAACTAAAAAAAATAAAAATCAATTTTTTTATTTGTTTTTTTATATTTTAAGGAAGAAAAATTAAATTAACTAAAAGTAAATAGCAATAATTAATTAAATTAGATTTGGTAACTAAAAAGATATATGAGAAAATATCTAGGAATACTTAATCCCCCAATTTTCTAAACATGCGAATCGTTGAAATCCCCCCCAATATAATTATCAATTAATTACATGATCAATTGAATCTAACCTAGCATGTATTCTTCTGTCAAGTAAACTACACACCATATAGTAATTAATTTAATCACACTCTCATGCCAATTAAATTGCATACTACACATTAAGTTCATCAATTATGGATCACATACATAAGAATCATACATCTCTACCTAGAAACTATGCATGTTATTTAATCAAGATAAACAATTAAATAATTCTCTCAAATCTATTTAATTTCCTCTATAGATAAAATTTTGGCCAAAAAATTAATAGCATACAAATCAGATTAAATAATATAATTAGATTAAAATTATAATTGGGATAAAATATTAAATCATCACATGGTGAAAATTGGGTTCATAAGATCCCTAATTAATAAATTAACTACACATAATTGTGTTCATAAAGCTCATATTTTTCATAAAGAAAGACATAAAATTGAAAAAGAAAATAGTAGAGGAAGAAATACAATCAATCTCTTGAATTGTAGTATTAATCTCCTCTTGAATCTCCACCAAATTGTGTATTTTTCTTGAATTTTTCTATATTTTTCTCTCTTTTTAGCTCCAAAAATTTACCAAAATTATGCTAATGATAGCCCCTTAGGGTTTTTTGAGTGATTAGGGGTATAAATATAGCTTAGGTGTGATCTAGACCGTTAGATCAACTTCCTATCAAAGGTTACGATCAAAATAAGCAAAATTGATAGCGTGACACGTGGTAAGGGAAATTCATTGAGCAACACATGGTAGGGGAGATCGGTCAAAGTCAACACTCGTTGAGTCAGCACCACGCGGTGCAACATGATTTTGAAAAATGGATGGCATGGCACACAGGTGGAAAGCGATGAACAATCAGGTGGTGACATGTGGCATAGAAGTTTGACCCACTCCGAACTTGGATTGAATGCCGTGCTGCCACTTGTCATGTGGTTCTTCCTCCTCACATATGGCATAACGTGATTTGCTGTCGCTACTTGCATGGCATCTGTGTGGCTTTCCCAGTTAGCTCCTTTGTCTGTATGGCATGCCACTTAGTAGCTCCTGATTAGTCATACGTTAAAAATTCATAAAAAATCCATAAAATTCCAAAAAAATTATTTTTACCTTTTTTCACTAAAAAGTTTATATTTTATTATTTTTTGCTATAAAAATACTATTTGTTAAATAAAACAAGTAAATATTAAATAAAAAGTACACCAATGACTCTACTTTCATAAGTTATCAAGCTCTCATCTTGATAACCGAGGCCACATGTATTCAAAACATTTTTGTCATATGATACGCTTCAGTGATGTTAGCTATATGTATTCAAAATCACTAAGGTTAATGAGGACTCACTCACTCACCTACTCCTTATCTATCTAATAGTTTCTTCTATCTTCTTATTGAATTCAAAAGGCGACCCACTAGTGGGTTTAGTTTTTTAAACTTTGGAACTTATAGGATTGAGTTATCTTGGATTTTGATTCCTTGAATAACTTGATTGGTAGTTACTCTGTGAGTTGTTTTGGTTGAAGATTTTCTTGAATCTTTAGGCTAAGAGTTTTAATTCTTCATCATCTTCATCATTTCCATTATGACCATCATCAATCATGCCAGTTTTGAAAGAAATACCCTTGTTCTTTGTAGGAGTTTGAAAGCTCATCTCAAAGGTTTGAAGTGAGCTATCTATTTTGATGGTGTACACTGATACGACAAAACCGACATCGTCGATCCTGCCGTTCATTTGGTTTTATGTATTTATAAAACTCTCGCAAGTGCATGAATCATTTCATAGAAAATGATAAGTATACTCCCAAGGTCGATCTAAGGAAGGAATGTATGTGGTTTTTAATTTATTATTCAAACTTTTAAAAACGAAATTAAATCCTAAACATCCTGTCACGATATTTTGGGGTTTTGCATTTTTAATCTAATAACATAAAAATAAACATGGATACAGATTCAATAAACATTTATGCAAATTTTATCTTTTATAATAGTGGAGTATTTATGGATATAATAACTAAGTAATTATGCTTACTCATATTATTTAGGTTATTAAAGATACGAATTGATATTTATTGATTCTCTCTTTTTTATATGAATACCACCTTTGGTGGGGTTAGATATTCTTTGTTAACTAAACAAATCAATTAACACCTATGGGTGAGGTTGATAACTAATTTTGTTAGTTAAATTTTCCTTTTTCTAAGAGATTGAAAATGAACCATTTAAATGTCACCTTTGGTAGGGTTAGACAGTTTAAAATTTATTCAAGGTGTCCAAATTAAACCTAAGAATTTAGTTATCCGAGTACTAACTTTCAAGTTTTAAAACCACTACTGAAATCATGTTGTCAATATATTTTCAGATAATAATTCTTATAAAAACTTTTGAAATAGAGCTTCACTCTAACTACCGGGTGATTGTACCAATAAATAAAAGAGCACTACTCTAAATCAGACCATATAACTAAACCTTAAAATCTAATTTTCAGATGTAAGTTTGTAATGAAAAATAATAGATTTCTCTCTAACATTCTTAATATAAAATCTTGAATAAAAACAAAATCAATTCATTTTAGAGATTTTTACCTATTTAATATTTCGCAAGCATAACAACGTTATTATTATATCATGTTTACGAATAGCCAGCAAAGTTAAATTTAATCACAGACAAATTAAATATAACATATAAGAATAAAACATAAAAAATAACTGCAAAGAAAATAAAATCCTTACAGTACTTTGATGCTAACTTTGTTGCTGGAAAACCTCCAAACGGAATTTGCACTCCCATTTATTGAATCGGAAAGAAAATAAATTTCAAAAACATAACTAGTTCTTCTTAAAAAGAGAAGAACTTAAAAACTAAGAGAAACTAACTAAGAAAAGCTAAAAGCTAAGAAAGAAACTAGAAAAACAAAAAAAACTAAGAAATAAGAGAAAGAAAGAGAAGAGAAGATGTGTTTTGAGATGTGTTTAGTTGTGCAGAGAATGAGGGTATTTATAGGTGAGGATGGGAAGAAAAAGTGGGGGAAAAATGATAAAAAATGTTGGAAACGCGGAGTAGTGAATGATGATGTCATTTGATGACATCAGAATGACGTGGGGGACGGTTGCGTGCGGATTGGGGGCGAGATGGCAGCGGCACATGTGGAAGGCACCAGTGGCGCGCACAGGTGTGTGCGGGAGCAACAAGGGCATGTGCGGACATGAGCAAGGCACGCGCAGAACTGGGCGCGGGCGTGCGCGGGACTGGGCGCGGGCGACGACTGCTCGGCGCGGTTGGGCGGCTGCGTGCACGATTTCCTCCTTTTTGACATTTTTGACCCATTTTGTCCAATTTTTCCATATTTGTTGACCTTTCCTCATTTATTTATTAATATATTTGTGATGTATTGCCTCCAGTATTCTTCTTTGAGTCTTTAAGTTACGTTTTTAAGCGAAAATACCTGAAAAACAATAAAAATACCCGTGATTCTGAAAAGACAAATTTATAGAAATATATGATAAAATCATATAAATATATATATTTTTAATGAATTAATGTGCATAAAATCATGATAATTTTAGTGCTTTTTGAGCACTCATCACAACCCCTAACCAGCTTCTTGCTAGTCCCTTAGCAAGAGAAGCGATAAAAACTAAAAATTAAACTATCCTAAATCACTTCCGTGGATTGACACAGTTGCATTTAGCCTATGCAATAAGCCTTTAAACCCCTAGGTTGCCCTAGTGGACGGGTTTGAGTCTCGTGAGGGTTTTCAGTAATGATACCCACAAACATTGAACTAAATGTAAAAAAATTAAAAGAAATAATAACAACAATCAACTTAAAAACTAAAATTACAACAAAATCAAAAATTAACTTTTAAGAATAAAAGAAAACAACATATCACAAAAATGTCTCATACTTTTTAATCTCCTTTAAGATCATAATTAAAATCTCAAGCATAAGTTATTTTAATATCTTTAAACAATCATGATTTATTATAATAATTAGTCGAAAATCATTTTCATATTTCATATAAAAAATGTATCAATTTAAATTTCACCCAATTTCAGTGTCATGAATCCGAATTCACTTCGACTCTATTCCTCACAAGTCAATACTCTCAAAACACTGAATTCTATGGGTTCAAACACTTATACTAATTTATATGCGAAAGAGTTGATGTATAGAAATGAACTAATATGTTCGCATATGTATAAAGAATAAAGGCTCAAAGTGTTATTTTGACGTTGATCTCATGGAAGGAATCAAATGTATAAATTATAAAGATATCATATATAAAAATTATTTTCATGCATAAATCAAACTCATTAAGAAAAAATTTCAAGATATATGCATTTTACAAATGAAGAAAGTGCAATGACTTTTTAGGGAATTACTTCCTATATCTTTCTTTTGTAATTAGCCTTTACTCACAACTTTGTAGGCAAAGTGAGTCATAGTATGTAGATTATACTATATATTTTTTATCTCTCTATATTTTTCTGAAGATATTTTTCAATATATATCATTTTTTAGAGAGTCAACCCATGTACAGATTGTACACATTTTTTTTCTAGGATCTTAGGTAATGTGGGTCATAGTATGTAGATTATACTATATATTCTTTATCTCTCTATATTTTTCTGAAGATACTTTTCAATATATATCATTTTTTAGAGAGTCAACCCATGTACAGATTGTACACATTTTTTTTTCTAGGATCTTGGGTAATGTGGGTCATAGTATGTAGATTATACTATATATTCTTTATCTCCCTATATTTTTCTGAAGATACTTTTCAATATATATCATTTTTTAGAGAGTCAACCCATGTACAGATTGAACATTTTTTTAGGATTTTGGTGAGTGGTTAATTTTGTGGTTTTTCCGTTTGATTTGGTTTAGGTAACCCCAGATATATCTTTTTTTTGTAGCAGTCATGCATGAATGAGATAAAAACATATACTATCAATTTCTACTCAAATCATTTAATCTAAGCAAAAATAATAATAAAAAATATACGACACTCTATTAAGATGAGAAAAAATTCATACATTCAATGCTAATGCCTATAGAGATCATCTAAAAATTTGAAGAAATAAGAAATGTGTTTGGAGTAGAAAAAATATATATTTCACTCTGAATAAGGGAAATTAGGCTCAAATTATATCTCACAAAGGTAGTCTCCACTAAAACAAATTCATAAACACCGATTTTAGGTTTAATATAATTTCTACATCTTATCAAGAAATACTAGTTATGACAAAAACTAACTAATTATCAAAAATAATTACAAAATATTTCATGATATGTTTTCAAAAATTAATCTAACAGTATAAAAGACTTAACCATTTACTTAAATTTGATTTAAAGAAATGATAAATTTTTGTGAGAAATTTTTTTTTTAATTCCAAAAATTACTAGATCACACAAAGAAAATAAAACCAAACACAATAAAAATGAAAATGTGAACATGATTTTTTTTTTAAAATTGTTAAATCTTTTTTTTTAATTAAGCATGGTAACTTTTCACCACCCCCAACTTAGAACTTACATTGTCCTCAATGTAACAACTGTAAATTAAAGATAAAGAGAAAAGAGAATAAATATTACCTATTTCCTGAGAATGTGCAAGTAGTAATGGAGAAATGCAAGTGCATCCATCATATTCATCAATAAAGTTCACACAGATAGATCGCTGTGAACTTCTAACATCTCAACAAATATTTTTAGTTTTAACAATTTTAAAATTATTCACATGTAATTAAACTAAAATAAATAATAGAAATTAAATAAATAAAAGAAAATTACCTAAAATGATGGGTTGTCTCCCATCCAGCGCTTAGTTTAACGTCTTAGCAAGACGTAACTTGGGGATTTAATTTTAAGTAAACTCGATGTCCCCTCATCATTGAGTCAATCAAACCTACAAGTAAGACAAGATTGTCTACCTACATCGTTTTAGTCATGTCCTATGTATTTTCAAATTTTTATGTACTTAAAACTAGGGACATGCTTGTAAGTTTTAGATTATCCACGTCTATGTACAAATCAAATAATTAAAGGCATAAAAAAAATTGTACCTAGATCAAACAAAACAACTAACTCCTTAGATTGTAATTAAAATTTTAAAATTTTGGAGATAGTTTCATATTTTCTTTTTGTTTTTTTAAGTATAATATCTAAGTTAAAATAACATAATTAGTATTAAACCAAGAGTGCTCCCAGGAAAGAATGGTGGGGCAAAGGCTCCTTAAAAACCATCCTCCTAGACAGAACAACGTTCCTAGGAAAGACTAGTGGCACAAAGGCTTCCAAGAACTAGTCTCCTAGAGTGAACTCCCTTAGATCTTTACTTTTCATGCTATTAAAATTAAGTTAATTAAGTTAAGTTAAGTTAAAATTTAAGTTAATTAAGTTAAGTTAAGTTAAAATTTAAGTTAATTAATTTAATAAAAAAGTAGGTTAATTAAGTTAATGAAAATCTAAGTTAATTAAGTTAGTAAATTAAATTAATATAAGTTAGTAAATTAAGTTACTAAAAATTTAAGTTAATTAACTTAAACGAAAATTTAGTAAAAACCTAACTTAATTAAGTTAAACAAAAATTAAGATAAAAAAAATAGTTAAAAAAATAAAATTAAACCAAAAATAAAACAAATTGAAAAAGGTAAAAGAAATATAAAAAGGGAAAAAAATTTAAATTAAAAATTAAGCCAAAAATAAAATAAAATAATTGAAAAAGATAAAAGAAGAAAAAAGATAAAAGAAAAAAAAATTGAAAATAAAGTTTTTGATTTTTTTTTGAAATTGTTTTTTGTTTTTTTTACTATTCACAAACAACAATTTTTTAAATAAAAAACATCACAATTATTTACAACACAAAAAGTTTTTAAAATTTTGATAAATAATTTAAAAATGCTATTCCTTCCCCGGTAACGGCGCCAAAAACTTGATACCATCCCCGACAACGGTGCCAAAAACTTGATATGGCAAAACCGACATCGTCGATCCTGCCGTTCATTTGGTTTTATGTATTTATAAAACTCTCGCAAGTGCATGAATCATTTCATAGAAAATGATAAGTATACTCCCAAGGTCGATCTAAGAAAGGAATGTACGTGGTTTTTAATTTATTATTCAAACTTTTAAAAACGAAATTAAATCCTAAACATCCTATCACGATATTTTGGGGTTTTGCGTTTTTAATCTAATAACATAAAAATAAACATGGATACAGATTCAATAAACATTTATGCAAATTTTATCTTTTATAATAGTGGAGTATTTATGGATATAATAACTAAGTAATTATGCTTACTCATATTATTTAGGTTATTAAAGATATGAATAGATATTTATTGATTCTCTCTTTTTTATATGAATATCACCTTTGGTGGGGTTAGATATTCTTTGTTAACTAAACAAATTAATTAACACCTATGGGTGAGGTTGATAACTAATTTGGTTTGTTAAATTAATTCCTTTTTCTAAAAGATTGAAAATGAACCATTTAAATGCCACCTTTGGTGGGGTTAGACAGTTTAAAATTTATTCAAGGTGTCCAAATTAAACCTAAGAATTTAGTTATCCGAGAACTAACTTTCAAGTTTTAAAACCACTACTGAAAACATGTTGTCAATATATTTTCAGATAATAATTCTTATAAAAACTTTTGAAATAGAGCTTCACTCTAACTACCGGGCGATTGTACCAATAAATAAAGGAGCACTACTCTACATTAGATCGGATAACTAAATCTTAAAATCTAATTTTCAGATTTAAGTTTGTAATGAAAAATAATATATTTCTCTCTAACATTATTAATATAAAATCTTGAATAAAAACAAAATCAATTCATTTTAGAGATTTTTACCTATTTAATATTTCGCAAGCATAACAACATTATTATTATATCATGTTTACGAATAGCCAGCAAAGTTAAATTTAATCATAGATAAATTAAATATAACATGTAAGAATAAAGCATAAAAAATAACTACAAAGAAAATAAAATCCGTACAGTACTTTGATGCTAACTCTATTGTTGGAAAACCTCCAAACGGAATTTGCACTCCCATTTATTTAATCGAAAAGCAAATAAATTATAAAAACATAACTAGTTCTTCTCAAAAAGAGAAGAACTTAAAAACTAAGAGAAACTAACTAATAAAAGCTAAAAACTAAGAAAGAAACTAGAAAAACAAAAAAACTAAGAAATGAGAGAAAGAAAGAGAAGAGAAGATGTGTTTTGAGGTGTGTTTAGTTGTGAAGAGAATGAGGGTATTTATAGGTGAGGATGGGAAGAAAAAGTGGGTGAAAAAATGATGGAAACGCGGAGTAGTGAATGATGATGTCATTTGATGACGTCAGTATGACGTGGGGACGGCTGCGCACGGATAGGAGCAAGGCATGCGCGGAACAAGGCGCGGGCGCGCGTGGGACTGGGCGTGGGCGGCGGCTGCTCGGCGTGGCTGGGCGGCTGCGTGCGCGATTTCCTCCTTTTTGACCCATTTTGTGCAATTTTTCCATATTTGTTGACCTTTCCTCATTTATTTATTAATATATTTGTGATGTATTGCCTCTAGTATTCTTCTTTGAGTCTTTAAGTTATGTTTTTAAGCGAAAATACCTGAAAAACTATAAAAATACTCGTGATTCCGAAAAGACAAATTTATATAAATATGTGATAAAATCATATAAATATATATATTTTTAATCAATTAATGTGCATAAAATCATGATAATTTTAGTGCTTTTTGAGCACTCATCATACATATACTTGCTTTCATCAATGGAAGTGACCATTGTATGGAAGTGATATCGTAATGAACAAAGAATCTTACAAACCAACATGATTTCCTCAGTTTTCTCTTTAAGATTTGAAGAGATGTTAATAATATCACATAATTTAACATAAAATTTAGAAGTGATTTCATCTTTTTCCATCCTAAGTTTTTCAAACCTAGTGCCTAGCATACAAAGTTTATTTCATTTAACTTGGGTGGTTCCCTTATGGGAAAATTCTAAAGTACCCCAAGCAAGTTTTTAAATATCAACATAATAGATACGATGAAACTTATAAGCAGACACAACACTAAAGATAGCATTAATTCCTTTATGATTCTAGTTACTACTAGTTTTATCATCAATGGTCCATTCATTCCTAGGCTTAAGTATGCAAATATTATCTTTGATAACCTTAGGTGGTTCCCAACCATAAATAACAAAATTCCACACACTCTCATTTAGAGAAAGTAGAAAGGCTCTCATATGAGCTTTCCAATATGGGTAGTTAGACCCATCACATAAGAGAGTATGGGTTGTAGATGAGCCCTTTCTCAAATGATCCATAACAATGTCCTAGGAAAATATTAAGTAAATCTAGTTACTCGTTTGGATGCCAATTGAATATTTGTATTTACAGATCTAATTAACCTAGAAGTGCAAAGAGGTAATTTTTCAAATAAGCTTAACTAAAAAATCATAGGTAGCTAGACATGTGATCGTGTGTAAGTAAAATAATACAAAAATAAATAAAATTTACACACTATATTTTAGGTGGAAACAACATAGGTCACAACAATGACCTAAGAGGAAAACTACTAGTCAACCAGACCACTTAACTATCCACTATGAAAATAAATGTTCAATTACAAGGCAAGGACCTACCCTTCACAAATAATGCCCCCAAATAATTTACATAAAATCCATTGCTTCTTTCATAGTATCCACAAGATATGTTTACAGATCTAGATTAACGTTTTGATAACTCGATTCACATGAGAAATCAAAGCCATTTTGAAAGCACATGAAAAACCATAGCTACAAGGTTCAAGAATAATTCAGTTAATTTAAATCATCTAGCAACCCTATAATAAAAATTGAAGCATAATTTCAATAAAGACAACTTCTTTAAAGTTAAATAATAAAATCAAATAATTATGATCACATGCAAAATTATTGAATCCAAACATTCAAGAACCTAATTAAGAAGAAGGTATATAAGCATGTAATCCCAATATCATAAATTAAATAGGTTTATTAATCAATCAAACATAACCACACAATGTTTGATAGATTACTTAAAGAAATAAGCCTAAACAAAATATGATAGTTTTTACAAAGAAATTTGAGAAAGAGTGTACAAAAATAATTATAAGAATAGAATGAATATGGTTAATTGAAATATCGAGCATTATGTTGTTTATACAAAAAAGATAAAACCCTAATACTAGGTTAGAGAGAAATTACCATTATATCCATTACATATATCAAAGAGCAATTATTAATAGAGAATATATGGTAAAAGAACAATTTGGCTCAAGTAAATAATTAAGTTTTAAGTTGAAACCCTAGTCACTTGATTGATCCACCCCATTCTTGATCGATAAAACCTATAAGGTCGATCGATTGATACCCTTTGATCAATCTAACAATGATTAAAATAAACTTGAGACCAAGTAGATTGAACATAATCGATTCTTGATCGATTGAACCCAACTTTGGTTAATATAAAAACCATCATGAGAGGACATAGATTATACAAGAATTATCCTCTATTGATCTAACCCATTTGATTGATTGACTTAATACTTAATCAATCGACCAATGTATATACCAAATGTTCTTAAGTGTATAACATGTATTCTAACATGCATAAGGATGAGTATATATCTAAAACATATTGATTTGAAACTTGAAAATTTCTTTGACTTGAATTTTAGACATGAAAATATGCCTTAAATCTAGTTTACATTTAAAAATTTTGTTTACAAATATCGCCAACACCCATATAAATTAGAACCTAGTTTAAGATGTTAGTACATAATCACTAATATTCTTGTTCAAAGTGCTAATGATGAGTTCTTAAAAGCACCTAATATATATCATGATTTTATACACTTTAACTTATAAATATATTTGTATTTGCATGGTTTTATTATCTTTTAAAGAAAATATATTTATTCAAAATTATGGGTATATTTTGTTATTTTTCATGTTTTTTGGCTTCAAAATGATTTAATTGATCAACACTCAAAGAATAGTAGTGGAAAGCACTCCATTACAATATTGAAGCTTAAAAGATTTACATATGTTCCAAACCATTAAAAAGGGTGAACAAGAAAATAATGGCTCTAGTTGTCCAGAGGAATACGGGTCGTGGCATGGAAATAATGTGTGTTTTGGTTCGTGTATAGTGGATCAAATTCCAAACCATGTACAACTTGTCTCATGCTGTGACATGGAAATAATGTGTGCTTCGACACATACACATCTGATCCATTATTTTCTCTTTTTCTTCACCTATAAATTGAACCCCAAGTTCTCATTCTAAAATATGTCTGTCATCCCTCAACTTTCTTCTAGTTGATTCTTACTTTCTCTCAAGTTTTTCTTTTCATAGTTTTAAAGTTCTCTCAATTTGAGAGTTGAATGAATTTTATGTAGTAGTTTTACTTTCAATTCAATAAACAATGTTAGTAATTATGTTTGGAGGTTTTTGAAAAGCAGAAACAATACTAAGATTTTGTAAGGATACACCTAAGGTATAATTTAAATTTATTATTTTTTGATTATCTTTATATGTTGTTTTATATGTTTTGTTTATTTATCGATCATTTACTAAAATAAGCATACATGGATAAAAATATGATGAGATATTAGTATTGTTATTATGCTTGTGAAATATTAAAGTAGGTAAACATTTTTATAAAATGAATTTTTTTATTTCTTCATCATGATTTAAATGAAGTTTGTAAAACAAAAATATATTAACGAAATATTTCTCACAATAAACAAGAGAAGTAGACTTAAGATTTAATTATCTAAATTTGTTATAGAGTCAACTCTTCTATTTTGGATTTGATTATTTGAATATATAGAGAACTCTATTTCAAAAAATTATGAGAATTATTATTGAAAAATATATCAATGATATATTTTTTATAGTATTTTTATAATATAAAAGTTATTTTTCAGATACTTAAATCATATACCCAACTTTGACACCTTGATAAGAGTTTGAATTGTTAGACCCGGCAAAAGGTGGCAATTGAATGACATATTAATCTCTTAGAAAAGAAGCATAATTTAATTCAAATTAACTATTAGACTTGACTGAAGGCGTTAAGTGATTTTAGTTAATTACAAATAGTAGACCTAATTAATCTCCTATTTGTATTTATACAAGAGAAACAATAATCTTAATTCATGATTTTTTATAACCTTATTAATATTGAAAAATTGGTAATAACATCAAAAACTAGCTAAATTTTATATCATTAGGTGCCTTGGAGTTGTTGTCACAAATAGGGTTGAATACCTTTGTTAAAAGTTAAATGATTGTTCTTATCTTACCTAGTTTATTTGTCATCTTTTTAGATCTTAATGCAATGAATGAATTAAATCTAGTAAGTATACCTCTAAATTGTTCAAGATTTATGTTGGTTAGTAAACGAATCTTCAATTAATTACACAGTAAGAAAGGATGAGAAGTCTTAAGCTTACATAAACTTCTAAAGTTAAAATTAAGAGTCCAAGACTGGTTTTAAATTATATAAATAATTTACAACATAAGAAATTAATTTACATTCATGATATGATTAATTAAATTGTAGTATACGAGTGAGGATAGACCTATGATCACATATCTCTTATAGGGTTGTTAATTTTTCCTCAAGGGAAAAATCCATGCGGGGATTATTTGATTGAAAGTGAGGATATAGACAATAAAATAGGAAATGGGGAATGAGTATGTGTATTTTATAACATGAGGTGGTGTGAGGATGGAGATTTTATTCCTTGTCCCGTTCCCAAAAATTATGTACCATATTTTAATAAATATAAAAAAATTTAATATTTTTAATTTTTGTATACATTTAATTATAGTTAAACTTAAGTTACTTATAAGTAATACATTATATATTATATATTTATTTATTTTTATTCAATTAAAAAATCAATAACTTTTATTTTTTAAAATTATTCAAAATATTTATTTTAGAATCTGAAATCTTATAATTATTTTATAATTCATTATTATTATTTCAAATTAGTTTATAAAAAGATACCACCAATGTTGTTTAATATAAAAATATTATGTATTTCTTGTTACATATATTTTATTTTTCTTCCTTTTGCATAAATATAATTTGTTTTGTATTATTTGTTGACTTAAAATTTTAGTTTTTCCGATATATTATATTTATTATTAGGTTATTGTTTTATAAATTTTTATTTATAATAAAAATATAAAATTATTAAAAAATACAAGTAATATTTAAAATATTACTTGGATCCCCATTCCTCGTTTGGGAGTCCCCATTCCTTATTGACATCCCCGATATGTTCTCAAAGGAATTTTAAGTGGGGATGGTGGCCAAATTTTAAATTGTGGATAGAGAATGGGAATAGGGTCTCCGGCCAGTCCCACCCCATTGATAACCCGTGATTCCTCACAACACTTATGCAATTCACCTTCTTTATTTTATATTATTTTATTCAAAAATAACAAAACCCTCCATTTTACTAATTTCAATTGATTGACTAACGAACTAGTAATTAGGAGTAGATATTGTTAGTAATCCTTGTGTGTACGATAACCAGAGTTCTCAAAATTTATTATGACTTGTACATGATTACGTATCATGCTTTTAATTAAGCATTATTTTTATGTTTTCTTTTAGAATTATGTTGTATTTAAGGTATTATCATGTTTTGTAGTTTAATGTGCTTTTGGAAGAATCCTAGAATAAAATGAGCAAAATGTCAAGCCACTAGGAACTCAATGTGTTCCACAACTAAAACATTCACATTCTACAACGAGGGATTCTCGGGAAGCATTTGGTGATTTAGGAATTTCAATGCATGCCACGGCTTGTGTGCCTTTACTCCCCAGAAACACTAATACACATACATAATGTATTTTACTCACTCTTCCTCAAAACCTAACTTATAAATACATATAAAACCCTCTTAAACAATAACCGGCCACAATAGTTGAATATACCATTATACAACATAGAAATTAGAGAGAAAAATACCATTTGTGAAGATTTTCCAAGAATTTGAAGAAGGGGATAAACCAATTCAAGGATTTGGAAATCACTGATCAAAAGGAAGTATTTTAATTTATATCTTCTTTCCCTTTGTATTCTAAATATGTCTTTTATAATTGAATTGATTTAATTAATTTAATCATGTTAGACTAAATTTTGTATATGGGATTTTACTTTTACTTCCATGAGTGGACGAACAATTGTATGATTTAATTTAATAAAAGTTTATTTATTTCTTGTTCATGTTTCTTAATATCTTTAATTATGAATTAATGATGGATCAACTCTTGATTTATAATTAAGGAGAATATTTTAGAACCAAGCATTAGACACATTATTTGTGTTTGTTTATGAATTTATGAATAATAGTATAATTTAATTGCATTATTTTTATTTAAATTACATGATTTATTTATTTCCTTTAGGTTTCCCAATTAATTGATTTCAACATAATCTATTTAGTTATTGACTAATTAAGAATCATTAAGGCTCACCATAATCATTGGGATTCTCTTATTTAAAAGAAAAAAAAATTAATTCGTACTTTTGAAGCCATATTGAGAAAATAATTTAATTCGTTCTTTCCATGGATGGATAGCTAGCTAATCTCCCATACTTATTCATCCATATTGATTCAATTATAATTTTCTTGCTTTATTTTAATTATTTAAGAATTTACAATCATCTTTAAATCGACAATTATTAGAATGTTTAGGATTGTTTATTTAGCTAATTAAGAAAATAATTAATGTTTTAAAACACTTTCCAATTCCTTTAGAGATAAAATTTGAGGTAATTTTATCATTAGTCTTCTAATGATTCGTGCACTTATGAGCAATTGAAGATTTACGCATCACTTGGGTCAAAAACAAATAAAATTGACTATTTTGTTGACATGATTAGTCTTAGAATAGTGTTACTCATATATCTCTTCCTCTTGCCCTATTTACTTATGGCCTTTTGTTTTCCCTTTTTCCCTTTTGTTTGATTAAACCAATAAGATGTGACATCATCACAACCAAATGAAAAGATCTATTTATTTTAGGAGATACCTTTGGTAAGGGAAGATGTAACTTTAAGGAAAAGCTTATGGTACTTGATTGATGGCTTTATGAAAGTAGGGTCAGTAGTACACTTTTTACTTAATATTTATTTGTTTTATTTAATAAATAGTATTTTAAAGGCCAAAAAATATTAAAATATAAATTTTTTGGTGAAAAAAGGTGAAAATATAATTTTTAGAACTTTTTAGAATTTTTATGAATTTTTAACTTAATGCCATCAGGAGCTACCACGTGGCTTGTCACGCAAGCAGAGGAGCTGACTGGGTAAGCCATACAGATGCCATGCAATCAGGAATAGCAAATCACGTTATGCCGCTTGTGAGGAAGAAGAACTGCGTGCCATGTGTCAACACGACATTCAATCCAAGTTCAGAGATTAGTCAACTAGCCCTACCACGTGTTGCCATGCCATTTCTCCTCGTGTTCCACCTGTGTGCCATGCCATCCATTTCCATGAATCACATTGTGTCGCATGTCACTGAGCAGTCTTTCTTGCCACATGTCATGCTCTGATTCGTTTAGTAAATTTCTTATGCCACATGTTGCGCTATGATTGGCTAATGTTGTCAGTTTTTCTTGTTTTGATTTCAATCCGTGATCTGAAGGTGATCAAATAGTCCAGATTGCAACTGGGCTATATTTAAGCTCCTAATCTGCCTATAAACCCTAAGGGGCCATCATTAGCATAATTTTGGTTAGTTTTTATAGCAAAAAAGAGAGTAAAATAAAGAAAAATTCAAGCCTCAGATTTCGCACGTAGAAGATCAAGACTGGTAGAGACTCAAGAGGATATTAACACTACAATTCAACAGATTGATTGTATTTCTTCTTCTTCTACTATTTTCTTTATCAATTTTTATGTCTTTCTTTATGAAAAATACGAGCTTTATGAACACAATTATATGTAGTTAATTTATTAATCTTGGGATCTTATGAACCAAATTTTCACCATGTGAAGATTTAATATTTTACCTCAATTATAATTTTAATTTAATTATATTATTTAATCTGATGTTATAGGGGAATGTACATCGACTTTACTACTTTAAATTATAGAGTTTGACTATCATTAAAAAAGTTAATGCACACACTCACTCTGAGCTATATTATTATAGAGAAAGCTAATGCAAAGGAATGATTTTAAACCCTTATTAATGTTTGTTAGATTTTGGAACATTGTTGATATTAAGTTCTTTAAAGGAAGTACTAGAAGCTATATTTATGATGACTTAATTTGCCTTTGGTCAAGAAGTGTTTCAAGAGTAGGTGCGGGAGAGTCTGATCAGTTTTATTTTATTCATAAGTTTTTGTACCAACCCCCATATATTTACTATGAATTATTGATCCCTATGCATTATATATATATATATTGTCAAATAAGTTTTAAATTACAAAATGTGCAAAAAGAGGAAAAAATGTCTATTTAGAACAAAAATAGAACACTCAATTGATTAAGGAGTCTGGTAAGACTGAAAAGTGAGGTTATATAAATTCAAAAAGGGACTCAATCAATAAAGCCCTTGGTCGATCAATCGAGTAGTATCACATTTGAAATGACACAAGTTAGATCAATTGGGAAAAGGTCTTGACCTATCCAGATAGTAAGCATGCAAATCTAGGGCTTTTCACCACCAACTTTTAATCATGGCCATTGGATCAAGCAACACATAATACAACTCAAATTAGGCTCCAAAATAAACTATATAAACGACCTAAATGGTCATCAAAATATAACAATTTGCAACAAGAAACAAGAGAGATCAAAGAGAACACCTAAGGCAACTTTTGGAGGAGATTTTGAAGAGAAGGTTGGCGATTAGAGATTGAATATTGGGTCACATTGGCTTCATCATCTACCATTCATAAGCTTTTCTTAATATTTCTTTATTTATTTTCCATGATTACAATGATGATTCTTTTGGAATCCATGTCTGGCTAAACTTTTAATGTGCTTGTGGGTAATTTCAAGCCCTAGGCAATAGTTTGATTAATCTAATGTCATGATAATTTTATATTCAATTCTTGATTCTTGATTCTTGATTCTTGATGTGTTCAATTTTGTGTTTGAATTCCAAAAATATACATGTATGAATTAGAGTGGTTAACTAGTTTTGCATGAATATGCTTCTTTATAGTCTAAGTTGTTAGTACATAATTACTAATATTTTAGTACATTATAGCTGATATCACATATAGGGTTGAATTCCTACATTAAAGTTTAAGCAATTGGTTTAAATTTCACCTTGCTTAGTCATCACTTTTTATATCTTAATGTAATGCATGATATAAATATAGTAAATGCATCTCTAGGTTTTTCTAGATTTAAGTTGATCAGCTATTGTATCACTAATCAATTATATGGTTAGAAAAAGTGAAAATACATAGTTAAGAATTGAATGATGGTTTTAAATTATTAAAATGATTTATAAATTAAGAAACTAATTTTCATTCATGACAAGATTAATTAAGTTATAGGCTAGTGGTGTGGATAAACCTATAATAACATATCTCTCATAAATCTTATGCAATTCATTTTTTTTACTTTATTCTATTTTCTTCCAAAACAATCAAAACCCCTCTTTTCCTAACTTTAAATAATTTACTAACAAAATAGAAATTAGTAGTAGGAGTTATTATCAATCCTAATGAGTATGACAAGCATTGTTCTCAATTTACTTATCACCTGAGCATGATCATATAGACATACGTGTGCTCAAGTGTGTTATTATGGTAACTAAAGAAAATATATGACTAAAGTCCACATCTCATAGAAATTATAATTAAATACCATATCATTCCAAAGCTCCCGAAACATTTCCAAAAATCAAACTCATTGAAAATAATTTTGCCTTTGCTTGAGGACTAGCAAGGAGTAGGTGTAGGGGAGTTTGATCAATGTCATTATATACACATATTTATACATCAATTCCTATATAATTATGATGAATTATTGTTTCCAATGTGTTTTATCTATTTATTTTTTGTTATTTAGGTGTTCAGGGATGAAATGAGCAAAAAAAGACAAAAACATATGTTTGGAGAAAAAATAGGGCACTTAAGATATAGAACTTTGATTGAGGACATTTTGATAGAAAATGGGATCAAAAAATTCAATCGATATAACCATTGGGATGTCTAGTCAGTATACAAATTAAGCATTTTTCAACACCAGTTTTAATCTCAGCCATTAAATTAAGCAAATTAGGTCAAAGCCTGAAGTCTACATAGTGAATGCACTATACATTCATCATCATAGGTCATCGAAACACATCATTACACAAGGAGAAATGAGATATCCAAAAGCACTTTCTTGGGAAACTTTTGGAAAATATTTTGAAGATGAGATTGTAGATTGATGATTAATTGTGGCTAAATTGGCATCATACAATTTAGAACATGCAAGTAGACTTGGTCATGTACATGTGATAAGTAATTTTTGAGCAAGGATTATCATACCTATAAGGATTGGTAATAATATATGCTCCTAATTACTAGTTCATTAATAATTTAATTAAAATTAGTAAAGGGGGGATTTTCGTTGTTTTTGAAGAAAATTATATAAAATAATAATATAAGTTGAATAAGTATATGACTATGAGACTATCATCACCACTAGCCTACAATTTCATTAAACATAACATTAATGTAATTTAATTTTTCAAGTTCTAAATTACTTTCATAATTTAAAACCATTCTTTAATTCTTAACTTTAACTTTAAAAGTCTAGGTCCACTTAAGACTTCCCACTTTTTCTCATTTTGTAATTGCTTTAGAATACCCTCATAAATCAACTTATACCTAAACAACCTAGAAGAACCCTAACTAAATCTAATTAATTCTTAAATTAAGGTCTAAAAAGTGATAAGTAAACTAGGAAATATTATTACAATCGTTTAACATTTATTGAAGGTATTCAATCCTACTTGTGATTACATATAAGCATATTCATGCAATAAACTAGTTGATCACTCTAAGTCATACATTTATAGTCATGACATTCAAACATAGAATGAAACACATCAAGAAACAAGAATTTTTAAAGTTTTTAATGATATTAAATTAAAATTTATCAAATCCATAACAATAGCTAAATATTCCATAATAAAGAAAATAAAAGTAGAAAAAGAACCTTGTTCTTTAATCTTCCTTCAAGAACCTTACAATATTGTATTGAATCTAAATTTTCTCTTAATTTTCATGCAATTCTGATACTCTACGATTTCTGATACAATTTGTATTTTATGGGGTGTTGTTTCTAATAGCACTAATGTTCCCAAATCTAACAAACATTAGCAAGAGTCTATAACCATTCATTTTCTCTAGCATTCTCCATAATAATATAGCTCAAAATAAGTGTGTAAAAACCTTCTTGGTGACAATCAAACTTTGTAATTTAACCTAGTAAAGCTCATGTGCATTCCTCTAGAACATCACCTTATTTCTAGAGTTATATCAAGTACCATAAGATTTTTCTTAAAGTTATATCTCCACTCATTAAAGGTATTTTCTAAAATCAAAATGCCTTTCATTTGCTTGTAATGTGGCTAGGCTTATTAGTTCAATCAATTGAAAGAGAAAATGGGAAAATTAAAAGTTCATGAGGCCATGGAGAAAGATGAAGATATCTTGTAAACAACACTGCCCTAAGACTATTATTATTAGGGTCAAATTTCTTTATTTTGGACCCAAATATCATTAGCATATTGTTTCTCCCTTTTCGCCATATATTTTCAATACTTAGCACCTTTTGATATTTATTTTCATCTTGTCCAATTATTATTATTATTATTATTATTATTATTATTATTGTTATTATTATTATTATTATTGTTATTATTATTATTATTATTATTAATACAAAGTTTAGCTAGTTTTTGATGCTATTACTAGTTCCCTGACAACGACGCCAAAAACTTGATATGTCAAAAACTTGGTGTATAAATTTTGTTTATTTTTATAAATAGCTCATAAGTGCATGAATCACTTAAATAAATGATAAGTATACTTCTAAGGTCAGTCAAAGTTGGAATCATGTGATTTTTAAATAATTCAACAAATTCTTAAAAGCAAAAATAAAAACCTAAACATTCAATCACGATTGTTTGTTTTGATAAATTCTAAAATAATAACATAAAATAAAGGATAGATTCAATAAAATAATTGGAAAATAAATATTTACATTTAGTGGAGAATTTATGGGACATATTAGGTAATTACGCTTGCTCATTAATAATTAGGTTTTTAAAGATATGAATTAGGATTACTGATTCTTTCTTTTATGTATGAAAATATCCTAATGTAGGGATCATTTTCTTTGTTAATTAAATTTTAACTTGTCATCTTCGGTTGGGTTGTTAATTTAAAATTTAATTAAATTATACTTACTTTCTAAGAAATTAAAAACCATTTAACTTGTCACCTTTGGTCGGTTCGACAAAAAACTTTCATTAGTGTGTCAAAGTTAGATTAATGATTTAAGTATTTAAAAACTAACTTTTAGATTTTAAAACTACCACTAAAAATATGTTGTCAATATATTTTTAAATAATAATTATTGTAAAAATCTTTGAAATAGAGCATGATTCTAAGTAAGATTTATATAATTAACCTAAAATCAAAGAGTATTACTCTAAATCAGATTGAGATAATTAAATCATAAATCTAACTCTCATATTTATTATAAAAATATATATATCGTCAATATAATTTTTTAACAAACTTCATTTAAATCTGATGAAGTTCACTTTATAAAAAATGTTTTACTTATTTTAATATTTTACAAGCATAACAACATTACTAATATCGCATACTGTTTTTAGCCAAACATGCTTAATTTAATCAATGATTAGTAAATTACACAAAGCATGTATCATTGCAAAACTTTATTATCATTTCTATTTCTAGAAAACATCCAAATAGAATTTCCAACACTATTTATTAAATTGAAATAAAAGCTAGTACATAAACTATACTTGTTAAACTCTCAATTTGTGAAAAAAACTTTAAAACTAAGGAAAGAAAACAAAATCTAGAAGGAAACTAACAAAATCGACTATGAAATAAGCAATGGAATGAAATGGATGATTTGGAATGAAGGGGAAGGCCCATTATATAGCTGTAGAAAGGGAGAGAAAAGTGGATCCTAATTGAGAAATCATAGCCCACATTTTTCTTTGCCATGCCACACATTAAATATAAATGCAATTCAATTAGATTTGTTTAATCTAGATGTGGTTCTTTTAGATGCGTTGAAACTAGACATGTTTCAATTAGATGCATTGAACCTGGACATGCTTCTAGAACCTCTTTTGAGTTTCACGCCTTACATTTGTTTGAAAGATATGTATGCTTTACATATGTTTTTTTCTTTTATTCTTCTTTAGTTGGAAACCTGGACATGCTTTAAGAACCTCTTTTGAGTTTCACCCCTTACATTTGTTTGAAACATATGTAAGGCTTACTTATGTTTTTTCTTTTATTCTTCTTTTTTTGGAATAAGTGCTTTTAGGTACAATTCTTTAAGTTGAATCACTCTAAAACCAAAAATAATTGAAAAAAACAAAATTTACGTGTGATTCTAAAAACATAGTTTTTTTTTCAAATAATAATGAAATAATGAAAAATAGAAATCTATTTTGACACTAAAGTGCTTGTAAATCACGTTATTTTTAGTGTTTTTCAAGCACTCATCAACATCTTGTAGAAGGAGCCATTTTTCATATATTTGACATTTAATCAATTATAGCACAATTAACATTCTTAAATATTGTTACAGTGTTTTTATAGTCTATCATCTTTTCATGCAACTCCTCTTTTTTAGAAACTATAGGGTATTTCTAAAGTGTTTGGTTCAAAGGATAAGTAGTGGGTACAATAATTGGCTCATGTAGGTTCAAATTGGTTCTCTAAAAGGGGTTTTCCTTTAAAGGACAATATCATTAAGGGTAGGATAATTTGGCAAAAAATTTAATCCTAATGCTTAATCATTTTTTTTGAAAATACTCAGTCAACATTCACTTTGATAAATCTAATAAAAATTGAAAAAACCTAATCATTCTCATTGGAATTAAAATATTATTCTAAGATATTAACATAGTGATGAGTGCATTAAAAACACTAAAATTATCATGATTTAATTAACTTTAATTGATTAAATAGATTTATATTTGTATGATTTTATCATATTTTTATATAAATTTTTACTTTTGGAATTGCGGGTATTTTTATTGTTTTTCAGGTATTTTCGTTCAAAAATAACATAAAGACACGAAGAAAAATAATTGAGGTAATACATCACAAATATATTGAGAAAATAAATATGAAAAAATTAAAAAGATGAAAAAATTGGACAAAATGGGTTCAAACAGTCAAAAATGTCAAAAAGGATGAAATTTCGCGTGCAATCGCCCATCCATGCCGAATCTAGTGCGGAGTAGCTCATCGGTGCCGAGTCTTGCACGTGTATGTCCAGCACACGCCTTGTTGACTTCCGTGCGCACTAGCACACATCTGTGTCGTGTCGCATGTGTGCCAGCACACTCATCGATGTGTCTCGTGTGCGCCAACCACCTATCTACCATGATTTTCACGCTCTATACGTGTGCCAACCTGTCTAAACGCATCCAAATTCAAATTTTCGAAAATTTTCCCCCCTTTTTGGCTTTTTCCTCACCTATAAAAGGATGCTCTTCCCCCATTGTAAAACACACAATTTTTTGAACAGTTTGTCTCTCTAGCTTTCTCTCTTTAGAAAGTTTTCTTTTTTGTTTTTGTTTTTTGTTTTAAAGTTCTTCTCTTTTTGGGAAGAACTAGATATGTTTTTATAGAATTTTAGTTTTTTTGATTCAATAAGTGGAGATACAAATCTGTTTGGAGGTTTTCCAGTAACAAAATTAGCACCAAACTGTTGTAAGATTCTTTTAAGGTATTATTTTAATAGATTCTTTACAGTTATCTTTTTATGTTTTGTTCTTATAAGTTATATTTAATTTGTTTGTGATTAAATTTAACATGGTTTGCTATTTGTAATTATGATATAATTATAACGTTGTTATACTTGCGAAATATTAAATAGGTAAAACATTTCTATAAAATAAATTGATTTTGTTTTTATTCAAGATTTTATATTAAGGATGTTAGACAGAAATATATTATTATTTATTACAAAATTTGATTATAAGGTTTAATTATCCAGTCTGATTTAGAGTAATACTCTTTTATTTGTTGGTACAATTGCCCGGCAGTTAGAGTGAAGTTCTATTTCAAAATATTTTATAAGAACTATTATTCGAAAATGTATTGATAACATATTTTCAATCATGGTTTTAAAACTTGAAAGTTAGTACTCAGATAATTAAATTCTTAGGTTTAATTTAGACACTTTGAATAAAGTTTAAAATGTCTAACCCTACCAAATTTGGCATTCAAATGATTTATTTTCAATCTATTAGAAAAAAGTAATCAATTTAATTAGCCAAATTAGTTATCGATCTCACCCATAGGTGTTAATTGATTTTTTTAATTAACAAAGAATATCTAATCTACCAAAGGTGGCATTCATATAAAAAAGTGAGAATCAATAAATATCAGTTTATATCTTTAATAACCTAAATAATATAAGCAAGCATATTTAACTTAATTATTATATCCTTAAATACTTCACTGTTATAAATGATAAATGTTTTCATTATTTTTATTGAATCTATATCTATGTTTATTTTTATTATGTCATTAGATTAGAATACAAAAACCAAAATATCGTGATACGATGTTTAGTATTTAATTTTGTTTTTAAAAGTTTGAATAATAAATTAAAAACCACATATATTCCTTCCGTAGATCGACCTTGGGAGTATATTCTTCATTTTCTATAAAATGATTTGTGCACTTGCGAGAGTTTTAAAAATATAAAACCAAAATATTTGGCAAGAGCGGCATTGTCGATCTTGTGCTTATCACATAGCACTTCAAAAATTCAAATATATAACTAAACATTAGTTTTGAGCTAGATTATCAAAAAGTATGCCTTCACTTAAGAATAATATTAAGATTATACTAGCATTCATTATCGTTCAAAACTTCATGTTTTTAAGCATATATGATCAATTCTATCAAAAAACAATGATGGAACATGTGAGTTTTGTTTCCAAGCCTATATATTCACCTAAAAATGCAATAAATAATCCTAAAAGTTTAAAAATTTTATGCTACTTCGACCATACTAATCATAAAACATGTATTCCAAAATATTCTAAACCTAATAAAGCATATAAAAATAAAGATAGTGCCATGTTAACACCTTATCATATCTAATTCTTACAATGTCCTTAATGTAAGCATATACCTATTTGTAATCTTAATATAAGTAAAAAGGATAGGAAAAATATTTGGTGGATTGCCTCAACAAAAAAATTGGTTTATCTTCATCAACCTGATGCTACCACTTCTTCTCATCCACTATCATAAAAGATCTTGAATTGTGTGATGTCGAATTGTCAAGTTAGCAGTCCATTATTTACATCCATGCATCTTGGTGGTAAGCTCTAATGCACAAATTTTAATTACTCACAAGTATACGAATCACTAGAAGACTAATGATAAGTTTATTGTGAGGTTGGTGTCTAAAGGAATTGGGGGGTGTTTTTAAAGGTTAAATTATTTTCTAGATTAGTTAAAACAAACAATCCTAAACATTCTAACAAGTATTTGGTTGAGAGAAAAATTGTTAATTCAAAAATTATATCATTAAATTAGAGCAAGTAAAATATAACCGAATGAAGATGATTGAACAAATGTGGGAAATTAACTAGTTATCCATCATGGAAAGAACGAATTATATGATTTTTACAAAACTTAGAGTTATTGATATTTTTAATTTTAAATAATTGAACATATCTCTTACAATTCTCAATTAACCAATAGATTTAGCCTTGATGAAATCATTTAATTGGTAAACCTAAGGAAAATTTATAACCATATAATTCAATACAAATTGATGAAATTAAATTAGATTCTTATTCATATATGCACAACCAAGCATAGATGATGTGTCTAATGCTTAGCTATATAAATTTTTAATTATAAATCAAGATTTAATCCATCATTAATTTATAAAAAACATATTGAAAGCATCAACAAGAAATAAATAAAATTTTATTTAATTAAATTATAAAATTGTTCTTCTAGTCATGGTTTTAGAGAGAAAGAAAATATAATAACAAAAATACCTCTTTTATCTATGATTCCAAGTCTCTAATTGGTTGATCGCCTTCTTCAAATCATTGGAAAATACTTCACATTTAGGAGTTTTCTCTCTATGTTTTGGATTTTGAAGCATGATATATGGCTATAGGTAGTTGGTTAGGATGGATTTTTTTAAGAGGAATTTAAGGTGTATATATAGGTTAGGTTTTGGGTAAAACATGTTTTGTACATGTACTAGGATTCTAATCAATTTTGGCACTCAGACCATGGCATGCTTTAATCTCTGCCATGACATGTATCAAAAATTGAATCCCCACTTACAACCTGAGAAACTTATGTTGTAGCATGGAATTTATTGGTTTGCAGTGCATGTTGAACACTAGCAAACACACAAATAGATCTGAGAGCACTTTACCATGGCATGGATTTTTTTGATTTGTGATGCGTATAGAATTTATAGAAGCACCAAATGCCACTTGAGAGCACTTCACTAAGGTAAGGACTATGTCTAGGTTGTAGTGCTGATGGAATTTCTTAAATCCTAGAATGCTACCCAAGAACACCTCACTATGGAATGGATTATGTATGGGTTGTACTGCGCACATATTTCTTGGTTACTATGGTTCATTTTTACTCGTGTGAGTTGCCATTTATTTCCCTTTTTTACTCTTTCTACTCATGTTCATCCAAGATTCTTCCAAAAGCACATTAGTCTACAAAACATAAAAATACCCTCTCCAACAAAATAATAATAAAATAAAACGTAAAATTAATGCTTCAAAATAGGGAAAATTATAGGTTAGAATAATGTTTGTCGAATTCCCCCAAACCTACATCTTGCTTATTCGCAAGCAAAACAAAAATTAAAAAGATAATTAAAAATACTCTAAACGATACTACAAATTTAAATCAACAAAATTTGTCATGCTTTAATTTCTTTTCAGCTCATAATTAAAGCTCAAGCAAAAGTTCATTTAACATATCAACACATCAAGATTCAACGTGTAGATTAGTTTCATATCACAAATCCATATCCTATATCCACCTTTACCCTCTTTATAGATGCATCTAATGAATTCAACTATTTGATTAGTTTTCACCTGGTTGTCTTTGCTCACTTGAATAAAAGCATTCAAGTTATTCTCTAAGTTTAGTTTATTAGGTAGGGTTGTGTAGCATGCTTTTATTGAACTATTACCCCTGCATATGTTGTTAGTTCTAGGCATAAGTAGGGTTATTTACTCTTTAAGAGAAATTACGATGATTTCTTCAGCCTAGATTATAAGTGTTTTCATAGGGATCATTCTTATGTCTGGGTTGCTAACCGTCCATTACATTCACTTATTCATGAATTGGATCTACATATTTCATTTTGAATAGAAAAGGTGTTAGCACCATGCCCATAATTACTACAGACTCTACATACCTCTCTATTTGGAGTGTTCTTGGTGGTGAGAAATGTGACTTATTTGGTTAATTAGGCATATTGTATAGAAATTTTGTTCCTAAAGCCTACCTCATTAATACAGACTCTTCTTCCTTTAGCAAGTTTCTGTTGGGAATTAGCACCCATCATTCCTTAGAGCTCATAAGTCTCTAAAGCTTTTTTCTCTCCCATAGCTCCACTGGTAGCATTGTCAACTACAAACTGAGACTGTTGTGCCATACCGTCATAGGAAAATTGGTTTTACAGTTGCAATGAGAAGTGGTGATGTGGGCACTAAATGAAAAGTAACTTGAACCTATTCTAATCCTCATGGAATGAGTCTCTTTCTATTTGAGAAATTATAAAAAAATTTGTTTTCAAATCGGAAATATTTTGATGGGAATATAATTTTTGCTTGAACTTATTATAAACTCCCTTCCAAATGGTTAAAGAGCCTGATAAAAGAGTCATACTTCAAGCCTTTTCCCTATCTTTGAGCGTGTATATAAAATACCTCATTTTGAGTTGGTCCTCATTGAGCCCTTGCATAGGAAATGTTTATATAGCTTAGTAGAATCTTGATTGAAAGTCAAAGGATCCTTATTAGGAATACTATAGAAGGAGGGAAACATGGAATAATGATATTTTTCAATTCATAAATCCTATCTACCTCCCCTAAATATATAAAATAAGTAGCAGTGCTAATAATTGGCTATGTATACTCCTTCATTTCCATCTCCCTTGATAAAGTGTCCCAATGTTTACTAGATCTTGTAAAGGTTCATGTAGTGGCTTTTGGATTATAGTATCCAGCCTACTTGAGTGGTCATTTGATCTAGTAATGTTGTCTATTAAAGGTGCGAGTTCGTTCCTTAGAGATCTCTTACCTTCCATATACTAACAAAACTAAAAAAAGAATCAAAGCACCCAAGAATAAAAAAACTAAAAAAAATAAAAAGAAATAAACAAAAAATAGGAAACGAACAAAAATAATTAAAATAATGAAAAAAAACATAAAAATAAAGAAAATCACAAA
Source organism: Hippophae gyantsensis (assembly GCA_030763125.1). Classification (NCBI taxonomy): domain Eukaryota; kingdom Viridiplantae; phylum Streptophyta; class Magnoliopsida; order Rosales; family Elaeagnaceae; genus Hippophae; species Hippophae gyantsensis. The sequence goes on along the minus strand of CM061032.1, from coordinate 34,290,838 downwards.
AATAAAGAAATTTCAAAAACAAACTAAAAAGAAAACAAATAAACTACTTAAAATTCAATTCTCCAACAATGGTACGAAAAATTTGATACATAAATTTTAATTGCTCGCAAGTGCATGAATCATGAGAAGACTAATGATAAATTTATGAGATCGGTCTCTAAAGGAACTGGTAGGTGTTTTAAAAAAGTTAAATTATTTTCAAGATAAGTAAAAACAAACAATCTTAAACATTCTAACATTATCAATTAACATTCTAAAATTATATAACTAAACTAAAGCAAGTAAATTATAACCAAATGTATGTATAAATGATCCCTAATGATCATGGTAAGCTCTCATGATTATCAATTAACTAATAACTTCATGGGTCGGGCTTGAAATAGATTAATTGGTAAACTTAGGAAAAATTTATAAACCATCTAATTTAACACAAAATAATAAAATTAAATTAGACTCTTGTTCAAAAATGCACAACCAAGCACAAATAATTTGTCTAATGCTTAGTTCAAAACTATTCTATTTAATTATAAATCAAGATTTGATTCATCATTAATTCAAAGATATGAAAAAATGAACAATAAATAAATCAACTTTTATTTAATTAAATCATGAAATTGTTCTTCTAATCATGGAAGAAAAATTAAAATCCCATTTACAAAAAATTTAGCCTCTCATAATTAAATTAACTAAAATTAATTCAATTACAATAGGCATACTTAGGTTATAGAGAGAAAGAAGATCTAACAATAAAAATACCCTGTTTTGATATGTTATTTCAAATCTCTAAATTGGCTTATCACCTCCTTCAAAACCTTGGAAAATACCTCACAATTAGGAGTTTTCTCTCTATTTTCTATGGTATAGAGTATAGGATAAGGCTATAGCTAGCTAGTGATGCAAAAAATTTGATTTTAAAAATAGCTCACAAGTGTATGAATCATTTTATAAGAAATGATAATTATACTTCCAAGGTTATTCTAAAGAAAAATTATGTGATTTTTAAATAATTCGACAAATTCTTAAAAATAAAAATTAAACTGAAACATTCTATCATAAAGTTTGAGTTTTGAAATATAAACTAATGACATAAAATAAAAGATAGATTCAATAAAATTCAGGAAAATAACATTAATCATTCTAGCTTGCTCAATATTAATTAGGCTATTAATGATATAAATTGATATTTTTGATTTTTCTGTAGGCTATCAATTGATTAATTATTAAATTGTGATTTATTTATAATGAAACAATAAACCATCTAATTATTTCTTTAGGCGAAGTCAAATAATTTAGACTTTCATTGAAGGTGTCACAAAGTTGGATTTAAGATTGATGTATCTTAGAACTAACTTTTAGATTCCAAAATCTACTACAAAAATATATTGTCAATATATTTTCAAATAATAATTCTTATAAAAATCTTCATAATAGAACATGACTTTAAATTAGATCTGGATAATTATATCTAACATCTAAGAGTATTACTCTAAACTAGTTCTAGATAATCAAATCGTAAATCTAACTTTCATATTTTTAGTTTACTACAAAAAATATGTAATTGTCATATTTTTCTACAATAAACTTTGTAGAATTCTTAAGTGAAGAAATAAAGATCAATTTATTTTATTAAAGTACTTTACCTACTTTAATATTTTACAAGCATAACAACATTACTAATATCCTATAGTATTTTCAACTAGACATGCTTAATTTAATAAATTATCTATAAATTAAGCATAACATTCAAAATAATACATAAAATCAATATAAAAATTGAAGAATACATTTTAAATATACCTCAAGCTTATCAATCCAAGTATAGAATTTCAGTATTATTTATGTATCCAAAAAACCTCCAAACAAATTTACCAATACTATTTATTGAATTGAAAAGACTACTACTTCATAAACTAAACTTATGCAACTCTCAAAGTTGAGAGAAGAACTTTAAAACTAAGAAAAACTTAAGAAACTAGAAAAGAGAAAAACTAAGAAGATAAGGGATGATAAAGGAGGAAGGCGAGAGGACCCATTAGAGGATTGGAAAATGCTACAAAAGGAAAGAAAAGTGACTTAGAGGGTCTCAAATCATGGCATGAATTTTTCTTGCACCACAACATTTGTTGAATATGGATGTCATTCTATTACTAACCAAGACACTTGCACCACATCACACTTTAATAACCACTACGACTCATATTGAACTATACTTCGAGAACTTCTTTTATATTTAACCCCTTACAAGCTTGATTGGTTCATATATATAAAGCTTACATATGGTATCTTTTGTATTCTTCTTGTTTGCCACTGAGTGCTTTTAGGTATGATTCTTTACATGTTGATCTTTTTGATCAAATTGAAGCTATAAATACCTAAAAAATAGAAAACATATCTGTGATTTTGAAAACATATATTTTCTAAAATAATGATAAAATTATGCAAATACAAATACATCTTTGACATTAAAGTTCAAATAAATCATGTAATATTTAGTGCTTTTAAGCATTCATCAGCTAGTACGATTGGATTTGTTTTAAGAGTAGTTTAGGGGGTATATATAGGTTAGGTTTTGGGTAAAATACATTTTATATGCATACTAGGGTTTCTAGAAAATTTTGACACTTGAGCCACATAATGCTTTAATCTGTGCTGTGGCATGCATTAAAAATCGAATCCCCAGTTACAACACTAGACACTTGTGCCATGGTATGGAATTTGTTTGGCCAAGATGCATTCTAAACTCTGATAAACACACAAGTAGATAAGAGAGAACTTCATTGCGGCATGGATTTTGTTAAGTCATGGTGCACATAGAATTTCCAAAATCACTACATGCCACCTAAGAGCACATTGCCACAATAGCAATTATGTCTATGCTGCAACATGCATGGAATTTCCAGAATCACTAATGCCAATAGAGAGCACCTTGATATAGCATGGATTATGTTTGTGCCACATCACACATCTATTTCCTGATCTTTGATATTTTGATTCATTCTAATTTGTGTATGTTTCCATTTATGGCCCCTTTTTCACTCTTTTTTGTGTTCGTCTAAGATTCTTTCAAAAGCACATTAATCTACACAACACAAAAATACCCTCCAACAGAACATAATAGTAAAATAAAATATAAAATTAAAGTTAGTTACATAGCAAATTATTGGTTAAAATAATGTTTAACAATCTCTTTTGAAGCATACTAGTATTTCTTACAGCTATCTCTTAGTTATTCTTAAGCTTGTCATTGGTAATAAAAAGTTCTTTAAGGTAATTTTCTTACCAACATTACTCCTTAATAAATTCTTTCAAAGTATGTGTATTTGCACATTGGAAGATGTCTCCAAAGTTTCTTTTTCTTGATTTTTCTTTGTTGAATTATCAAACTTGTTGGAGAAAGATAAAATAGGGTCATTTATGAAAAAAGAAGATTTGGATACTACTTTCGTGTCACATTGAATTCTTTGGGGATGGTGGTCTATCTTCCTCACTATTACATTCTTTGAGTATATCATTCATAGGGATTATTTGAGGCTCTTATAGTTACTTACCACTCTCTACAATAATGGCATTGACCATCTCTCTATGTTTGGCATCTATTTGGGAAGGGAGTGTGCCTCTAGTCTTTCCACTGTGACTAGTTGGCTAATTTGAGTCTCAATTTTTTTGATTCCAACATTGATTTTTGATGAACATTATTTTGTACTATAATTTACTATATTTTTAAGCATTAATTTTATGTTTTATTATACTATTATTTTTTTAGAAGAATATTGGACAAACATGGTTAAAAAGTGTGGAAATAAGGAACTAATCGTAGCTCACGCAAGTCAAAATGAACCAAAATAGAAAAAATGAAAAATTTTATGCACAATATTACCTGAACATATTTCATGTTGTGGTGAGAGGCGCACTAGTTCCAACTTATAATTTTGAGAATTATGCACGTATCGCGGCTAAACTAATATCATACCATGGCACAAGCCTCTCAGATCCATTTGTGTATGCTAAAGTTCAATACATATCATGATTCAACATATTCCATGCTACAGCATAAGCCCCTTAGGTCATAACTAGAGATTCAATGTTCAATGCACATCATGGCATAGATTAAAATATGCTATGGACTGAAGTTCAAAAATTGGTATAAACCCTAATACACATAGTGTATGTGTTTGACCCCTAAACTAAACCTATGACTACACCTAAATCATTCATGCAAAATCAAGTCTTCCTAGCTTCCATAGCTGTTCTTTACTGTCTATAACATAGATACAGAGAGAAAGCCTCATTATTGTGAAGTAGATACAAGGATATGAAGAAGATTGACAACCAATTCATGGATTTGGAATCATAGATAAAGAAGGGATATTTTTATTATTATATCATATTTATTTTTGTACTATGAATGTATTTTGTAATGAACTAATTTTGTTTAATTTAATTATGATCAGCTAAATTTTGCAATGGGATTTAAGTATTTGTTTCCAATGATTGAAAGAACAAATTCATGGTTTAAATAAATAAAAGTTTTTTAAATTTATTTCTTATTCGTGTTCTTCATATCTTAAATTATAAATTAATGACGAGCCAAGTATTTATTTATAATTAAAAATATATTTTAGAACTAAGCAATAGACACATCATCTATACTTTCTTGTGTATTAATAAATAAGAGTCTAATTTAATTTTACTGATAAATGTTAGGCCTGATCCAGGAATTTATTGAGTATTTGAGATTAAACTAGATGGTTTACAAAAGCTTTAATTATAAATTAATGATTAACTAAATCTTGATTTATAACTAAAGAATCTTTTTGTCTTAGGTTTACGAATTAATTAATTTCAATCCTGATCTAGGAAAATATTGATTAATTGGGGATCGTGATTTCTATATTTTTCTTAAGGTTTCCAATTAATCAATTTCAAACTTGATCTAGGAAGTTATTAATTAATTGATAATTATAGGGACTTACCATGATCACTAAAGATTCACTTATTTTAAAAATATAAAAATGTCAATAAATTTAACTTATTATTTAAAATATTTAATTTATTCTTTCCATGAAGGGTTATGCGTATTAATTTCCCATATTTGTTCATCATCCTTATTTAAGCTAAATTTTAATTTACTTATGATATTTTAGTTATTAAATTTATTTAGAATTTGTAGTCTTTTCCCCTTAATAGATACCTGATAGAATATTGGAGATTTTTTATTTTATCTAATTTAGAAAATAATTTACTTTTTTAAAACAACCTACCAATTTCTCTAGAGACCGACCATGGGTAAACCTTTCATTAGTGTGCTAGTGTTTCTTGCACTTACGAGCCATTAAAATTTGTGCATTAGTTTCCTACTAAATTTTAACATTGTAAAGAGCCATGGTGACCAAGTCCTCTAGAGGCTTACCTTGAATGGCTGGAATGGGGAGCTATGTGTGATGTTGGATTTCTCTACTAGATTCCTTATTGAAAATTTGTAATCAGGGGTATATTTTTGTTATTTTTTAGATTTTTAAACTTCAAATTGATTAAAATAATAAACATTTGATGAAACATGTTTGAAGTAACCATTTTCAGCCTAGAAGAATAAATACATGTGAAGCTATACATGTGTTCATAACCAATTTAAGGGGGTGCAACAAAAATAAAGTAGAGAAATGTAGATCAACACAAGCTGCAGCATGGTTAGTGTTTGCTATGGTGCAACCTTGCAACCTTCTAGGATCTTGATTTCACCCGTACTAGAATAGATGCAGGCCACAACATGGGTAGAAATGAACCATGATACGCAAAGAAAATTCCCTCACGATCCATATTTTAATCCCTTTTTCTTAGCTTTCCCTCACCTATATAAACATCCATATTTTCTCTTGTAAACACACTTGATCAGGTACACCCAGGGACAAATCTTTCACTCATTAAGAAGTGAAACCCTATGACTAGATCATCCTACATAAGATATTTGAAACAAATTTTCACTTAAAATTTGTTATAGTTTTTAGTTTCATTTTTTTTGAATTTATGTAGTAGTTTTGATTTAATAAAGGGCATATCTTCTTGAAGGTTTTCCAGATAACAATCGCTACAGAAGTTATTTGTAAAAAATATTTGTGGTATTAATTTTAATTATATTATATTATTTATATATTCAATTTTATGTATCTTTCTGAACGATATTTTTAATTTACAAGTCATTTATTAAATTTGAGCATATCTCGTCGAATATTATTATGGTATATTAGTTATGTTATCATGTTTGTGGAAGATTAATTTAGGTGAATATTTTTATAAAATAAATTAAGTTTATATCTTCATTCAAGATTTTTACAAAGTTTATTACAGAAAAATATATTGATGACATATTTTTCATATTAGATTTTAGGATAGATTATCTAGATTTAATTTACAATTATTTTATATTGCAAGAAATTTTCATGATTTATTATTAAGAAATATATTGAGAAAATATTTTTCGTATTTTAGACACATAAATCTAAAATTTGATTTAGACACCGTGACTGAGAGCCTAAATTATGTGTTTTATCCTAAGTAGTGATTTAGATGGTTTATTATTAAAAAAATAATAATTTAATGTAAATCGATTGATGATCCCCGCCTTAGGATATTTATTGATCTTTATTAACAATAATTCAATCCCCACCTTAAGATATGTTCATACAAAAAAGAGAAAATCAATAATATTAATTTTTAATCTTTAATAATATACCTAATTTTAATCAAGCATGATTAACTAACTAATGTATCTCATAAATTCTCCATCAAATGTTAATTGTTTATTTGTTTAATATTTGTTGAATCAATTATATTCTTATCTTTTAACTTTATGTTATTAGTTTACATTTTTCCAACCTAAACCATTGTGATAAAATATTTAGGTTTATTTTTTCATTTTTAAGTGTTTTGTTGTCTTAATTAATATCACGTAATTCTTCTTTAGACTGACCTTGGAAGTATACCTATATTTTTTATAAAGTGATTCGTGCGCTTTCTAGCTTTTATAAATTTTACAAAATTTGAGTATCAAGTTTTTGTTCATCAAGTTTTTTGTTTCGTTTCTATTGAGAAATAACATTTTCAATTTTTATTATCGAAAATCTTAAAAATTATTTTGTAAATATTTGTGAGTTGTTTAATTTTTTTAAATAAATTTTTTTAAAAAATCTATCTTATTTATTAGTTGACTTTAGATATTAAATAAATATCTAAAAAAATCTCTTAAAAAAATTAAAACAAATTTGAAAAGAAAAAATAAAAAAATATATAGGTTATTAATTAACTTTAGATATTTTAAATATAGAGAGCTTATTCTTGGTTGTCTATTAAAAAGGGTTTGGATTAAGAGCTTATTTAATTTAAGGAATAGGTCATAAAAGGTGGAGATATTTGCATTTGTGAATCTCTAAGTTGGTAGAATTAAAAAAATAGGAGAATAGAATATGCTCCTTTTGATTTATAATACAGGTTGAAGGTAGAAAATGATCATACAATTGTTCTTTCATTTGAATTTTGAATTTTTATCATAATCTTATTTTGTTTTTATCTTTATTAATTTTTAATTGTTATATTTGATTTTCAGTTTACAAAACTAAAATCCTTATTTTCAATAATATGAGCTAGTTTCTAAAATTCTTTGTAGGAAAGACCCTTATTTGCTATATAATAATTCAACATCTTAAACGATTTAAGATAAGATTTAAATTGATTGTTCATCTGAACTGCATCTATATCATATGTTGTATTTATGTTATTTTTATTATTTTTATTATTTTTGCTATTTGCTTTATTTTGTTGTTTATTTTAAAGTTTATTTGTTATTTCTTTTTATTAATATTTTTATTTCTATTTCTTTTCTTTTATTTATTTACTTTTAGTTGTTTATTTTTTATTTTCTTTTATTTGTTTATTTTATTTATTTATTATTTTTATTTTATAATTGTTTAGTAATTGATACTTAATAGTGGATTAATTATACTATTAATATAAAAAAAAATTGATGTTACCTCCAAAGATCATGGAAATTTTAACATCAATCTTATTAGTGGTGATAAAAAGGAGGTATGTACTTTGTTAAACCTAGGTACAAGCGTTAATTTAATGTTTTATTTATTATACTTGTAACTAGGAGTAGATGAACTGAAACCTACGACCATGTTCTTACAATTAGTTGATAAATTTTTAATATATCCAAAGGGCATGGTAAATGATATAATTGCATAAATAGACAAACTTGTTATACATGTAGATTTTGTTATTGCAATTGTACAAGAAATCCTAAAATGGACAAAGAGCACAATATACTTCTTAGTCGGCCATTTTTGGCCTCTGCTAATTCAATTGTTAATGTCCATAATAGGAGTGCATCAATTACAGTCTTTGCACAAAGACTATACATTTTCAAGTATATATTGACACAAACTCAACGACGAGAGGGATATTAAGTTTATTAAAATTTTGAAATTGGTAATCCCCCAAGAAACGTCTTGCTAATGCGTTAAAAGTAGTTATTTTTATTTTATTCTATTTTGTTTTATATTATTTTACATTTTATGTAATTTTGTTTTATTTTAGTTATTTTATTTCCTATTTATGTGAGCAATGGTTATTTTATTTAGAATTGTTGAAGTTATAAGTGTTTGTTGAGATGTGATGTATGACAAGTATAAGCAATCTATTTGTGTGGTTAAATTGTTTGAGATGATGAATAGATCAACTTGACTTTCTATATCATTACTTGATCACATAAAAAAATAGGTAAGTACTTTTGTTTTCTTTATCTTACTATATAATTTGTATTTGTTATGTTGAGGACAATGTAGATTTTAGGTTGGGAGTGGAGGAAAAATTACATAAATTTTGGCATTTTAAATTTTTTTACTACACTTGTGTTTACATTTATTTGCTTTTATTTAGTTTATTTATTGATTTAGGAATAGTTAGGTTCATTTATAAAATTTTTACAAATTAGCATGCCTTTAGTTGATTTTTAAAGAGAATGGCTGACTCTTTTATACTATTGGATTGATGTTTTAAATATGCCATAGAATATTATGATAATTAGTTTGTTCTTGCTATAGTTTGTGTTTCATAATTGTATGTTAAAATTGTGATAAACCTCTAATTATTGTTTCAGAACCAAATGGTGGAGACTAACTTTTTGAGAATATTTTGAACCTATAATCTTTTCATTTTGAGTAAAAATATTTTTTCTACTCAAAGCACTCTTCTTATTAAAAATTGTTAGATTATTTTTATAGGTTTTGTAGTGAATGTTAGGATTTCTAACACGTGATAAAGTATCATATACTTATTTTTATTGCTTAGATTGAATGATATGAGTAAAATTGAAAATGTATCCATATTTCATTCATGCATGACTTATAAAAAAGTGAGATATATAGGGTTCCCTAAAACCAACACAAAAAGCTCCAAATTAGCCAATCACTAAATCATACAAATATGTACAAAATGAACTTAGGTCCACTCTCTTTCTATTTTAGAAAGTGGACCTAAGTTCATTTTGTACATATATATATATACACACACACACATACGAGTATAAAAATGAATAGAATAAACTACATACTATGACCCAAAAGTCTTTAAAGTTGTGAGAATGTTTATTAGAAAAAGAAAGATAAGAAATAAATCCCTTTAAAATCATTGCCTTTTCATTCATTCTTTAAAGTTATGATTTTAATTAATGCATGAGAATAATATGTGATTTCTTTATAAATCATTTTATTTGATTCCTTTCGTGAGATCAATGTTACGCACTATTTTGAGTATTTCTTTTTTAAACATATATGAACCCTAATATTGAGAGTGTGACTTGTAAGGATTAATGTCGAAGTGACTTTGAATTCCTAATATTGAAATTAGGTAATCAATATTGATACAATTTTTATATGGAATATACATTTGTGATTTTGAACTAATTTTTACAATAAACAATGAATCTTTGAGATGTTAATTTAACTTATGATTTGGATTTTAGTATGAACTTAAAAGATACTAAAAGCCTTAGAAGTTTTGTTATTTTACTTTTTTATTTTGTTATTTTTTTGTTTTTGTTTTTACTTTGACAAAACTTTATGCAGAAATGCATATCTATGCGGACTACAGTCTGTATAGAAGTGGGCTGCAGTGCGCAAAGAAAATTCTCTCAAGATTCACATTTTCCCACTTTTTCTCATCATTTCTTTACTTATATGAACACCTTTCTCTTCTCTTGTAAACAAAACTGGTCAGATACATTTTATGTATTAATTTTAATTATTTTCTATTATTTAAAAATGCAATTTTATGTATCTTTCTTAATTTTAATTTACCTATCATCTATTAAATTTGAGTATGTCTAGCTAAATATTACTATGGGATATTAGTTATGTTATCATGTTTATGAAAGATTAATTTAGGTGAATCTTTTTATAAAATAAATTAAGTTTATTTCTTCATTCAAGATTTCTACAAGGTTCATTATGGAAAAATATATTAACGATATATTTTCGTAATAAATTGAAAATCTTAAAATTAGATTTTAGGATCTGATTATCTACATCTAATTTAGAATTATTTTCTATTTAATTATTTTTACAAGATTTACTATTGAATAATATATTGAGAACATACTTTTCATAATAAATATAAAATATGAAAGTTAGGTTTCAGGTAAATCAATCTAAAATCTGATTTAACATCTTGAATGATAGTCTAAATTATGTGCTCTAGCTTAAGTGGTGATTTAGATGGTTTATTATTTCCTTAGAAACTAATCATAATTTAATTTAAATTAATTGGTCATCCTGACCTTAGAGTATTAATTGATTTTTATTAACAAATTATCTAATCCCTACATTAGAATATTTTCATACAAAAAAGGTAAAACTCAATAATATTAATTTATAATTTTTAATAACCTAATTAATTTTGATCAAGAATGATTAACTAACTAATATATCCCATAAATTATTTATTGAATGTTAGCTATTTATTTGTCTATTATTTATTGAATCAATTCTATTATTATCTTTTAATTTTGTTACTAGTTTGGACTTTTCAAACCTAAACCATTATGACAGAATGTATAGGTTTATTTTTCATTTTTAAAAGTTTTGTTGAATTATTTAAAACCATGTATTTATTTCATAAATCGACCTTAAAAGTATACTTATTATTTTTTACAAAGTGATTCATGTATTACGAGCTATTATAAATTTTATAAAATTTGACTATCATGTTTTTATACATCACTCTCCCACCAGGTGCCCTAATAACTTGGAGGAAATCTATAACAAGTTTATGAGAAACTTTCATTCCTATCAAAGACTTCCGTTTGAGAACCAAAGTTACTACATTTTCTCAAAGGAAAGGAGAGCTATTTCATATAGCTTAAGGCAGGCTCAAATTATTTCTCATTTAGTGCCTACATCATAACTTCCTACTACTATAGGGAAATGATGAGTGCTCAAAAGCACTCAACATATCATAATTTTGTGCATGTTTAATGATTAAATAGATTTGTATTATCTTAGTTTTATTATCATAATAAAAAAATCTATATTTTCGAACTCATGGGTATATTTTGTTATTTTTTTACTTAATTCTTGTATTTAAACAATTTAAACTTGAAGAAATAATATTAGCAATTCATTACAACTTTGGAGCTTAAAAGGATAACATGTGTAAAGCATTACATATGTTTCAAAACTTGAAAGATGGATATATAAGAAACAAGGTTTCCTAGTTATAAAAAATATAGCAGGCCACAATGTGAAAAAGTTGTATACCTTGACATGAATGTAATGGATCAAGCCAAAATTGTGTATAGCCTATGTATTTCATGGTGTGAAACTAATGTATGCCATGGCTCCAGTCTAAAAATTCAAATTTCTATCCTTTCTTCCACCTATAAATAGGACCCTATTTTCATTGTAATCCATAACCCCAATCCTTTTCATCCCTTTCATTTATTAGTTTCTCAAGCTTTCTTTAGCTTTTTTTTCTTTTAGTAGTTTAAATTTATTTTCTCAATTGAGGGTTGAACAAATTTTGTTTATGTAATAGTTTTTAATTCAATTCAATAAATAGAACAAAAATTCTATTTAGAGATTTTCCATAACAGAAGAAATTTTATGAATTTTATTGAAGCATATTTAAATTTATTCTTTTCATATGGTCTCTAAGTATTGTTTTACGTGCTATATATTTAATTTATTGATCATTTATTAAAATTTGCATGTTTGGCTATATATAAAATTTATTGATCATCAAAATTTAAGCAAAAGTTTGTTCAAAAAAAGTATGTTGACTCAATATTTTTCATAAAAACAAGAGAATTAGATTTAGTATTTAAATCAAATAAATCTTATTTAGTGTAATACTCTTGGATATTGGATATTTACTATCTAAATATGATCTCTAAACATGCTGTATTTCAAAGATTTTTATAAGAATTATTATTGAAAGATATATTGATGGTATATTCTTCATAGTAGTTTTAAAATCTAAAAGTTAGATCTAGATCCTTAAATCATAAATCTAACTTAGACACATTGATGAGAGTTTAAATTGATAGCCTTGTCAAAATCATCAACTAAATGGTTTATTAATTTATTAGGAATAAAACATAATTTAGTCAACTATCAATTACTCATCCTCACCAAAAGACTTTATTAGTTGATAATTGATTAGCAAAAGAATTTGATCCCTACCTGAAGATATTTTCTTATTTAAAAGGGAGAACCAATAATATTAATTCATATATTTAATAACCTACTTAATATTAAGCAATCATAATTAAATAGCTAATATATCTTATAAATTCTTCATTGTAAGATAAATGTTTAATTGCCTAAATATTTATTGAATCTATCTTTATTTTTATGTCATTAGATTAGATTTTCAAAACCATACTTTGTGACAAAATGTTTAGGTTTTTATTTTTTATTTTTAAGAATTTGAGAAATTATTTAAAAACCACATGGTTGCTCTTTAGATTGAATTTAGAAGTATACTTATCAATTTATATAAGTAATTCGTGCACTTGCAAGCTATTTTATAAATTTAGGTAAATCGGTAATAGCCTTGAAAACTAGATAACCTTTACAAGCATCAGTAGTGGACTCCTTACCCCTGGTCATTTACTAGTTTGTAGACTTTCGCATTCAGCATCAGATCTGGTACACCCTTTTGGGCATTACCGCTCTAGTGTGGATTCATTGGATTCATTTTTCATACACACCCACACACTCTAGTGATGTGGTAGTTTGTGTGCTATGACATGAGGCAATTGGAGTGACATCAACACATCTCAAGTATGATGCAGGCCAAGGTGTGAAAAAAGTTGTATATTGCCCAGCCTATGTAATGGATGAAGCCAAAATCATGTACAACATGTGCATATCATGGTGTGTGCAAAAATTGTATGTCACAATTAGCCTAAAAATCCTTATTTTTCCCCTTTCCTCTACCTATAAATAGGACCCTTATTTCACTATAATGCATATCCCTCATCCTTTTTATTCCTTTCATTTTATAGTCTCTTAAGATTTTTTGGTTTTTCTTTTAGTGGTTTAAAGTTCTTCTCTCAATTGAGAGTTGAACAACTTTAGTTTATATAATTTTTATAGTTTCAATTCAATAAACATTAGGATAATTTCATTTGAAGGTTTTTCAAAATAGTAGCAATTATAGGAATTCTTTTAATGTATATTTAAATGTATTTTTTAGATTATCTCTAAGTGTTGTTTTACATGCAATATATTTAATTTATTCATCATTTATTAAACTATGCATATTTGGCAATAAATATTATGAGATATTAATAATATTGTTACGCTTGTGAAATACTAAAATAGATATAAAAAAAATTATAAAATGAATTAAAGTTTTATTTATCCATCAATATTAAAATGAAGTTTATAAAACATATATATATTGACAAAATAATTTTCATAATAAACAAGAGAGTTATATTTGAAATTTTAATTATCGAACTCATATTTAGAATAATACTCACGGACATTAGGTAATTGCAATCTAAATCTATTTTCAGGCATGCTCTATTTCAAAGATTTTTATAAGAATTGTTATTAAAAAATATACTAATGATGTATCTTTTATAATAGCTTTAAAATCTAAAAAGTATTTATAGATAATGAAGTCATAAAACTAACTTAGATACTTTGACGAGAGTTTAAATTGATAGTCCTACCAAAAGCATCGACTAAATGGTTTATTAATTATCATTTATTAATCCCTATCAAAATATTTTAGTTGATAATTGATTAATAAAAGAATCTGATCCTTACCTTAGGATATTTTGTTATTAACAAGGGAGAATCAATAAGTTTAATTCACATTTTTAATATCCTACATAAATATTAAGCAAGCAAAATTAACTAGCTAATGTATCCCATAAATTCTCCACTGCATAGTAAATGTTTAATTGCCTAAATGTTTAATTGGATTAAGACTCTTGTATCAAGAAGTGACATTATTGGATTTATTTGTGGCTTTGGGTGTGGACTACATTAATTTATTTTTTCACTTCTATATTCATTCTTGTTGCATTTGCATATTTTTGTACTTCCACTATGCCAACCATTATTTTAGTTTCAATTCTTGAATTATTTATATTCAATTCTATGTTTTAATATCAAAACATTGCATGCCATGAATTAGGTGATCAATTAGTTTATTGCACATAGGTGTTTATTGCCAAATTATGAGTTTTGCATAAAATTGCTAATTCTTTGTGATTAAATTGTTAAATTGTGATTTCTATTGTAATTAGAACTGAATGCTTACTTTAAAAATTGTCAACAAATTTAAACTTGCCAACTTTAATTGTTACCTTTTTAGATTATAATACAATAAAAGAATCAAATTTCATAGTCATAATTCTAGGTAGTTCAAGAGTTAGGTTGAGTTATAATTGAATTATTAATTACACCGAAAGAAAAGGTAGGAAGTATTAGGAAATATAATATTTCTAAAGTTCAAAATTCAAGAAGTGTTTTAAATTATGAATTTGGTGTCAGACTTAAGAAATAATTTTGATTCATAACATTACTAGTTGAATTATAAACTAGTGGTGCAAATAGTTTTGCGATCATATATCTATCATCATTGTTCTAGTGCTTATTATTTTCTCGTTGTTGTATGCTCTTTTTTCATTCTTTCAACAATCAACAAAAATGTCCTATTTGCTAACTTTAATTGACTCATTAATAAAGTAGGAATTAGAAGTAGATTTGTATCCAATCCTCTACGACTTCAACTCTTACTTTAGCTATACTATTACAAACATATTTTTTAAGAGAAGTAAGGTTAAATATTCTATCGCTCATTTTGGGCATGTCACACAACCTAAGTTATTTTAGCATTCTAAACATTCATAATTATTATAATAATTAGTTAAAAAATCACTTTCATAATTAAATAAAAAATGTATCTGTGTAAGGAATCCAAATTCACTTCAAGTGTATCCTCACAAGGCATACTAGATCTCAATAATACTAATCTTATTGGTTCAAGCACTCATTCAAACGTATATATGAATAGAGTTCATGTATAGAAATAAACTAATAGGTTCGCATATATTTAAAGAAAAAAATGCTCAAAAAGATTGATCTCATAAAAGGAATCAAATGAAAGAATTTTATAGAGAAATCACATATTATTTTCTTACATCAATCAAATTCATCAAATAAAAACTTCAAGTAATATGTCTTTTAGGAGATAAATAAAATGCAATGACTTATTGAAGAATTATTTCCTATTATTTTTCCTTTTACATTTGGCTAATTCTCACAACTTTAAAGGATATTGGATTATATTATGTAGTCTATACTATTTGTTTTCTTCTCTTGTTTTGTCTCTTTCTTTTTTTAGAGATATATATATTTTTAGAGAAATGATCAATGTACAGATTGTACATATATTGTATGATAAATTGAGTGACTAATTTGTGACTTTTTCTTTTATTGGTTTAGGTAACCCCATACATGTCTCTTTTTTGTAAATCATGCATGAATGAATAGAGGAGCATATACTTTCAATTTATTTTTAACTTATTCAATTTAAATAATAAAAGTAAACATATAACACTTTATTATATGTAAAAATCCTAACATTTAATGCAAATTAAAATTGATAAGAAGAGTGTTTAAAAGAATTGAAAAGATATTATTACTTAGAATGAGAAGATAATGGCTCAGAATATATTTTCACAAGGTAGTCTCTATTATTTGATTCCTAAACACCAATTTTGTATTCATTACAATTTCAATATTTTATCATGAAGTACTAACTTTGAAAAAAAACTAATTAATTATCACATTACTCCATGAAATATTTTTGAAATTAATTAAGCAATGTAAAGACTTAATCATTTTCTTAAAATTAACTTAAAAGACATGATGATTTTTAAAATAAACAAAAAATTCTTAATTCAATAAAAAATAAATAAAAGCACACAAAATCAATTAAAAATATAAAATGTGAACATGTGATATAAAAATTTAAATTTAGTACAAAATTTTATAATGTCATTTTCCCTACCCTTAACCTAGAACTTACGTTTATATTAATGTAACAATAGTAAATTAAAGATAAAGAATAATGAAAGAAAAAATTACCCATTTGTTAAACTTGTTCAAGAGTTGGTATGGAATTGGATATGCATCTATCAATCCCAATAGATAAATATTACATATTGCAAATGCATATATCAATCCCAATAGATAAATATTATATATTGTAGATGCATCTATCAATCCCAATAGATAAATATTATATATTATAGATGCATCTATCATTCCCAATAGATAAATATTACATAGAAATAACGTGTAATTCTCACAAATTGTAACAAACAGTTATAAAATTTTATATTTGTAAATAATGTTCACAAAATATGGAACAAAATGAAATAACATAATTAACATAAAATAAAAATAAATACAATATAGAAAATAATATTATCTACAATAATGAATTATCTCTCCTCTAGCACTTAATTTAACATCTCAAAAGACACTTCTTGGGGAGATCTCCATTTTCATAATTTGATATACTCAATGTCTCCCTTGTTATTGAGTTTATTGAAATTATAAAATCTACAAGTATGATAAGTTTGTATACATGTACTATTTAAATCATTTACCATGCCCTATAGATATTACAAATTTATTTTCTTAGAAGTAGGGACATGATTGTGGGTTTTAGTTTATCAACTCCTAGCTACAAGTATAATGAATATGACATTAAATTTTCAATTATACCTAGATTTAACATAGCATTTACCTCCTTTTATTTTTAATCACTAATGGTGATATTAACATTAACATTTTCCAAATTTTTGGGAGTAATTGTGAAATTATTTGTATTTATGGCATAGAGAAAATAAGGTTTGTAGAAGAAAAAATAGAAAACTTTGTGTGGGTCTTATTTAAAACTCATTTTTGTAGTTTAAAAATTCATTGCACCAAAAATATAATACAACGTTTCAAATAGAGACCCATATGAGTATATATTTTTCTTCAACCCAATTGTATTAGGAAAGCCCTATGTTGCGGCTAGTTGAAAAACCATATCGTAACTCAATTTTTTAAAAATTAAACAAAAGTACTATACAAGAATAATAAAAAGAAGCAACAAATAAAATAAAAAAATAAAATAAAATAAGCAAATAAACAATAAACAATAAAAGAAAAGAAAAATAAACAAGAAATAAAAATTAGTAAACAAAATAAATTAATTAATGCATAATAAGTTAAATAATAAAAATAAAAGAATGATAAACAAATAAAAAAATAACAAAAGAATTAAAGTTAGTAGATAATTAAAAAATAAAAGAAAATAAAATAATAAACAAAAATAAAAGATAGTAAAAAAATTATTTAGACAAAAAGTTAGTGAATAAAAAGTTAAGAAATAAAAATTACTAAGCAAAAACAAATAAATTTAGTAAATAAATAAATAAAATTAAATAAAAGAAAAGAAAATTAATTTCAAGTTAAAATAAAAATTTAAATTAGTATATAAAAATACAAAAAAGAAAATTTTAGAAAGAAATTAAGTTAATAATTAATATCTAAGTCATGTTTAGAGATTTTGTTTTAAAAATGTTTTTAGTCTAATATTAAAGTAAACATAAATTTTAGAAATGTTTTTCAAAAACTTTGAATTTATTTTTAAGTTAACTAATAAATAAGTTTATAAATTTTTGGCTTTTATTTTTTATATTTGTTTTGAAAAGTTTGAGTTTTTTTTCTATCAACTATTAAATATACATAATTTGTTTTTGATTTTTTTTTATTTTTAAAATTAAGCAACTAATGAGATCTCATTAGTTGTCTAGACATATAATAGATACTTTATTTATTTATTTTTTCTAATTTTTTTAAAAATAAATAATAAATAAAAATTTAAATATTTTCAATATACATTTTTTTAATTTAAGAATCATTTATTTCTTTTTTAACCTTTTTATATTTTTTAAATAAAATAAAATAAAAATCACAACATTTATAACATAAAAATTTATTAGGATTTTTATAATAAAAATTTGAAAAAGTCATTTCTAACGCCAAAAACTTTATTCTTGCAAAGTTTATATAGTTTTTAGTGTTATTACTAGTTTACCTAGCAATTAGATGAAAAACTTAATGTGCTAATATTAAGCGTACAAATTTTATATAATTTATAAAATAGCTCAAATGTGCAAGATTCACTTATAAAAAATGATAAGTATACTTGCAAGATTAGTCTAGAGAGGAACCATGGGTTTTTAAATAATTCAACTTATTTTTAAAAACAAAAATAAAACTTAAACATTCCATTATAAAGTCTTGGCTTGAAAAACTAATGTAATAAAGTTAAAGATAGATTCAATAAATATTTAAGCAATTAAATATTTATCATGCAATGAAGAATTTATAGGCTATATTAGATAATTAATTATGCTTACTAAATATTTGAGTAGGTTATTAAAAATATAAATTCAAATGATTGATTCTCCATTTTTAATAAGAAAATATCCTAAAGATTCTATTGTTAATCAATTATTAACTAAACTCTTTTGGCAGGGATCAAAAATTGATAATTGACTAAATTTTGCTTTATTTATAAGAAATTAATAAACCATTTAGGTTATGTTTTTAGTGAGACTATCAATTTAAATTCTCATCAAGGTGTCTAAGTTAGGTGTACGATTTATCATATTTTTAAATTACTATGAAAAATATGTCATCAAAATCTCTTTCAATCATAATTCTTGTAAAATCATTTTAAATAGAGTATGCATTAAAATAGATTTAGACTGCAATTATCTAATATTTATGAATAATACTCTAAATCAAAGTTGAATAATTTAAATCTAGATCTAACTCTCTTGTTTAATATGAAAAATTGTTTGTCAACATATTGTTTTTTACAGATTTTATTTTGATCTTGAGGAAGAAATTAAACTTAATTCATTTTATAAAAATATTTATCTACTGTAATATTTCACAACTGTAACAACATTATTAATATCCCATACTGTTTATAGCGAGGCATACATAGTTTAATAAATGATCAATAAATTAAACATATAACATATAAAACAACACTTAGAGATAATCTAAAAAGTATACATTTAAATATACCTCAATAGAATTCTTAGAATTGCTTCTATTTTGAAAATCCTCCAAACAGAATTTCCATCGTGTTTATTGAATTGAAACTATAAACTATTACATAAACTAAACTTAGTCAACTCTTAATTGAGAGAAGAACATTAAACTTCGTACTAAAAGAAAAAGCTAAAAGTTTAAGAGACTAAGAAATGAAAGAAATAAAAAGGATGATTGATATGGATTACAATGTAAATGGGGTCCTAATTATGGGTGGAGGAAAGGAGAGAAATATAGATTTTTGGATTGGCATCATGGTAAACAATTTTTTAATGTCTTGGCTATACACAATTTTTTCTCGATCCATTACATTTATGACGTAGAATACAAATTTTTTACACCGTGGGCCGTATCATATTTGAAACATATTTATGTCACTCCTATTGCCTTCTGCCTTGACATACTAAAGATTCATGTTGCGACCCACTATGTTTTAAATTACTTGAAACCCTTATTTCTTGTATATCCTTCTTTCAATTTTTGAAACATATGTAATGCTTTATATATGTTATCTTTTTAAGTTCCAAAGTTGTAATGAAGTGCTTTAAGTATATTTTTTTAAGTAAAATCATTTAAATACAAGAAATAAGTGAAAAAAAAACAAAATATATACATGATTTTAAAAGGATAAATTTGCTTAAAATGAAAATTAAACTAAACAAGTACAAATCCATTTCATCATTAAACATACATAAAATCATGATGTATTGAGTGCTTTTGAGCACTCATCACCAACATAAACAAATACATTGTTATTAAGACTATCAATGAAACTTGATGCTAGATCAATGATGATTAATATGATGCAAAAACCCTTTGATGTTTGTGAGCACTATAGTGAACCTTATCCCAGTATATATGTGGAATAAATCTCAAGGCTATGAATTATACTTACAATTAAAATCGCCAAGGGAATCCTTATTTAATTACTTTTAATCTAGGTTAAACGAACCACCCTAACTTTTATTGGAGCAAAAATAACCAAGGTAGAGTTCCCAACAATAGACCCCATTTTAATCCATCAGGCTTCAATCCACAAAACCACCAATTAAAAAGTTACAACTTGATAGATTGGAGAGCTTAATGGGGACTATGATGTCCAACTTCATTCCATGCTACTACAATAAAGAGTATTTAAGTCGGGACATAGTGTTTATTATACACGTCAATCGATGTGAATCAACATGTAGCGTTAGTTGTACATGTCAATTGACCCATAATTTTGTATTGGTTGACACATAGGACCAACATTACATGTGGCTATGCAACGATTGATATGTATAGTCGAAGCTACGTGCTATATGTAGCATCAATTGCCATGTTAATCGACATGTAACGAGTAGCGTCTATCCTACGTGTCAACTGATGTGTGAATTGATGCTACATGTGACACGTAGCATTGGTTGACACGTAGGATAAACGCTACTCGCTAAGCATACTATGTGTCTTTTTTTTCCTTTTCTCCTTCTTCTTCCCCCTTTTTGCTGACATTTTTTGCTTGTGTCTCATTATTTCCTCCAAAAACAAAACCGTGCACTACTCAGATTTCTTTGTCCATTTCCAGCCACTTCTGACCACCATTTCCAGTATCATTAGTTGGTTTTGTTCCTCTCCAATTTCTGATCTAGATTCCTTTTTTTTAAGCATAATACTCAAGTTTTTCTTACTCATTTTTTTTTCACTTTCTCATTTACCAAATACTATTTTCCTTCATATACTTCATTTTCTCATTTGTTTTATTATTGGAAGTATTTATATTAATTATTTTACACTTATTATTGATATTTTATATTTTTATATAACATTTGTAAATTTTTTTTGTTTTAGTGTATATTATGTGTTATTGATTATTTGTATATATTTTTGTGTTATGTTGGTTGTATATTTTTATTTGAAGAAAAAAAGATATTTTTTATTTATTTAACTAATTTTATTCAAGTTTAAAAGTATTATTACTTGTATTTCATGTTGTTATTCAAGTTTAAAAATTATTATTATTACTTGCATTATATATATATATACTTAAATTTATTATTATATTACATGCATTATAATATATAAATATATTTTTAAAATTTATTATTATATTAATTGTTTTATATATTTATATAAATTATTATATATTATATTTTTTTAATGTTATAACGAGTTTATTAATTAATATTATATATTGTTAATATCATAATGAGTTTATTAATTGTTTGGATTTTATGTATTTATTTTTTATAATGTTTTGATTGATATTTTAATAATTTATAACATTATATATAATAATAACAGAAATATAATTGTCATTTAATACATTTATATTTTATTGGATACATATTTAATATGTTTAATGCGATCAATAGAAAATGAACAAATCTTGGATGTTAAAGTGTATAATTGAGAAAGACTATGTTTCTAAAGTTAAAACTTTCTTGGAATTAGTATGATTCGATGCTCATGTATTAAATGTAAAAATGAGAAATTTCATGATGTTGATGAGGTTAAGTATCACCTTATCTACAATGGAATTCTTTTGAGTTATAAATATTGGTATTATCATGGAAAAAATATTGATAATACTAATGGAAAAGAGATAAATAAAGATGTTAGTGGATTATATACATGTTATCAGAATAGGCACTCCAAACATAATGTATAGATAGAAAATATGTTTCATATTGTTGAATATGAACTACATATGGATGATCTCAAAACCATAAAAAACTTCTAGAAGATGCCAAAAATTCATTGTATCCAGAGTGCAAGAAATATACTAAAATGTCAGGATTGGTTTATTTGTACAATATGAAGGCAAAAAAATGGTTTTTGTGACAAGGGATTAACATAATTTCTAAATGTACTAATAGATATGTTTTTTGAGGGTAATGAGTTTCCATCTTCAATGTATGAAGTGAAGAAATCTCTAAGTCGATTTGGCATGAAATATCATAAGATTCATGCCTTTTCAAATGATTACATTATTTATAGAAAAGATTATGAGACATTAGATGATTGTTTGATGTGTAAAGAATCGAGATGAAAGGATGCTACAAATGAGACAACACCTAAGAAAGGTATGCCTGCAATGGTTCTTTGGTACTTTCCTCTAATTCCTCACTTTCAAAGGTTGTTCAAAAGTAAAGAGACATCAAAGATGTGGGTTGGCATTTAGAGAACTGATCTAATGTTGAAATGCTACGTCATCCTTCTGATTCTCTAAATTGGAAAGTAGTAGATAATTTATCCCCTCAATTTGCATCTAATCCACACAATCTTCATCTTTCCATTACTGTTGATAGAATTAATTCACACAGTTCCCTTAGTAGCAAATGTAGCTGTTGGGTAGTAATTATGGTAATATACAACCTTCCTCCCTGGTTGTGTATGAAAAGAAAACTCATGATGCTAACATTATTGATCTCATGATCGAAATAACCAAAAGTTGATATTTATGTGTATTTTTAGCCTTTGATAGATGATTTAAAGTCGTTGTAGAATGATGGTATAAATGTTTATGATGCACATAAAGAAGAATACTTTAACTTGAGGGGAGTCCTTTTTTGGACAATTAATGATTTTCCTACCTATAAGAACTTATCAGGACATGCAACAAATGGTTATATAGGATGCCTTATTTGTAATAATGGCACTTCTGCAACTTATCCTATTCATGGAGGAAAGATGTCTTATAAAAGACACAAAACATGTTTTCCATTTGGACACAATTTTAGATACCAAAAAAAAAACCTTTTGATGCTAAAGAAGATCATGATCCTGCACTAAGACCTTTGTGAGGTGTTGAGATATTAAAGTGATTGAATGGCATGACATTCAAATGATATGGGAGGATGAAAAAAGGAATACTCATTGATGGAGGGAAACAAAAGAGGTCAACTAATAAAAGGGGTGAAAATGAAAATGTTACTTAATCAGTAGGTCATGATTTTTGGAATAAAAAATCAAAATTTTGGGAATTACTTTATTGGAAAGACCTACACATTTGTCACATCTTAGATGTCATGCACATTGAGAAAAATATATAAATTTGAGTATTCACATTGGATAATCATCATGCACTAAGTCATTCAAGAAGAAGCCATAGAAAAAGTATAATTATGAGTATGTTATAAACTTCAGTAGAAATCTTGGCTCTTTGATGACAATTGTTGCAAGCAAAAATAGCATACATGATGGATGGACTGTGCCACTCCCTAGAGAAATATCTGGCATATAATTATATTTATATTATCTAATTATTTAAATATATTTCTTTTATATAGGACATGTTATTGTCAACTTCAGGCTAATCACTTATCACATTTAGCAATGTTCTATGATTCATCATTTGTCACCCAATATCAAGAGCATGATATTAGCGTCAGAGCTAAACAATTATGTGATAGGGCATTAACACTTGAGAGAAATCAAAAATTGATAATCCCTTCGCTACTAAATTTTGAACAAGGCCAAGATCATTGGGTGTTGGTAATCCTTGATCTATATGGAAATCATATTTTGTACTATGACTCATCTTCCATAGAATTGAACAAAGACACAAAAGTAGTTGTTGAAATGTAAGAGTTACAACTAACTATTTTTGTTATATTGTTATTCATAACATTTAATAAAGAACTAAATATTTTAAACTTTGATAGGGCATGAAAGCTATGGAACAAGAGTAAGGGCATTGCCCTTAAAAAATCACATAATCTTTAATGGGACAAAGGTAAGGTATGTATAAGAAAATATTAATAATTTAATGAATTTTACTATTGTCTAATAAAGATGTTCGAATTGATAAACCATGTACACTTGTTTTTTGTAGATTCCATAACAAAATGATGGAGTCATGTGTGGTTACTTTGTCATGAAATGTATGAGCAAAATCATCTCAAATATCAACATATCAATTAAAGATGTGGTAATCTCTTTTACTAATATACTCTTTTAACATATATAAGTTATTTTTTGTGAATTCATGATATTACATTCTTATTTTGAATTTAAATATATGTAGTTCTTTGGTTGGAGCAAGTCGGCCTATGTTATGTAAATTTTTTTATTATTTAAGAGAAGAATAGGCAGAACACATGCTTGAAACTATAAGATCACAAGAAGAATCAAAAGAATAATCTGATGATATTGAATAATATAGGTATCTTATAATATTTAATGATATTGTAATTAAGTTAAATATATATATATATATATATATATATATATATATATATATATATATTATACAAATTATTTTTTGTTATAAATATAGTTCTTAAATAATTAATTACTATATAGTTTTTTAATAAATAAAAAATTTAAAAATTCTTTTAAACATATTTTGGTTTTTCTATGATTATGTGATAAAAATCATGTAGTGAGGCTAGCAAAAAATAACCAAAATATGTTTAAAAGGGATATACCATTTTAAGTCAGTTGGCACGTAGGACTGACTTAATTTAAAGTCAGTTGACAAGTAGAACCGACTAAAATCTATAATTGGTTGACACGTAGAACCAACTTAAAATTTAAAGTTGGTTCACGAGTAGAATTGACATTGACTTAAAATCTCTTTTAAGTCAGTTAATAACAAATTTTAAATTTGTTCTTTGTAGTAGTGCCAAGTATGGATACAATGAAAAATAAGGTAGAGAGCTTAATAATAAGGGAAGCTAACAATAGTGATTGTATAGAAATTTGGAGGTGCAAAAGGGATAGCTCGTACAAATGTTGTGAGGAAGGAATGAAGGTATGCTTCTATGTAACATTGAGGTGAATCTTAAAAAAGATGGTAGGGAACACATCAATTCTATTACAATAAGATGTGGGGAGTAGAAGGAGATGAGGAAGAACAAGAAAACTAAAAGCATAGATAAAGAACAAGAAAAAGAAGGAAAAAGAGAGAAGAATTAGTTATGAAGCCTAAGGAAGGAATCATTCAATGGGAATGAGTCTACCCTTTAACCCTTTTTTTCCACAAAGACTCCATAAGCAAAAGCTGGACAAATAATTCTCCAATTTCCTTGATATTTTTAAGAAGTTTTATGTCAACATCCCAGCCATGAATGCCTTGGAACAAATTCCCTCATATCTCAAATCCAAAGGAAATCCTATCCAAAAAGAGGAAGTTTGGATATTGTGAAACTATTTTCCTTATAAAGGACTGTAGTGCTATAATTGACCAAATACTACCATGCATGTTGAAAGACCCCAATACATTTCACATTCTATGCATTATTAGGGAGTATCAATTTGGGAAATTTTTGTGTGATTTGGGAGCAAGCATCAACAAAAATTTGGACTTGGAAAAGAAAACCCAATTTTTATAACGCTTCTTATGGCTAACCATTCCTTAAAGAGGCCTAAAAGGGTGATCAAAGATGTTCTAGCCAAGGTAGATAAATTCATCTTCCTAAATGATTTTATAGTTTTAGATATAGAAGAAGACAATGACATCCCAGTTATTTTAGGCCACCCTTTCCTAGCTAAAGGAATGGCCCTAATTGATTTAAAGGGGGAAGAGTTTATTATAAGTTTTCACAAGGATGAAGTAAAATTCAAGGTATTCAAGTCTATATAGACACCCTATAAAGTTAAGGAGCAAGAAAAAATAAAAGCAATACAATTGCAAAAGAAGAATGAAGAGGTTAAGAATGGATCACAAGGAATAAGAGGAAATATAGTCACAAGAAGAAGAAGAAAGAGGAAATTGAGAAAGAAAAAAAATAGGAAATAAGGATGGGTTTGCTAAGTATACAACGCGGATGGTAGAGACAAAAGAATGTACGAAGACAACAAACCATTCAAGAAGGAATTCTATGTGATGGAGCATCCTTTAAATAGTGATACTAGTCAAGGAAGTAAAAATTGAGCTAACAAAGATTTCAATTGGTTAATGGAAGCCAGCAATACTAGTGGAGAGGGTCATCTAGACTACTCTATGTTGTATCCAATTTAAATAGCTTTTAAAGGTATAGTGAATGGCCTTAAACATGACTTTTGTTGGGAAGAAACCCAACGATTTTTAGAACTCATTTTTATTATTTTGTTGGCCAATGAAATGTAAAGGGAAATGGAGAACACATGGATAGATTTAGTGAAAAAGACCAACATGTCAATGTCAAGGAAGTTTTCTTTTCCCATTTCTTTTACTAAGGTCTAAACTGAATGTATTACTTTTACCAAAGCACCTTTAGCTAGTGAGTTGAAAAGAAATATAATATGTTATAATATGTATTTAAAAATTGGAAAAAATATAAGAATAGAAGCTAATAATGATGTTTGGATCCAAAATAATGAAATTTGACCCCATTTTGGTTGACAAAATTAGTCTTATGATAATATTATTTATAGGTTTCTTACTCATACTGTATGGACTCATAAAAATTTGTTTCTCCTTTTTCCTTTCATTGGATTAAGTCAACAAACCTAGTTATATTATAACCAAATGAAAGACCTTTTGATTTTAAGGAATAATTTTGATAAATGGAGATGCAATATTAAAGAATAGCTTATAGTACCAAATCAACTCTAAAAAGCGTAGTGATATTTTATAGGGAGAATAATATTTCAACTTGTTTGAGTTATATGATTTGATTATTGCTAATTAATGCTACATCATATAGACACACCGACCATATTTATTATATAGTAGCAATATAAAATGGGTGATTTGAGACAATATATAACACTTAAGAAAATTTAAAACCATAATATTGTTAAGCCCTTGAGATAAAATGTTAGAAAATTTATTCTCTCAACTATGGATGTTGACTTTTCTCGGGGACTAGCAAAGAGTAGGTGTAGGGGAGTTTGATAAGTGTTATTTTATATACATTTTTATATATCAATTACTTTACATTTGTATATATTTTATTATTATAATGAGCAACAAATATTTATTTTATATTTATTGGAAAATGTTAGTTTTTAGGATTTTATGATTTTTATTGGATAGGTGGATTAACTTAGAAAGGACATGAATGTATTTAGAAACCCATTGGATGGTTTTCCCATTGCACCTTATTCCTATCACAACTTATCCCTCCTTTTGACATGTAGTACGCATTAATTCTATCTCTAGAAAATTTATTCTCTCAACTATGGATGTTGACTTTTCTCGGGGACTAGCAAAGAGTAGGTGTAGGGGAGTTTGATAAGTGCTATTTTATATACATTTTTATATATCAATTACTTTACATTTGTATATATTTTATTATTATAATGAGCAACAAATATTTATTTTATATTTATTGGAAAATATTAGTTTTTGGATTTTTTTTGGATTTTTATGATTTTTATTGGATTGGTGGATTAACTTAGAAATGGCATGAATGTATATAGAAACCCATTGGATGGTTTTACCATTGCACCTTATTCCTATCACAACTTATCCCTCCTTTTGACATGTAGTACGCATTAATTCTATCTCCACCAAATTACCATCAATCTAATTTACATCCTGATTATACTTTTCTCTTATAAATACAAAACAATACCCCATGAAATAAAGGTAGTATCAAAATTAATAAAATCAATATAACAATTTATATAAGAAACAACAGAGATGAAAGAGCACATCTAAGGCCAACTTTTGGAGATCATCATAAGTTTTTCTTAATCCTATTCTCTTCAATTTTCCATGATAATAATGTTGACTCTTATGAAATTTATATAATTAAATTATGTGATTGTAGGAAATTTCAAGCCCTAAATAATGATTTAATTAATTTAATATTATAATAATTTTTGTTTTAATTCTTGATTTTTGATGTGTTTAAATCTATATTTGAAAGCTAAAACTATGCATGCACAAGTAGAGTAATTAACTAGTTTGTTACAGGAATATGTTTGTATAAATTTTAAGATGTTAGAGTGTAATCACTAATATTTTTAACTGATGTGGTATCATTTGGTTACTATCACAAGTAGGCTTGAATACCTTTGCTAAAGGTTAATTATTGTTCTAATCTTGCTTAGTTTAGTCATTATATTTTTAGATCTTAATGCAATGAATGAATTAAATCTAGATATTGTGAACAATCATTATGAGATGACAACCCTTGTTCTTAAAATTATTATCACTTTTACATGATCACGTGTACTTGCATGTTCTTAATCGTGTTAGGTGTACCTTATTTGGTCTTAGTCACTCTAATTTTGTTCATCTCCTCTCCCTCACTACACCAAAATTTAACATTAAAGTCGGTTTTTAATCGACTTTAAATTGAGAGACTTAAAATTTAATATATTTTTTTACACATTTTACTCATTTTTTACTATACTCAGAACCTATATTTGATCACATAATAGCAGAAAAAACCAAAATCTGTTTAACAAAGTTTAAATAATACAAATAATTAAAAAATTAAATATTAATTAATTACTTGACAATTGAATTTATTACAAAAATAATAATTTATTTACAATATATATATATATATATATAACTTAAATTACAAATAAAATGATGTAAGTGCATATTATCGTAGTTTTATAATAAAGTGATAAGAAGAGTATCGTACTCAGGGATTGATAACTTATTTTTGACAAATACCAAAATTATGATAACCTCAATTTTATATAGAGAAGTCACTAAAGTTGTTGTATTTGAAAATTTAAATAAAATAAATTTAAAGAAAATGTGCAAAAGAAAATAAATACATTGTTCGAAAATCAAATCAAAGAAAGGAAAACTTCTAGGAAATCGATTTCACCTAATTCCTCAATATGCTTTACTCATCTAGCTAATTGAATTTAATTTTCTCTGTTTATTAGTAATCTATAAAAATATCCAAAAGCCTCTTTCGATAGTCAATTGAAAATAATCTTGTTTATTAATTTACACAAGAATATGCAATTTAATAACGCAAAAAATCATTAAGACAAATGATTTTTAAAACTACACAGGTTCATACAAGTCTTCCGATCTCTATATTTACCTATGCCAAAATATTGCAGATCTATCCTATAATTCCTTGTTTCGATAGTAAATCATAAGACTGAAATCATTTAATTAATTGTCATTTAATTAAAAGCATTAAATTTAGAATAAATCAGACAAACATGAAATAATTCAAATTAACATAAAAAATCAAGGATAGTAATTTGGAATTAAATTACATTTTTTTCTTAGAATAAAGATAAATTATTTCATGCTAAAAATTAAATTAAAAATAAACGAATTCACCATAATTTTCTGAGAAGAATTGAAAGAAAATTGACTCAAAAAAAATCTGCTTTCGCTTTAATTTTGCATTGTCGTTCCCTCTCCTTTCTCTCTTCGCTTCTACGCTACTTTTTCTAAATTTTTTTTGTTTCCTCACGCGGTGCTCCTTTTTATATATCCTCTACGCCCTCTGCATTTATATATATATATATATATATATACTTATCCATTGTCTCCTACTTTTTATTATATACATATTTCAATTGCCTACTGCTTTTTTCTTATTTCATATATATATATATATATATATATATATATATTTAAAAAATCTTAATTTAAACATATCTTCATTTAAATTTGAGGATGTGTTTCTCAAATTTTAGATCTTCATTATCTTCAAATCTGTAATAAAATTTAAATAATAATAATAAAGTTTAAATTTAATGAAAATAAACAAAATTATACTAAAGTTAAGTTGAGAAGTGATAAATTATGACAAATTATGCAAGCAATCAAACACCCCAAACTTTAAATTTTGTTTGTCCTTAAACAAAAAGAAAATAAAAGAAAGGACAATTGTAGGCAGTATCAACAAGACCCCATAAAGAACTACTATCACTCACAAAACCATGATTTGAATTTAGATTTCATCACTAATAACTTACTCTTTTTACATCAAAGATGGTAAGAAAATCAATCAAAATTCAGACATTTGTCAAGTAATAGTTAAACATTTACTTCAACCTAAAGCTAAGTCCTTGAGTGTGTGTGTAAAATAGTCAATTTAACTCCAAACCACTAGCAAATTCGGATAAAAGTATAACAACTGAAATCAAAAAAATTCTCTCAAAACTTAACTCTATAAGTCTAATATTTAGAAATCCTCTCCACTAATGTAATCAAATACCAAAATCAGAGATCAAAAGGTCTTTAATTAAGGTTGTAATGATAGGCCATAGGGTGAGAGCTAAGAAAGAAATGGATATAGAAAATCAAAACAAATTGGGAAAATACTTGGTAGAAAGAAACAATAAAAAGAATATAGATAGAATTCACCCTAAAGCTCTTTCTCAACAATATGCTTATATTGATGACATTATTGTTGCCATACTCAATAAGTGGAGTACTCTCTTTTCCTTTTTCTTTTATTTCTTTACTTTACTTTTTTTTTCCTTTTTTTGTTGTTGCTTTGACACTCATAGTCTTTACTAATTTCAACCACTTTTATCCTTTTTCGATTCTTATCTTCCACTTTCTTTCTTTCTTTCTTTTTTGATCAAATAGAGCAAACATAATATAAATTTTTTTAATTTGACCTAAATTTCTCTTTAGAGTGAGAATGGTTTATGTAGTAAAAAGAATAAATAAGATTTATATAAAATAAGGCTCAATGGGGTTGACTATGGGCATACACCATGCAATGATGGCGTGATAATTAGGACGGTTGGGAAAGCTTTTTGGTTGTGAAAAAAATTGCCTAGATCATATCTTTAATATTTAGTATTAATTAGGATTTTGCCTCAAGGATCCATCACTGGATTCTAGAGCAAAGCAAGATTGAACTTTCCTAATCCAGTTAATTCAACTCTTCTTCATAAGAAAAATGGAGTAGAGAAAAATTTACTATGTGCTTAATTATTTTCAAGGACAAAGATTTAAATCAAAGTAACCATAAAACTCTAACTAACATAATAGCATATTTTGAAAAAATTTCTCGAACCTATCCTTAATCACAAATTTCATAGTCATAGCGAATTCAATCATACTCAAATGCATGCTTGATAAGAGAATTCAACAACTCAAGATTATAGAAATTGACACCCCCAAACTTAAACTACAAAATATCCTCATTGTAATTTAAAAGTGAGACAAATGGAAGAAATGAAAGAACTTCCCTGGTTTTATGGTGGATCCGCATTAGTCTGTAATTTTTAGCTTTTTATTCCTACAAAATAAATCAGTAACAAAATCCAAATTATTCAAATAAGTAATAAAAAATAAAATAAAATAAAGAACAAAAGAAATTTTTATGGGCTGCTTCCCATAAGCACTTGTTTTATAGTCTATAGCCAGACTTTTCATTCTTCATCAATCAGGATTTCTAAAAGGAATAAATGTACGATTCCTCTCCACTTATTCTCCATAATAGTGCTTCAATCTATGATCGTTAACTCTAAATATATTCCATGTCTTGTCCTTCAAGTCTATTGCTCCAAAAGTGAAAACTTTGTCAATTGTATAAGGACCTATCCATCTTGATCTTAACTTACCCAGGAAGAGTTTTAGTCGTGAATTGAAAAGCAAAACGTGTTGTCCTGGAGCAAACTCATGCTTAAGAATCTATTTATCATGCCATTTCTTTGTCCATTCTTTATAGATCTTTGCATTTTCATAAGCATTATTTTGAAACTCATCCATCTCATTCAATTGAAAAAGTCGTTCTTCTCTAGTTGCAAGTGATTCCACAACAATCACTAGAAAGGTGTAATTATCATCCAAGGATGCATAGTGAAGATGATGAGGAAATTGCTTTAACTATGGAGTTGTAGTTTGTTGCACTTTTCTATAGAGATTACATAATCCGTCTTTGCTATAATTGGCTCTAACCTCTCCACTTCTATGCTAAATGATGTACCATGTTGCAATTATTGTTCTAGGTGATCAGTTGGTATATTTTCTTGAAAGGCTTCTACTTCACTTTGTTCAATGATATATACTCAAAAGCAAGTGCTTGGATCTTCTAGAAATCTCATGGCTTTGTAGATGTTGAATGTAACCTCTTCCTTGTTCACTCTCAATGTTAACTCACCCTTTTGAACATCTATTAAAGCCCTTCCCGTAGCTAAGAATGTTCAGCCAAGAATTAATGGGACATCTTGGTCTTCATCCATATCTAACACCACAAAATCAGTAGGAAAAATGAATTTATCCACATTTACCAATACATCTTCTATGATTGCCTATAGATACTTAATGGATCGGTCTGCTAGTTGCAAAGAAATTGTTATTTGTTTCATTTCTCCAAGTCCCAATTTCCTATAAACCGATAGTGGCATAAGATTAATGCTAGCACCAAGATCACATAAAACTTTCTCAAAAAATGAATTTCCAATAGTGCAAGGCAAAGTGAAACTCCCTAGATCTTTTAATTTTTTAGGCAATTTCTTTTGAAGAATGGCACTACATTCTTCAGAAAGCTTCACTATTTCAAACTCCTCCAACCTTCTCTTCTTGGAAATGATGTTCTTTAGAAATTTGGCATTTGTTCCAAGGCATCTACAAAAGGAATATTTATGTGAATTTTCTTAAAGATATCCAAAAACTTAGAAAATTTCTTATCTAATTTTTGTTTTTGAAAGCATTGAGGATAAGGAAGTGGAGTAGAGAGAATATGAGGATTGTTAGGAAATAAAATTGATGGAGGCATGTCATCCTCTCTTAGTGTATCATCAACAATCTCCTCTTCTACTACTTTATGATTGCCTTGGCCATTATTTGGAGTTGTAGGGGTGGACTTAGTTTCCTTTGATGGTGACCTCTCAATTTCTCTTCCACTCCTAAGAGTAATGGCCTTGCATTGTTCCTTTGGATTTTCATAGTGGTTCCCATATTGTTACAATGAGTCTCAATGTTATCTAGTCGTGAATTATTCTTTTTAAACCTTGCTTTGGTCTCCTCAACAAAAGAAACTATGGTATCCTTAAGTGACATCTTCTTTTTTCTTGGTTGACTATTAAACCCTGGAGGGGATTGCAGCATATTCTTTGTGTTTCCATAAGACAAATTTTCATGATTTTGAAGCCCTGGATGGTAGTAATTTGGCATAGGATCACCACGATAATTGTAGTTCCGATTATTGATGTATTGAACCTACTCTTGACTCGATTCATTCATCGGAATTGTCATACTTGAAGTTGCAACATATTCTGCACTTTGTGGACTTCTTTGAGTTGTCAAGGCAGAAATCTGATGAGATAGAGAAGCTACTTGAGCTAAAAGGGCAACAAACGGCTCCAATTCATGAATCCTAGCAACTTTCTTAACCATAGATCTTTCTGTTGGCCATTGATAGTTGTTTGAGGTCATTTCTTCCAAAAGAGAAGTAGCACCTTTAGGTGTTTTTGGCATCAAAGTTCCACTAGAAGTAGCATTAACTATGGTTCTAGTTTTCCCATTTAACCCATTATAGAACATCTGAATTTGCAACCAATCTGGAAATCCATGTTGTGGGCAACACTGAATCATATCTTTATACCTTTCCCATGCTTCATAGAGTGTCTCAAAATCATTTTGTTTGAATTGACCAATCTCACTCCTGAGTTGGGCTTTTTTTCCAGGTGGAAAGAATTTAGCAAGAAAATATTCTGCTATGTCCTACCAACTAGTGATGCTTCTCGGTTGTAAGGATTGTAGCCAACCTCTAGCCTTGTCCCTTAGTGAAAAAGGAAACAATCTTAGTCTAATGGTGTCTTTAGTAAAACCATTCATCTTTATAGTGTCACAAATCTCTAGAAACATTTCCAAATAAATATTGGGATCATCAAGTGGTGATCTAATAAATTGAGCTTATTGCACCATGCTGATCAATGCAGGTTTAAGCTCAAAATTATTGGCATTAATGGTTTGGCATCTTACAACTACGTAGTTGTTATTCACAATTGGCCTTACATAATCCATCAAGGTGTGTGGTTATGCATTCTGTTCTCCTACAGCCATGGCTAGTACTTTCTTCTTTCTACGTGATCTAAAGGTTCTTTCAATCTTTGGATCAAAAGGAGTAATGTTTCAAGTTGTAGCACGACGTATCCAACGTCAAAAACAAATCTAGAGAAAAAATAATAAATAAAAAGTAAAATGTAATTCTAAATTAAAACTAAGATTACTTTGTATCGATATTGGAAAAAATAAGAAAAAAATCAATCCCCGACAATGACGCCAAAAACTTGATCGGTGCAAAACTACAAGTGCACAGTATTGTAGTTTTATAATAAAGTGATAAGAAAAGTATCGTCCTCAGGGATTGTTAACTTATTTTTGATAAATATCAAAATTATGATAACCTCAATTTTATCTAGAGAAGTCAATAAAGTTGTTGTATTTGAAAATTTAAAGAAAATAAAGATATTGCTCGAAAATCAAATCAATGAAAAGAAAAATTTTACGAAATCGATTTCACCTAATCTCTCACTATGTTTTACTCATCTAGCTAATTGAATTTAATTCTCTCTATTTGTTAGCAATCTCTAAAAATATCCAAAAGTCACTTTTGATAGTCAATTGGAAAAAATCTTGTTCATTAATTTACACAAGAGTACGCAATTTAATAAAGCAAGAAATTATTAAGACCAATGATTTTTAAAACTACACAGGTTTATACAAGTCTTTCGATCTCTATATTTACCTATATCAAAATATTTCAGATCTGAAAGTTTGTAAAATATGGACCAGATTAACCTAGAGGGGGGTGAATAGGTTATTTTTAATTTTTATCAATTTATAATTTACTAACATAAACAAAGCAGACAAGCATGCAATCGTGTGTAAGAGTAAAGTGCGGAAATTATAACACACAATATTTTTAGGTGGAAACAACCTAGACCACAACAATGACCTAAGAGGAAAACCACCGGTCCACCAGACCACCTAACTTTCCACTATGAAAATCAAATGTTCAAGTACAAACTCGGTCTTATGCTACCCTCTCTAGGATACTGCCCCAATGTACTTTACTTACGAGCCCCTACTCTATTTTCACAGTTTCCAATATTAGTGTGAGCGGTTTCCAGACCAATGTTCCAATAAGCTCCCCACCAATCAGATCGTTCACAAATGAACTACAAAAAGGTTAGCACAAAAAGAAACACAAGTGTCCGTGTGTGTTCTAGAACGGATTTAACAATGAATAATCCTAACTAGATGATTCAAAACATATGCCACTTAAATCAAATCAACTAGTAAATTCTAGAGCAAAAAGATTCAGCATAAGTTCCATAAAAATGGCTTCTTTAAAGATTAATAATCAAATCAAATAACTATGATATGACAAAAATAATTATTTGATCTAATAATTTAAGAACAAAATTAAAGAAGAAACCATAAAAACATATTATCAAAATATCAAACTCTTTTATCAACACCTTATAAATTAATATATATTAATTACTTAAGCATATTACTTATATATTAATCATCTTTACTGCGTGATGCTATTGTTCAACTTCCTTTATATATTATATATATATATTACTTACATGAAAGTTATTGTCTCCAAGCCGTCAAGCCATCAATTTTGTATATTGATTATATTACTCTCAACTTCAATTATATATAAATTCTTGTTGCCTTCCTTCTCATGTTTAGCCTTCCTTCTCATGTTCAGCCTTCCTTCTCATGTTCAGCCTTCCTGATAATTTCTTTTCTTTTCGATAGACAATAACACTTATGAGGCAGATTGGCAACTTCAGTATTATTTTTTTTACGGCAGCTTTTTCTATTCTCTCAGCATATACATCAACCCTAAATGTCTCTCTATTTATAGATAATAATAATACTTAATAGTATTAGGTTTAAATGCATTTTGGGCTTAATCTTTTTTCAAAGCCTATTCA
Organism: Hippophae gyantsensis; assembly: GCA_030763125.1. Taxonomy (NCBI): domain Eukaryota; kingdom Viridiplantae; phylum Streptophyta; class Magnoliopsida; order Rosales; family Elaeagnaceae; genus Hippophae; species Hippophae gyantsensis. The sequence continues at coordinate 34,254,374 of CM061032.1, read as the reverse complement.
AAGCCTTAATAAAAAAATATTTTTAAATCACATCTTAAAAAATATTAAGACACATAAAAAATATTTAAGCACCAAAAATAATTTTAGATTTATGAACATGTACTATTAAATATATAAATGAAATTCTATGTGTCGTAGTTATAAAAGATATACCTGAAATACGATTATCTGAAACTCGAGTATTTGTTGGGCTTTTCTTGATAGACTTGATAGCAGGCCTACAAACTAGTTTACAAGTAAATATTTTGTCCACAAAAATAGCCAACACTCATGGTCCTTACAAACTCCCCCTTTGGAATTTTCGTGTGGCAAAACTTCTCTCTCACTACATGACGCTTATAAAAATAAGATAAAAATACAATGATATCCCAGACTCCATAGTGGAACTATCCTATGGTCCGGTAGATCCATCTTCGCTGCAACTTGACAAGCTTGTAAGTAACTGAAATGACATTGACAAAGCATAGAACAACTTGGCATGAAAGCCTCATTGTATATTAGTTCAGTTTACATAGAAATAAGCGAAGTGTAAAGAATATTCATGTAGTATGCATTCATATCAATTAAGCTTAATTAAATATGTTCTCCCCCTATATGCATAACAAAATAAAAACATGAGAGTAAAACACATTATTCTCTCCCCCTTTTTGACATATGAGAAGGGCAAAGCATTAGACAAAGCAATGAAGCTAAAATCTTCTGAAAGATATAGCAATGTAAAAGTAGAGTAATGCAGAAATGCAATATGCTTTAAACTCTCTCTAAGTTCTATGACTTTCTAACTTAGAAACAAATTAAAAAAAGATAAAAAATAAAAATGAATAAAAATCTGATTTTTTTTTTGTAATTTTCATAACTAGTCACGTAAGGTATTAAACTCATTTATTTACAAACAAAATACACAACCAATTGAGAACTCGTCAATTTTTAACTCCAATTTTGATTATTTATCATATAAATAAATAAGTAGAATATAAGAGGTGCACACGCACACTTCACACATATAATAACATATTGACATTTACTTAAAGTAGTATATATGTTTAAACTCCACAAATATGTCAATTAATTCATTTATGACCTATCAAGAAAGACTCAAAATAAAAAATATCACCTATCATATAAAAATATAATCGAGTCTTCAATCTTATAAAATAAAATATATTTACCAAAAGAGGACTTAATTTTTTTATTTTTTTTAATTTTTCTTATAAATGAGGTAAACGATATATATATATTTCAACCTCTATTAGCTCTTTCTTTTTGTGCATTCCAAGTACAAGATTTATAAGCAATCACTTTTTGCATAATATTTCCCTTTTTTTTGTTTTTGCACGAGCCATAAACCTAGCACGATGACTTTCACACTAGTTGTGAGGTAGCCCTCTCCGTTCATTGCGGTAGCTTCACACATCATAGTAGGTAGCCCTCTAAATACTAGGTGCCTCCATACAGTAAAATTTTAGTAAGAAAAAGTAGAACTCAACACAATTTTACAATCAAGATTAGTTAAAGTCCTAGAGTCTTTCAAGAAAAATCATAAACTTCAAGCATAACATATATGTGTGTTCGTGAGTGTGTGAAGAAGTTTATGTCAACATTGATCATCACATGTATAAAAATATATGTGTATGCATAAGCCAAAAGTGTAGAATAATTTATACAATAAATATCAAAATGAGTTGAGTCACTAAAAATGAGATTATGTGTATGAAAGTATTAAATAAGTTGAATACTGTGTTGGCCAAACAAGGATGTTTTTTTTTGGGTAATAAAATTTGAAATTCAATTTGAGGGAGAAATTCCCAAGGCACTTCTGAGATACTCAAATCTTTGAGTGTCTATGGCTTTAGTGAATATATCAGCTAGTTGTCTCTCAGTAGGTACAAACTCAGGTGTTACTATTTTCTCTTCAACTAGTTCTCGAATAAAGTGATGCCTTATGTCAATGTGCTTAGTTCTAGAATGTTGAACTGGGTTCTTACAAATACATATAGCACTAGAGTTATAACAATATAAGGGCATCATACCTTGTGGTTGACCGTAGTCCTTGAGCATGTTTTTCATCCAAAGCATTTGTGTGCAAGAGCTTCCTGCAGCAATATATTCCGCTTCAGCTGTAGAGAGTGAGATAGAGTTCTGCTTTTTACTGTGCCATGATACTAAGTTGTTTCCAATGTAGAAACAACCACCTGATGTGCTCTTCCTATCATCCTGGTTGCCTACCCAATCGGCATCTGTAAAACCACTTACTTCACAAGTAATGTCAGTAGTAAAATATAAACCATAATTACTTGTTCCTGAGATATACCTAATGATTCTATTTACATTCTCTAAGTGTGATTCCTTAGGGTCAGCTTGATAACGGGCACACACACCAACACTAAAACATATGTCAGGTCTACTTGCAGTGAGGTAAAGTAAACTACCTATCATACTCCTATAAAGGGTTTGATCAACACTTTTACCTTGAGTATCCTTTGTAATTTTTGTGCTGGTACCTAAAGGAGTTCGTAATGGCTTACTAGTTTCAAGACCAAACCTTTTAACAAGGTTACAAGCGTACTTGGTTTGAGAAATAAATATATTATCATGAGATTGTTTGATTTGCAAACCAAGGAAGAAAGTCATTTCACCTACCATAGACATTTCAAATTCATTTGTCATAACATGCACAAAATCATCCACTAGTGTACTAGATGTGGATCCAAAAAACTATGTCATCCATATAAATTTGAGCAATAAAGATCTCGTCACTACTCCTTTTAATGAATAAAGTCTTATCAACTCCCCCTCGAATAAATCCCTTGTTCAAAAGATAGTTGGTAAGTCTCTCATACCATGCTCGTGGAGCTTGTTTCAAACCATAAAGAGCCTTTTTGAGTTTGTAAACATGATTTGGAAATTTTGGATCAACAAATCCTTTTGGTTGTTCCACGTACACCTCCTCATTCAAAAATCCATTCAAAAAGGCAGACTTAACATCCATTTGATATAATTTGAACTTCATATGACAGGAAATGGCAAGTAAAATCCTAATTGACTCTAGTCTAGCTACAGGTGCAAATGTTTCATCAAAATCAACTCAATGTACTTGCGTGTAGCCTTGAGCTACTAACCTAGCTTTATTTCTAACAACAATGTCATGCTCATCAAATTTATTTTTGAACACCCATTTTGTTCCAATAACATTTTTGTTTTTAGGCTTAGGTACTAATACCCACACATGATTTCTTTCAAATTGAGCTAACTCATCCTGCATGGCATTTATCCAAAATTCATCCCTAAGAGCTTCATTCACATTTTTTGGTTCAAATTGAGAAATATAGCATAAATGAGTTACCTCACTTATTTTTCTTCTTCTTGTTACCATGCTTGCATTAGGATCTCCAATTATATTCTTAATAGGATGATTTTTTAAAGTTCGAGTTGGATTTATCATTGATGAGGTTGATGCTTCTTCCTTCTTTTGTTCACTTTCCTTCAACTCCTCTTCTTTTATTCCAATTGTGTCACTGGTCATTGTTAATTGAGGTGTTGTGAAATTTTCTTCATTTCCAACTTCTTCACTTGTAATCTTCATACCCTCATCATCTATAACGACATTTATGGATTCCATAACTACATTAGTTCTACAGTTGAAGACTCTATAAGCTCTACTATTTAGGGAATAACTAAGAAATATACCTTCATCACTTCTTAAATCAAACTTATCCAATTGTTCTCGATCTCTAAGTATGTAGCACTTACTTCCAAAAACATGCATAAATTTCAGATTGGGTTTTTTACCTCCCCATATCTCATAGGGAGTTTGGTTTGTACCTGGGTGAAGATATACACGATTTATAATGTGACATGCAGTGTTTATAGCTTCAGCCCAAAACCTTTTGGAGACTCCCTTGTCATGCATCATTACTCTTGCCATCTCTTGAAGTATCCTATTTTTTCGTTCAACTACTCCATTTTGTTGAGGTGTGATAGAAGCAGAGAATTCATGAAAGATACCATGTTCTTTACAGAAGTCAGCATACTTGGTATTTTCAAACTCTTTTCCATGGTCTGTTCTCAGTCTCTTGATGGTTACTATTTTGTCACCTGCTTCAACCTGCACTCTTGTACAATATGAGATGAAGAACTCAAAAGCATCTGACTTGTCTCTAAGAAAGTCTACCCATGTGTAGCGAGAAAAGTCATCTACTACAACTATGATATATTTCTTACCTCCAATACTTTCTGTTCTCATAGGACCCATAAGGTCAATATGTATCAATTCCAATACTCTGTTTGTATTTATACTCTTGATCTTCTTATGAGCAATCCTAGTTTGTTTACCCAATTGACATGGTCCACATACAAGTGTTTCAATTTTTGAAAGAATAGGTAAACCACGCACAGTCTCAATTTTGCTTAATCTAACCAGATCTTTAAAATTCATATGACCTAGCTTTTCGTGCCACAAGATAGTTGAGTCATTGCTAGCTAGGTTACATGTTACTATGGGTGATGTATCAATACAATAACAATTGTCATGTAATCTGATTCCCTTAATCATACATTCACCATTTTGATCTGTTACAATACAGTGATTGTTTGTAAATTGCACACTAAAATCACTATCACATATTTGACTTATGCTAATCAAGTTTGCCTTAAGTCCTTCCACATATAAAACTTCATCAAGTTTAGGGATACCCTCTATTTGAACAGAGCCTTTTCCAATAATTTTAGATGTTTTACCATCACCAAAGGTAATTGTCCCTTCATTGTATTCCTTAAAGGTTTTAAACAAAGAACGATTCCCCGTCATGTGTCTAGAGCATCCACTATCAAAATACCAAGCGGTATTTGATTTAACTTTAAATGCTATATGGGCCACAAAGCAGTGCAACTCATATTTCTTAACCCATCCTTTTTTAATTTTGAACATTTGAGTTACTGGTTTCTTATATTCCTCTTTTTGTGTAGTTCTTGTAGTAAAAACTTTACATTTTGAAATTTTTTGAGGTGCTTTAGAAACATTTGTATTCGTGATAGAATTATAAGCATAAAGAAATCTACACTTAGGTCTAATATGTCCTTTCCTACCACAATGATGACAGATGGGAACAAACTGAATTTTCTTAGAATGATAAGGTGCAAAAACTACCTTCCCTGCCTGAGCAATAGTGGGTTTTACAAATTGAGTTTTGGATGATGAAGGTGTTGATTGTTCATCTATGTATCCCAGACCTCTCTTATCTCCATGTGGCTTTCTATAGTCTAGGACTTTGGTTAATTTTTCAGCACCAATGGTCAAATTCTTCATCGTTTCTTTAGCAATACTAAGTTCTTGCTTGAGATTTTTGTTTTCCTCAATGGTGTCTGCAAGTCTCAAATTCAAAGCATTATTATGATCAGAAAATTCCTTTTTATCTTTCTCTAGATTAGAGGAATTTGTTTTATGAACATTGATGATATCATTAAGTTTAGTTACTTCCACAAGCAATTTATCTCTCTCTTCCCTGGCACCTAGACAATCCATGAATAGTTCCTCATATTCGATACATTAAACTTAGACAGTAAGAAAGAAGAGTTTACTTCCTCATTTTCTTCATCCGAGCTAAGGTCGGAGTCATTGTGATGTGCATTGGCAGTTGCGGTGAAGGCACAATAATTAGTGTCATCATCCTCTAAGTTACTAGCATTGTCCTGCTCACTTTCTGTGTCACTGAGTGTAGCATTAAAGGCTTTTCCAAATTTCTTTTTATTGTTAGCACAATCTGTAGAAATATGACCAAATCCCCCACAAGTAAAGCATTGAGGACTAGTGGGCTTACTTTTCTTACCATCAAGGCTAGGAGACTTGATTTCCCTTAACTTTCGGTCATTCGAATGACTGGATTGTCCCTTGTTGGAATGATTATTCTATTGACCCTTCTTCTTCATGAACTTCTTAAATTTTCGTGATAACAAGACTAGTGACTCATCATTCATATCATCATCACTATCAGAGATGTCCTTTTTGGAGCTTTTGAATGCCACATCCTTATTTTTCTTGGATGGATCAAGAGAAAGCTCATAGGTTTGGATTGACCCGACAAGTTCATCAATTTTTAGTGTGCCTACATTCTTGCTTTCCTCTATCGTTGTAACTTTCATCTTATAGTCAGCTGTTAAAGAGCTTAAGAGTTTGCGCACTTGTATAGGTTGTGGATTTTTCTCACCAAGGTTAGAACAAGCATTACTGATATCACAGAAGCGAGCATAGAATTGACCAAAAGTTTCATTGTTGCTCATTTTAATAGAATCAAACTCAGATGTTAGCAATCTCAATTTTGTTTGTTTTAGTTGGGAAGTTCCTTCATGAGCAAGAGCAAGTGCATTCCATGCATCTTTAGCAGTCTCACAGTCGGAGATGCGACGAAACTCATCCATCGACACTGCAGCGAATATTGAGCTTAGACCTTTTTGGTTTGCCCCACTAAGGGTGCGTTCTTCAGTGGTCCAGTCTCTTCTTGGCTTTATGATTGTTACACAATCTTTCATTACAGAAGGTGGTTCCCAACCATCAAGAATAGCATCCTAGACTTTTTCATCTTGTCTGAGAAAGGCTTGCATGCGAGCCTTCCAGTAAGGGTAATTAAACCCATCAAAGAGTGGGGGTCTAACAGATAACCCACCTTCTTTCATTTGGTCCATAAGTAAGTGTGTGTGTCCCTAAGGATCAATCTCACTAAGTGTGTCTAGTGTCGGCTTTGATACCAATTGAAAGTTTGTAAAATATGGACCTAATTAACCTAGAGGGGGGTGAATAGGTTATTTTTAATTTTTATCAATTTATAATTTACTAACCTAAACAAAGTGGCCAAGAATGCATTTGTGTGTAAGAGTAAAGTGCGGAAATTATAACACACGATATTTTTAGGTGGAAACAACCTAGGCCATAACAATGAGCTAAGAGGAAAACCACCGGTCCACCAGACCACCTAACTTTTCACTATGAAAATTAAATGTTCAAGTACAAACTCGGTCTTATGCTACCCTCTCTAGGATACTGCCCCAATGTACTTTACTTACGAGCCCCTACTCTGTTTTCACAGTTTCCAATATTAGCGTGAGCGTTTTCCAGACCAATGTTCCAATAAGCTCCCCGCCAATCAGATCGTTCACAAATGAACTGCAAAAAGGTTAGCACAAAAAGAAACACAAGTGTCCGTGTGTGTTCTAAAACGGATTTAACAATGAATAATCCTAACTAGATGATTCAAAACATATGCCACTTAAATCAAATCAACTAGTAAATTCTAGAGCAAAAAGATTCAGCACAAGTTCCATAAAAATGACTTCTTTAAAGATTAATAATCAAATCAAATAACTATGATATGACAAAAATAATTATTTGATCTAATAATTTAAGAACAAAATTAAAAAAAAACCATAAAAACATATTATCAAAATATCAAACTCTTTTATCAACACCTTATAAATTAATATATATTAATTATTTAAGCATATTACTTATATATTAATCATCTTTACTGCGTGATGCTATTGTTCAACTTCCTTTATATATATATTAGTCGTCAAACCGTCAATTTTATATATTGATTATATTACTCTCAATTTCAATTATATATAAATTCTTGTTGCCTTCCTTCTCATGTTCAGCCTTCCTGATAATTTCTTTTCTTTTCGATAGACAATAACACTTGTGAGGCAGATCGACAACTTCAATATTATTATTTTTTTGTTTTACGGCAGCTTTTTCTATTCTCTCAGCATATACATCAACCCTAAATGTCTCTCTATTTATATATAATAATAATACCTAATAGTATTAGGTTTAAATGCATTTTGGGCTTAAAAATAATTAAGACACATAAAAATATTTAAGCACAAAAAATAATTTTAGATTTATGAACATGTACTATTAAATATATAAATGAAATTCTATGTGTTGTAGTTATAAAAGATATACTTGAAATACGATTATCTGAAACTCGAGTATTTGTTGGGCTTTTCTTGATAGACTTGATAGCAGGTCTACAAACTAGTTTACAAGTAAATATTTTGTCCACGAAAATAGCCAATACTTATGATCTTTACAAGATCTATCCTATAATTTTCTCTTTCGATAGTAAATTATAAGACTAAAATTATTTAATTAGTGACCAGTTAATTAAAAGCATTAAATTCAGAATAAATCAGAGAAATATGAAGAGAAATAATTCAAATTAACATAAAAAATTAAAGATATTAATTTGGAATTAAATTACATCTTTTTCCTAGAATAAAGATAAATTATTTCATGCTAAAAATTAAATTAAATAAAAACAAATATTTTCTAAGAAAAATCGAAAGAAAATTGACTCAAAAAAAAATCTGTTTTTGCTTTAATTTTGCGTCATTGTTCCCTCTCCTTTCTCTCTTCGCTTCTGCGCTGCTTTTTCTATTTTTTTTTTTTGTTTCCTCACGCGGCGGCTGTTCTGTTTCTCTTGTTGTGGCAGCTGTTCTCCTTCTGCCTTTTTCTGTATCTCTTCTATCTATCTATATATATATATATATATATATATATATATATTAAACCCTATCCTCAGCTGTGCTCCTTTTTATATATCCTTTACGCCCTCTGCGTTTATATATATATCATATCCATTGCCTTCTGCTTTTAGATCTATTTTTGATTTGGTTATATATATATATATATCAATTGCCTACTGTTTTTTTATTTCATATATATATCAATTGTCCATTACTTTTTTTTATTTCATATATATCAATTGCTGTTTTTTTTATTTTATATATATATATATATATATATATATATATATATATATTAAAAATCTTAGTTTAAACATATCTTCATTTAAATTTGAGGATGTGCTTTTAAAATTTTAGATCTTTAAATCTGTAATAAAATTTAAATAATAATAATAATGAAGTTTAAATTTAATGAAAAATAAACAAAATTATACCAAAGTTAAAGTTGAGAAATGATAAATTATGACAAATTATACAAGACATCATGGATTTTATGATATTCCTACTTTATTTCAAGAAGAGGAAGCTTGGTTTGCTTAAAATCACCAACATAGTGACTAGGAAACTAGGCAAGAGAGATGAGATGGAATTTGAGCAAAAAATAGCTGGTCCACATAACAATTCATTCCCATAAGTATATGAGCACATAACCATCCATCAAACAAGCAGCCCAAATAAGCAGACACAAGAATAGAGAAATTAAAGTATTATAAAATTACTATGGTGTTATCCTATGTTATTCAACATCATCATATTCTTTTCTTGATTCTTCTTGCAATGTTATAATTTGAACCATGTGTTTTGTCCATTTTTCTCGTAAATTATCGAATATTTGCATATTATAGCACGACTTGTTCCAACCAAAGAACTACATATAATTAAATTCGAAATAAGAATGTAATATCGTGAATTCACAAAAAATAACTTATATATGTTAAAAGATTAGTAAAAGAAATTACCACATCGACACCAAAATGATATAATAATAACCCTATCCCTTTGAAATCATATTAGCATTGTATTAATCTTTTGTCTATAAAATATGAAGCTATCTGGAATCAAGCTGGTATTTTTAATGCTATAATGAGCTCTAAATATGAAGTCAAGTGTAACCTCGATTTTTTACTTGGGTTGGTTGAGTTTTGGTGCCCATAAACTAATACTTTTGTATTTTCTTGGGGTGAAATAACAATTACTTTTGAAGATATGATGATTCTTGGTGGTTTCCCTATACTTGGTTTGCTAGTGACTACCATGATGTTGTCATACTAGGGAACTAGGCAAGAGAGATGAGATGAAGTTTGGGCAAAAAACAAGTCCATATAACAATTCATTCCTCTAAATACATGAGCACATAAACATCCATTAAATAAGCTGCCCAACTTTAGACACATGAATAGAGAAATTAAAGCATTATAAAAATTACCATGATGTTATCATATGCTATTCAAGATGATCAGATTCTTTTTGTGATGATATAATTTGAACCATGCGTTATACCATTCCTCTTGTAAATCATTAAAAATTTGCATATCATAGCCCGACTTGTTCCAACCAAAGAACTACATGTATTTAAATTCAAAATAAGAATGTAATATCATGAATTTACAAAAAATAACTTATATATTTTAAAAAGGTATGTTGCTAAAATAGATTACCACATCATTAATTAGAATGTTGATATTTGTGATGATTTCACTCATAAACTTCATGACAAAGTAACTAAATCATTAAAAATTTGCATATCATAGCTTGACTTGTTCCAACCAAAGAACTACATGTATTTAAATTCAAAATAAGAATGTAATATGATGAATTTACAAAAAATAACTTATATATTTTAAAAAGGTATGTTGGTAAAATAGATCACCACATCATTAATTAGAATGTTGATATTTGTGATGATTTCACTCATAAACTTCATGACAAAGTAACTACACATGACTCCATCATTTTGTTGTAGAACCTACAAAAAGCAAGTGTACATGATTTTTCATATTTGAACATCTTTATTATTCAATAGTAAAGTTAATGAAATTATTAATATTCGTTTGTACATACTATAACTTTGTCCCATATAAGCTTATAGGATTTTTAAGGGCAATGCCCCTACTCTTGTTCCACAGCTTCCATGCCCTATCAAAGTTTAAAATGGTTAGTTTTTTATTTAATATTACAAAGAACAATAGAAGAAAAATAGCTAGTTATAATTCTTACATTTCAACAATTGTTTTTGTATCTTTACACAATTCTATGGAAGCTGAGTCATAGTACCAAACCTAATTGCCATATAGGCCAAAGGATTATCAACTTATGATTTATGTTAAGTGTTAATGCCCTATAACATAATTGTTTAGCTTTGATGCTAACATCCTTCTATTGATATTAATTGACAAATGAAGAATCATAGAACATTGCTAAATGTGATGAATGGTTAGCTTGAAGTCAATAATAACATACCTTATATAAAAGAAATATATATAAATAATTATATAATATAAATATAATTATATATGTTCTAAATAAATGAAATTTATTTATTGATTGAGAACTCACCTTGTCCACACTTGAATTATACTTAAATTAATCATTTGATATTCAAACAACTACAATATGCACTTGATCTATATATGTTTGGCCAATGTCTACACCAAAAATTTCTCTAGGAAGTGGGATAGTCCATCTTCATTTATGCTAGTCTTGCTCGCAACAATAGTCATCAAAGAGTCAAGATTTCTATTGAAGTTTATAGCATAATCATAACTATACTTTTTCCATGGCTTCTTCTTGAATGACTTAGTGCACGATGATTACCCACCATACATAAATTTACCACGAGATACTTGCTTTATATCTCATAAATGTGTCGCACTTACTAATTCTGGTATTATAGAGTAAAGAAGAGATATTATATATGTTAGTAACAATAAAAGAATAATAATATAATAGAAGTAGTAAAAAAAAGTGTTATCTTAAGTAAAAAACTAGTACCATGTCAAAATTTATAACAACTTCACTCGACGACCGAGCTATATATTGTCTAACCGCTTCTGGACTGTGGTAATATCATAAGGCATAGGTAGTGGACAATCACAGAGCAATGATTAATCAATTACTATTTACCAATAATTTGGCAAATAATGATTATGAATCATTCGATCATCTCTCAATTGTTGTACCGTTCTAATAGCAACATAGTCCATTGATGATGGATGTTTCAACAAACATTTCATATTTTGTAAAAAATTTAAGCATTATATATAATAAATAAAATATATAATAAAAAATAAAAATAACATACTATCTACATAAACTTTAAATCTTACCACAAATGATTCATCAAATAGAGGAGGACTCCCATGTGGGGTAGCTATTGGAAGGACATTCTCATCAAAACATTCATCATGATGTGATGGAAGGTAAGAATGCATAGATTGCATTGGAGTTATTGAACCACTACCTAATTGCATCTGCATTCCTGACATAAAGGGAGGACCAATAGCATGATTATACCCTATACAGGATATAGGTTGGGCACCATGAGATTGCATGGGTGGCATGACTGGCATGGATGGTTGCATTGCTGGCTAATAGAACATGCCCTAATTGTAGTATGCTTCCATGCCTGACATGGTTGTTATTGATATTCCTTTAAAGTGGCAATCTTACTTAACACTGAGGCCTTAAAAAAGCTAAATTCTTCTTCAATTTTACAGTACTTCTCCTTACTGACCATCTGAGGCTTTTGTTTTGGAATGTTAAAAAACTCCATATAACCATCATATTGGCTTCCTCTTCTAACATGACCAGGATGCTCGCATCCAAATGCATGATATATAGCATCTCTCCCTAGTTGTTCGATTATTTCACCCCTGGCTATTTATTCTTGAACAACTCTCTACAAATAATAAAGCAAACAAACATATAATACATTATTACATAAATTATAAAAAATCATGTATCAAGTTAAATTACTAACCAAATTATTTAGTTGTTCTTCTCCTCGTTTAGTCATTGGTCTAGACTTCTTCATTTTGGGGGGTCTTTATTTCTATATATAATTAGATCAGGCAACTGGTCTACCCAATTCATCTTTCTATATAAATTAAATAAATTTATTAATCATGACATCAATTTAAATTTGATAAAAATAAATATAAAAATATTTATAAATTAGCAACGTAATAATACCATTTTTTATCTAACTTCAGGATTTAAAGACCTCCCAGTATGGTTAGGAAGAATATTCTGCATTTGTATATTATGATGTTTTTTCATAATAATTTGAAATTCATCCATATGTCTATAATCCACGAAATCCTTCTATGCTTGGGGTTCAATCCAGGGGTGTTCTTCAAGGATTTTATATATTTCTACTTCATCAAATGGTTCCAAATATAGAAACACATAATTTCTGGCCAATTTGGAAGTTTTGTATTTCTTCCATGCCTTATTTGCAATCTTATAACACTTTCTCATCTAAGTGTCAGGGACTTTAAAACGATTATGTAAAAACACACATTTTAGATGAGAAAATAAGATATAATATATGTAATTAGTTATAAAATAAAAGAGACTTACATAAATGGTTTTCCATATTTTGAACTTTTCAACATCATCAACCTTAGTCCAATCATTTATATTGATTGGGATACTTGACTTCACAAGTCTACCAATACTAGATTTCAATTGTTGGCCATTTTCCCCTAGTGGATTACTAGTAGCATAAAATTGAATGGGCATTCTATCATTTCGGTTAAGTAGAGCATCATGTATATTCACCCAACCCCTTCTTTTCAAATTCCCTAAAGGATCATTTGGATCTACAAGCTCTGGTACCCTAGGATCCATGAAATATCTACAATACATTATGTTTAATTAGGTTGTTTATCATATATACTTATTCCTTCACAATCACTTTGAGTCCATGATGAAGAATCATCGTCATCAACATGATCATCACATGCATTAGGAAAGTTTTTTGAGAAATGAGTAATATTGGATAATGTACCAATCATGTCATCATATTCTAAAGCATCACAATGGTAGAACTCTTTTTGTGGAGGCGTTAACACAACAGACCATCTTGTGTCAATTTGATGGCTAAAGTGATAGGATCATCAGTGTGACTTATCTTGGATAAATTTACAAGGGTAAATCCAACATCATCTATTTTATATCTAACATTGATAACATCTTCAACCCAATCATACAAGAATACTATTTCATGGAAGATCTCATAATCGAGTTCCCAAATTTCTTGAATTATACCATAATATGTTCTATCATAAAGTACAAGATTACCATATTTTGAATTGGAAAATTACATAGTTTGTGCAACCATCTTCACACCACTATTCTCATTTACTCAGACTTTGTCCCTTGCTTGAGTCGTAAACCTCAATCCATTAATTGTGAAACTATAATATGATTTGACATCGAATTTTGAACCATATGCAAGCCATTCTAAACTTTCTGTTATTTTATGATTGGGTTTGTTGAGTTCAACTCGAATCTATGCATATAAAAACATGAAATGTATTTAAAACAAAGTTTTAACACATTATATATAAGTATCAATGAATTATTGTATGTGACACTTACATGGTTGCGAAACCAATTAATGAGCTCTCACTTATGTTCATCATACAACCATTTTTCTCCTTTCTTTTATAACGAGGATCGATCTTTAGTAAGTTTAAATACATTCTGTAGTATTATTAAAGATATATCAATTAGATATCATTAATAGTTAAATAAAAAATAACTTTATTTTAAATGAAAAGGTTAAACCTATCATCACTTGCTCTATGTATGATTATGCCTCATTATTATTTTCCAAAAAGATTCAGTGTGCTTTTTCCTATCGAGTGCGATCAATAAATAATTTCTTACTTCCATCAAGCATAGGGTTACCTACTTGGATCATATGATGTTCTAAGAACAACTTGTGTGTAGGATTCCCAATTTCAGTGCAACCACTAAAGTATTCAGAACAAAACTCAATGGCCTCTTTAGCAATGTAACGTTCCACCATACATCCTTTAGTACGATTTCTATTATTTACATATCCTTTAAGGACTTGCATGTATCTCTCAAAAGGATACATCCTTAAGTAAGTAGGACCACACAATTAAGCCTCTCAAACTAAATGAACAAACTAGTGAATCATTATATCGAAAAAAGAGGAAAATACTATAAAGAGTTTAACTCATCAATTGATTTAGATTTCTTTCATATTGTATTGAAGAATGAACAAAGATGAGTTATTGATTATCAAACATGTTTTGCAAGAATTGACTTAATAGTAACTAGTAATAACTATTGCATTAAAATATGACAATTATGTGATTTCAATCTATAAAATTTCTTATCGGTGATAGATACAAAATTTCTTAAGTTGGATGAGTAATCATCAGAAACTTTCACACCTGCCAAACATTTACAAAACGCATCCTTCTCTTTTGTTGAAATTATAACAAGGATTTATCTTTAGTAAGTTTAAATGCATTCTATAATGTTATTCAAGATATATCAATTAGGTATCATTAATAGTTAAATAAAAAATAATTTTATTTTAAATAAAAAGGTTGAACCTATCATCACTTACTTTATGTATAGTTGTGCCTTATTATTATTTACCAAAATGATTCAGTGTGCTTTTTTCCATCGAGTACAATCAATAAACAATTTCTTACTTCCATAGAGCATAGGGTTACCTACTTGGATAATTTGACATTCTAATTACAACTTGTGAGTAGGATTCCCAATTTTAGTGCAACCACTAAAGTATTCTAAACAAAACTCAATGGCCTCTTCAGCAATGTAACGTTCCACCATGCATCCTTTAGGATGATTTCTATTATTTACATATCCTTTAAGGACTTGCATGTATCTCTCAAAAGGATACATCCGCCTTAAGTAAGTAGGACTACACAATTAAACCTCTCGAACTAAATGAACAAACAAGTGAATCATTATATCGAAATAAGAAGGAAGAAAATATTTTTCAATCAGACACAAATTCTCTACAACATCTTTCTATAAAGAGTTTAACTCACCAATTGATATAGATTTCTTGCATATTGTATTGAAGAATGAATAAAGATGAATTATTGATAATTGAACATATTTTGGAAGAATTGATCTAATAGTAACTAGTAATAACTGTTGCATTAAGATATGATAGCCATGTGATTTCAATCCATAAAGTTTATTATCGGTGATAGACACAAAATTCCTTAAGTTGGATGAGTAACCATCAGGAACTTTTAAGTCGCCAAACATTTACAAAACATATCTTTCTCTTTTGTTGACATTGTATATGATGCTGATTGCAAGTATGTTTGATTCTTATCATTTTCCACCCTTAGTAATAATTCAAGTCGTATGCCTAGTTTCTTTAAATCCAGTCTTGCTTTAATTCCATCATTTGTTTTTCCAGGTATATTAAGTAATGTACCAATCAAGCTCTCACATACATTTTTCTCAATGTGCATGACATCTAAGATGTGACAAATGTGTAGGTCTTTCTAATAAGGTAATTCCCAAAATATTGATTTTTTATTCCAACAACCATGATCTACTGATTCAATAACATTTTCCTTTTCACCCCCTTTATTAGTTGACCTCGTTTGTTTCCCTCTATTAGTAAGTATTATTTTTTTCATCTTTCCATATTGTTTGAATGTCATACCATTCAATTTCCTTAATATGTACAAGATCATGAACATCTTCACCATTAAACAGTTTCTTTTGGTATCTAAACTTGTGTCTAGATGGAAAAATCTTCTATGTCTTCTATAAGACATCTTTCATCGATGAACAAGATAAGTTGTAGAAGTGCCATCACTACAAATATAGCATCCCATATAACCTTTTGTTGCATGTCCTGATAAGTTCCTATAGGTAGGAAAATCATTAATTGTCCATAAAAGGAACCCCCATCAAGTTAAAGTGTTCTTCTTTATGTGCATCGTAAACATTTATACCATCATTTCACAACGTCTTTAAATCATCTATCAGAGGCTACAAATATACATCAATATCAACTTCAGGTTGTTTTGGTTCTGAGATCAATAATGTTAACATCATGAATTTGTTTCATAAACGACCAAGGAGGAAGGTTGTATGTTACCATAATTACTGGCCAACAACAATATCTTCTACTAAGGAAATTGTGTGGATTAAATTCATCAACAACAATGGCAAGACGAAGATTGCATAGATCAGATACAAATTGAGGGGATAAATTATCTACTACTTTCCAATTTGGAGAATCACAATGATGACATAGCATCCCATCATCAAATCGATTATCTGAATGCCAAGTCAACATCATTGATGTCTCTTTACTTTTGAACAACCTTTGAAAGAAAGGAATCGGTGGAAAGTACCAAAGAACCTTTGTAGGTATGCATTTCTAGGTGTTGTCTCATTTGTAGCATGCTTCAATCTTGATTCTTTACACATCGGGCAATCATCTAAGGTCTTATATTATTTTCTATAAATAATGCAATCATTTGGACAAGCATGAATCTTATGTTATTAAATGCCAAATCGACTAAGAGATTTCTTCACTTCATACATTGAAGATGGAAATTCAATACCTTCAGGAAACATATCTATTAATACATTTAATAATTCTATGAATCCTTGTCAAAAAACCATTTTTTACCTTCACATTGTACAAATGAACCAGTCTTGACATTTTAGTGTATGTCTTGCATTCTCGATACAATAGTTTTTTGGCATCTTCTAGAAGTTTTTTAAAGGTTTCAAGATCATCCTTATATGGTTCATCTTCAACACCATGAAACTTATTTTTTGTCTATACAATATGATAAGATGTATATAATATACTCACATTCTTATTTATCTCTTGCCCATGAGTATTATCAATATATTCTCCATGATAATATTAACATTTATAACTCAAAAATATACCACTATGGACAAGGTGATACTTAACCTCGTCAACATCATGAAATTGCTCATTTTTACATTTAACACATGGGCATCGAATCATACTAATTTCATTATTACTATTTCTACAAGCAAATTCCAAGAAACTTTGAACTCTAGAAATGTAGCACTTCTACTCAATTCTACACTTTGACATCCAAGATTTGTTCATTTTCTATTAATGACATTAAACATATTAAATATGTATTCAATCAATATATTTCAGATATTATTATATATGAATTTCCTAATTATTAGAATATCTATCAAAACATCATATAAAAATAAATACATAAAAACCAAACATAATAAATATATACACATAAATATAATTATATGAGATTGATTGTAATTACTAATAATAATATGCTACATCATTTGAGTTGATTTCAAATTTAAGATATATAAAACATAATTTATATAACAATTTTGTGATGATTAATATTTTTTTAAATAACTACACTACTTAAAACCTAAATTTTTAATGAGCATCATATTGTTGAATCATGTATTTCCCATTTCATATTAACAAAAATAAATAAATTATAATCCAACATTAAATCACAATCATTCTTAACAGAATGATATAAAAAAGGTTAAACCTATAAATATAAAAATTTATTACGAGTATATCACATAATTATTTAATTTATTATGAAAATTTATACAAAACCTACATAATAATAATATTAGCATACATAATACAAAACCTATATAATACAAAAATTTATACACATAAATAATAACACATAATATACAAAAAATAAAGAAATATGAATAATAAGTGTAAAATAATTCATACAAATACTTACAAGAGTAAATGAAGTGACAAAATGAAGGAAATGAAGAAATAATGGTGTTTTGTAAGTGAGAAAATGGGTATAAAAAATTTGAGTATTTCGCTCAAAAAAATAGGGGATCTAGAAGTGAAATTGGAGAGGAAAAAAACCCACTAAACAGCACTGTAATTGGTGGTCGGAGGTGGCCGAAAAATGAGAAAGAGTGGAGGAGGGACTCGTCAATCGGTTTGATTTTTGAGTTTTTACAGCATTGGAAAATACGTTTTGTCTAGATGGGGGAGAAAAAAGAAAAGGAAGATAAAAGCGTGTGTAACGTTAGTTGACACATAGGACTAATGCTACACTTAAGACGTAGCATCAATTCTACATGTCAACTGACACTACACTTGGATAGAGTCGATTGGCACATAGGATTGATGCTACGTCCTACGTGTAGCATTAGTTCTACGCATCAATCGATGTTACATCCTAAGTTTTTTAAGTTGGTTTTTCAACAAAGGGACTTAAAATTCATTATAAGTTGATTTTTTCCCAAAAATAGACTTTAAATCTTGACTTAAATACCACCTTTTGTAATAGTGCCTCTTGTATGTGTTTAACCTTCTTTCTCTCTAATGATGATAGGTGTCAGAGGATTGTGCATTTCCCCCCCTCAGTTTAATGGCATGTATTATGCATTCTTGATACTTTAGATGTATGCCTATTTAAGATCGTGTGATGGTGAGGTTCGGTATGTATTTGATTGAAAATGGATGGGAGCATCCTATTAAAACTTTAAAAGATGGCGCTATGTAATCAAAGCCCATTGACAACTAGAATGAAGAAGAATGTCGAGCTAGTGAATTAAACTCTAAATATTTTCACATTATCGTTAAAAGTGTGTCTACCAGTAATGTCAAGCATATCTTAGGTTGAAAAATTAACAAAGAATCATGGGACTATTTGAGAAGAAAGTATTTTTCTAGTGCAATTGAAGATAAACAATTGGGTTCATTTGTTGGTACTCCTAGGTGTTCTATTTTGATGGTCTCCTACTATGAAGCTATTTCTTCTAGGTCTACCTATTGGGATGATACTGTGAGTAAGAATGAATATTCTTTTCAAGAGTCTTATGATTAGTTGGTGTATGAGAACTTAAAGCAGAAAAGGACAGTGGTTGACATGGTCTATGCCTTAACAAAAATGAACAAAGGCCATTTGGATCTTTCAAGTCAACTTTTGAATGTCACTCTAAGGGGTGAAAAAAAATGAAAGACTTCAAGTTGAGGTTAGACAATCATATCAAGTCTTACCAAATTCTTATGTGGGATAATGAGAAGTATTTGTCTTATACATTTGAGTTTGAGAATTCTATTCAACAAGAACAACTGAGATGATCCTCTTTGCCTAGAGTTCTAGATACCTTACCAAATGAGTTCAAGAATTTTAGTCAACTAAAGTGTCAGATCTTTATTCTTGATAATGAAAAGGCTTGTCTTTAATCCCTGCTAGATGATCGACATGTTGAAATTTATAATCTCTAAGAAATACTTGAAACCAATACTATTAAAGTTAAGTTATGGGAATCATACTTGATGGACAAGAAAATATGGCTTATTCCATAACTATTCAACAACTAGATGTAAAAAAAAATTGATGTAATCTTTGTGACCATCAATTAGTTATCCCATGGTGCTTAACATCTTGATGAGATGTCAAAAATTGGAAGTCGCATGTTGACATGAGAGGTCTTGATTATATTGATGAGCAAGTTACCTTTTATCTTAATTCTCCTCTATTTGTTTATGCCAAGTTGATTTAATGGATTATTGTCATTCAGATGTATTAAATTCTAAGTGTGATTCTCTTTTCCTTTCTTTTCGTCTCTTCTAATTTTCTCTCTATTGCAACTTCTCAAGATGAAACTTTAAGGAGTAACTAGAAGCTTTTGAATCATATGGAAGATTATAAATTAGTCTATAAGCCTTACAAAGCATTAATTATATAGAATGAAGTTGATTTTTATCAGAAGAGTACAACTCTTTTCAAATTAGTCATAGTAATACTCTTGTATTGAGGCACAATGTTGTTCATACTTCTTTTAAAGTTCAAGTTACTAGTTATTGGTACTTTTATAGTGGGTGTTCATGACACATGATTGGAGATAAATCCTTCTTCACCCATCTTAAGAACATTAAAAATTTTTCCTTTAATTTTGGTGATGGGATCAAACCGATGATATATGGAAAAAGATCTATTAGTGCTTTAGGGATTGCTCAGCTAAAGGATGTCCCCTTTTTGGATGATCTTAAAGCAAACCTTGTTAGAATACATAAGTCAAATATGTTATGATAAGTGTTGGGTTAAGTTTACTCTTAAAGAATTTACAATGTTTGATAGTTTTGGCAGTGTGATTATTAAAGGTAATAGATATGAAGACTATTGCTATTAAGTTTATGATTCTCCCTTTCTACTGTATAATAGAGCCAAACTTAGTATAGAGGATCTTTAGCTTCAAAGAATGTGCTATGTCAACTACATATTACTAAAGAAAATCTTGAGTCTCCAAATGGTCAGAGGCCTTCTCAAGATCACTTCTCAGCTTAATCATATTTGGAAACCTTCCTAATTTGGCAAGCAAAGCAAGGGTCAACATAAGAAAAATCAATATCTCTTTATAGCCAAATCACTTGAATTTCTTCATATGGACTTAATTGGACCAATATGGACTGCTAGCAATGGTGGGAAAAGTTTATTATTATGGTTATAAATAACTTTTCAAGGTATTTGTGGGATATATTTCTCTGAGAAAAGTCATAAGCCATTGAAAACTTTAAATTCTGGTGTGTAGTGCTTCAAAATGAAAGGGGTGATTCTATTAGAAGCATTATTATAATAAGAATTGACCATGGAAAGGAATTTGAGAAATATAAGTATAAGTCCTTCTATGAATACCATTGTATTCAACATAAGTTTTCTACTCCAAGTCTTCTTAACAAAATGGAATTGATGAGAGAAAGAATGAGTCATTCAAGAAATGGCTAGTATGGGTAACACTATAGTATTAATTAGACTATACATAGTTCTTTATGATGCATTCATGAGTATGCTTAAATATGGATGTGTTGATACATGAAGATTGATGGAGCAAAAAAAGATGGAATCTTTTGTAGTAGGTGAGTTGGGGTGTCTAGGTTGTGTTTCAATGTTTTTTATAGGAACAAATGTATTTAGGCCATCTTGCATATTTATCTTGTGCATTGATAGTGAGTCCATATTAGTTGTTTAGTGTTTTGCCATGAAAATCCAAAGTGAGAGATTGTAAGTTCTACAAGTCTTTTGAGTCTTTATTGTCATTTTTACGTACAAAACCCAAAATTTGTTTGTCTAACTTAGTGTTTTGTCTTCCATTTTGTAAGTTCAGTTACTGGCAATTTATTGATGCATACACACACTTAAATGGGAGCACTTTGTTGTGAGCATATTTACACACATAATGGGAATTTTTTCAAGTAGTATGCATACTAAGATTTTGTTTTTTGTTTCGCTAATTATTTTGCCAAATATTTGTGATAAATTACTTGAAAAATATTTCCAAATAAAAAATTATTTTTATGGGCTAGCTATTACCCTCACAAAGTATAGGTATTATCCTCTCCATCATAGCCAATAAGGTTTTTTGACAACTAAAAGGGCAAGGATTGGTCGATAAGGTAACAAG
This sequence comes from Hippophae gyantsensis, assembly GCA_030763125.1. Classification (NCBI taxonomy): domain Eukaryota; kingdom Viridiplantae; phylum Streptophyta; class Magnoliopsida; order Rosales; family Elaeagnaceae; genus Hippophae; species Hippophae gyantsensis. The sequence goes on along the minus strand of CM061032.1, from coordinate 34,232,390 downwards.
TAGTTTTGAATTGTCAATATATACCCCTTCTTTCAAATGATTTGGTTAATTAGAAAATGTTGGAAAATTATTTTAATTTTGAAACTCATTTTCAAAAAACATTGAATTTTTTTTTCTTATTTTGTGTTTTAAGTCTGTAGTCCTTTGTGTCTTTATTAGATTTTCGTGTGCAAAATATAGTGTTTGTTTACTTTACTTAGTGTATTTGTCTTCGTTTATGTAAGGTTGGTTATAGACAATCAACAATATATACACGTGCATAGTTAGGTACACTTTGTATATGACTTATGTACGTGACTTACACACACCACGAGGTTAGTTTTCATAGTATGCATGCTAGATGGAGTGGTGTTATTTTTGTTTCATTCGGCTTGCTCATTTGTTGTTAAGTTTCATGTGCAATTATTTATGAAAATTACTTGGAAATTTTGGAAATGAAAAATGAAATTTTTGCGTGCCTCGTTGAAGCCCTTGCCAGACTACCTCACCAAACCTATCATCGAAAGGTTAACGTATGTGGCCGGTGAGACCCTCAATGAGGTACCACTTGAGCTTGGATGATTTCTCGAAAGACCCATATCTCCTTTTTTTTTGTAATGAGAAAACTTTAGCAGAGCTCAATCAAATTGACATTGTTTTTGGACTTTGGATCACCATTACCTTGAGTGTTTGTTTGGTATTAATGATTTGTAACTATGTGAGAAAAACCATACTCTTAAGTAGTGAGTATTCGAGGCAGTGTTTGCAAGTGGGTTTTGGTTAGGTGATATCTATTCCCATTTCACAAATCACCTTAAGTGTATTTTAGTATTTGTGTTACCCTCTTTTAAGGTTAAATTAGTGTTCTTAAGTTATGAGCAATTAAGATTATTTTACTAGTATGGTGGGGAGCTGTGTTAGCTAGTAGTTATTACAATGCCATATTTTCATAGGTGAAGAGCCTATGTAGTATTGATTCATGTGTTTGACTAAGTCTTACAGATTTATGGTTAAGTGTTGTTCCCATAATTAGTGGTTCGTGGTTGAATGTGTCTCTTATGTTTGATAGTTCACTTTCTAATTCACATTATTAATCTTCGATCACTAATCACACTACATTGAGTGGTGTTGGCTTGGTAGGATAATCAGGTTTATTTGTCGAACAAAGCCATTATGGAAACAGTAAGTGAAAGAAGCAATAGGTAGTTAAGAAAGAGGTCCCAACTGATAGAGATATTTGCTTTGATATTTCTAATGAGTTGTATTTGTTTATTATTTCTAACAGATTGTTTACTATTGAGCGGTTACCATAAGCAACCTGAGGATGCTACCACATTGGTAGAGTTCTATGCTAGTTTACTTCGTTATATGATTTTGCTTGGATGAACTACTTTGCTATGAGTACAATCTGAGTCTTATTACTATATGTTACCATATATAAGCTTAGGACTCCCATTAGAAAGCTACTTACTTTTTGTTTATCATGATTTATGTCTTATCTGTGTAGCATGTGATTAATTTATTTGACTTTTAAAATAAATTACTATATGATATTATTGTACTACTATAATAGCTTTCTATTATTCTACTACTTTTGGGGGCAAGTCCTTTACGGGTCTATATCTCTTTACCTTAGTTGCTACCAAGTCTCTGACTTTTCTACTATATTAAATTAAAATGCCTACATGTGAACTTGGTGTGAGTATCTAAGGAGTCAGTATCTCCTTACCCTAGTTGTGTACCAAGTGTTAGACTCTTTCTTTTGATATATTGTGTTATGTATGATTGCATGCAGTAACAGTACAATCGTCATTTACTGAATATGCTATCACATATGAAGTCTTGAAGTGATTGAAAATCCTTTATATATTTTCATGCATGTTTTCTTAATTCATATGCTATATGATGTTTTCCATGCTTATGTATGTTGCTAGGCTAGGCATGAGCTTGTGTAGTGCATTGTCACATGCATATTTACCACAAATTGTTGTTTTCTTATATGTTGGTTATTTTAGTTGTGTGTTGAATTAAGTATGTTGTTTTCTTCTACTGTGTTATCTGTTTAATTCATGTTGTAAGGCCTACTTGGTTGAGTTCGAATAGCGCTTGTGAAAAGACTGCATGGGTTAGCCTCTCCTCCTCTCATCTAGGTCCCGATTGCCTATTTGGTTTGGAAGAACATTTGACCTCAATGAAATTGTTCATATGTATGGATTTCTTTAGTTGGTATCAGGGCAAGTCACCCTTATTTAGGCTTAATCACCTGGGTGCTTGATTCTTGATTTCTATCTATGCATACACATACCTTGTATGCTTGTGCCCATTGTGTTCGATTAAGTGGGCTGTGATGAGTGCTCAAAAGCACTCAATTTTTCATGAATTTATGCATGTTTGTATTTCCTTACTTTTATTTTCATTTTAAAGAAATCTATCTTTTCGAAATCATAGGTATACTTGGTTGTTTTTTAGATATTTCTTTTATTTCAATGATTTAAATGAAAGAAATATACTGGAAGCACTTCATTATAAATTTGGAGTTTAAGCACATAACAAATGTAGCATTACATATTTTTGAAAAATTGAAAGAAGGATATATAAGAAACAAGGGTTCCAAGTATTTCAGAGCATAGCGGGCTGTAGTGCGATCAAATGGGTGAAGAATTAACGTTCCCAAAATTCATACGGGTCATGGTTTCAAAATGTTGTGTAGCTACTCGAGAGGAATGGATTGAGTGCAAATCTAGTGGCAGCCCATGTATGTCATGGCACTAATAAATGCATGCCACGGCGCTAGATATCTAATCACATTTTTTCTCTTTTCCTTTACCAATAAAAGTGGGCACTAATTCTATTGTATCAATTATCACTCATCCTTCTCATTTCTTTTATTTCTTAGTCTCATAAGCTTTTTATCCTTTTGTTTTAATAGTTTAAATTTTTTCTCTAAATTAAGAGTTGAACAAATATAGTTTATGTAATAGTTTCTAGTTTCAATTCAATAAACAGAACAATAATTTTGTTTGGAGGTTTTCAGATGAGAAGCAATTATAAGAATTATGTTGGAGTATATTTAAATGTATTATTTTCAAATTATTTCTAAGTATTGGTTTACATGCCATATGTTTAATTTATTGATTATTTAATAAAATATGCATATTTGGCTGTAATTAATATGAGATATTAGTAACGTTGTTACTCTTTGAAATATTAAAGTAGATTGAAAATTTTTCTAAAATGAATTAAATTTCATTTCATTGTCAAGATTTTAAACAAAAGTTTGCCAAAGAAAAGTATGTTGACTCAATATTTTTCATAATAAACAAGAGAGTTAGATTTAGGATTTACATTATCTGAATCTGATTTAGAATAATACTCGTAGATATTAAATATTTACTATCTAAAGTTGATCTCGAGGCATGCTCTATTTCAAAAGATTTTTATAAGAATTACTATTAAAAAATATATTGAAATATATTCTTCATGGTAGTTTTAAAATCGAAAAGTTATTTCTATATATTTAAATGATAAACCTAACTTAGACACCTTTATGAGAGTTTAAATATATAGCCCTGTCAAAAGTATCAAGTAAACGGTTTATTAATTTCTTAGAATTAAAGCAAAATTTAGTCGATTATCAATTATTGATTCCTGACAAAAGATTGTAGTTGATAATTGATTAACAATAGAATCTGATCCTTAGTGTATGATATTTTCTTGTTAAAAAGGAAGAATCAATAATCTTAGTTCATATTTTTAATAACCTACTTAAATATTGAGCAAGTATGTCTCTCATAATTTTTTCATTGAATGATTAATGTTTAATTGCATAAATGTTTATTGAATCTATTTTTATTTTTATGTCATTAGATTAGATTTTTAAAACTAAACTTTTTGACAAAATGTTTAGGTTTTATTTTTCATTTTTAAAAATTATTTGAATTATTTAAAAACTAGAATATTATTCTTTAGACTTACCTTAAAAGTATATTTATCATTTTCTATAAGTGATTTGAATACTTGCGAGCATTTAATAAAGCTTTTGTATATGATATTTTTGGCACCATTGATGGAAAAATTAATAATAGCATCAAAACCTCACTAAATTTTATATCAACGAGTTTTTGGTACTATTATTAGGGACGAATAACGTTTTTAAATTTTTATTTTCAAAATCTTAAAAAATTTTGGTTTTAAATATTATGATTTTTATTTTATTTTATTTAAAAAATATTAAAAATTCAAAAATAAAATATTTATGTCTCATTTATTAGTTAACTATTAGATATTACAAAAAAATCAAAATCTAGAAAACAAAAACTAACTAATGTCTTATTTATTAGGTTATTATATATATATATATATATATATATATATATATATATATATATATATATATATATATATATATATATATATATATATATAAATTTAAAAAAAGCAATAAAGGGATGTTACGTTCAAAAAAATAACAAATAAAAAATATCAAAGTCTCATTTATTATTTAACTTAAAAAAATTAAGATCTCACTTATCATTTAACTTTAAATTTTTTTTTGAAAAATAAAATTAAAAAAGTTATAAATTGATCTTCAATTAAAATTTAAAACAATATATATATAAATTCAAAAATAAAAAAATATAAAATTAACATCTACTTTAATAGTTGGCTTAAAATTTTTCAAAAAATGTATAAATATCTTAATTTTTTAAAATATTTTTTTAGTTAAAATAGATATTAATTATTAACCTATTTTTTTTAGTATTTTTATACTAGTTTAAAAAATTTCAAAAAATGTATAAATATCTTAATTCTTTTATTATTTGTTTCTTTTTATTTGTTTTTTCTTATTATTGTTTATCGTTTGTTATTTTTTTATTTTTATTTTTATCATATCTTTTTATTTAGTAATTTTTGTTTCTTCTTTATTTTTTTTTTCTTTTGTTGTTTATTTTATTTTATTTTTGTTACTTCTTTTTGTTGTTTATTTTATTTTATTTTTGTTACTTCTTTTTATTGTTTATTTTATTTATTTTTTCCTTTTGTTATTCTTGTTTATCATTTTTCTTTAATTTAAAAAAATATGAGCTACGACATGGTTTTTATACTAGTTGTAGCATAGGGTTCTCATATTTTTACTTAGGTCTCGATTTGAATGCGCTATGTTCTATTTTTACTGCAATGAATATTTAAACTAATAAAATGAGTTTCAAATAAGACCCACACAATTTTATTTTTCTTCTTCTACCAACCCTATTTTGTGCATATCCCAAATAAAAATAATTTTTAAGTTACCTCTAAAAATTCTAAAAATGTTAATGTTAATATCAGCATTGGTGATAAAAATAAAAATAAGATAAATACTACGTTAACTCTAAGTGCAAGTGTAAAATTTAATGTCATATTTATTATACTGATAGCTAGGAGTGAGTAATTTAAAACCCATAATCATGTCCCTAATTCTAAGTGGATAAATTTGTAATATCAATAAGGCATGGTAAATTATTTAAATAGTACAGGTAGACAAACTCAAAGTACTTATAGATTTTATAATTAAAAAAACTCAAATTTGAAGGAAATATTAAATATATTAAATTATGAAAATGGAAGTCCTCGAGGAATTATCTTGCTTTGACATTAAATTAGGTGCTAGATGGGAGGTAACCTACTGTAGGTAATAATATTTTATTTTATTTATTTTTGTTTCTAGTCTAGTTAACATTGTTTAGAACTATTAATTTTATAATTGTTTGGTGAATTTTTTGAGAAGTACATAGTATTATATTTGTGTTAATTTAAATTTTAAAATAATGGATGCACCTGCAATTCCATATCAATACTTAAGCTGGTTCAATAAATAGGTAACTTTTATATTCTTACACCTTATGTTTAATTTTCAAATACTGCATCAAGAGCAATGTAAGTTCTAGATTAGGGGTGAAAAAAATTGTATTATAAATTTATATTAAATTGAAATTTTTATATGTTTACGTGTTCATATTTTAATATTATATTTACTTTTTTCTGCTTTCATTTACTTTAATTGGATTTGGAATTTTTGATTGATTTTAAATTTTTCTTACAAAAATCATCATGCATTTTAGTTAATTTTAAGAAAATGATTAAGTCTTTGCATTGTTAGATTAATTTCAAAAACAATTTATGGAGTAATGTGATAATTAGTATTTCATTATTAAATATTGAAATTACAATAAACCCAAAATCAATATTTAGGAATCAAATAGTGGAGACTAGCTTGTGAGAATATATATTGAGCTATTATCTTCCTTCATTCAAGGATGACTTCTAAAAAGAATACATATATACAGGGCTACCTAAACCAATAAAAGAAAAAGCCACAAATTAGTCACTCAATTTATCATCCAATATATGTACAATATGTACATGGGCTCTTTCTCTACAAAAACAATATCTCTAAAAAATGAAAGGAGAGAAAAATAAAGAGTATAAACTATATATTATGATCCAATATCCTTCAAAGTTATGAGAATTGGATAAATACAAAGGAAAAATAATTGGAAATAATTTCCTTAGAAGTCATTGCATTTTCTTCATCTCCTAAAAAGAATATTACTTGAGATTTTTATTTGATCAATTTGATTGATGTAAAAAAATAATATGTGATTTCCTTATAAAACACTTTCATTTTATTCATTTCTTGAGATCAATATCTATGCACTCTTTTTGACCAATTTCTTTGTTAAATATATACAAACATATTAGTTCATTTCTATATATAAAATCAATTTGCATATATCTTTGAATGAGTGGGTGAACCAATAGATTCAATATTATTGAAAATTATACCCTGTGAGGATAAAGTTGAAGTGAATTTGGATTCCTTACACTGAGATCGGTGAATTAATATTGTAACATTTTTAATTTGAATATAAAACTTATTTTTATCTAATTATTATAATAAGTCATAAATGCCTAGAATATTAAAGTAACTTATGCAATAGATTTTAATTATAATCTTAGATAAGATTAAAAAGTATTAAAATTTTGTTACTCTTTTTAATTTCTTTTAAATTTTATTTGTTTATAAGTTGATTATTTCTTTTTGTTATTTATTTTTAATTCTTTCATTTTTGCATTTTTAATTTGATGTTTATGAGTATGTTGAGTTAGTAATTTTCATAATAAACAAAAAAGTTAGATTTACAATTTAAATTATCTAAATTTGATTTAGAGTAATACCCCTAGATATTAGATATTTACTTTCTAAATCTCATCTTGAGGCATGATCTATTTCAAATATTTTTATAAGAATTATTATTGAAAGATAGATTGATGACATATCCTTCACAGTAGTTTTAAAATATGAAAGTTAGTTCTTGATACTTAAATTGTTAGCCAAACTTAAACACCTTGATGAGAGTTTAAATTGATAGCCTTTTAAAAAAGCACCAACTAAATAGTTTATTAATTCCTTAGAAATAAATCAAAATTTTTGTCAATTATCAATTATAGATCTTCACCAAAAGACTTTAGTTGATAATTGATTAATAAAATAATCTGATCCTTACCTTAGGATATTTTCTTATTAAAAAGGGAGGATCAATAATCTTAATTCATATTTTTAATAACCTACTTAAATATTGTACTTACTTTTACCTATTATATAGAGTGTTGGTTCTTTGTTTGTCATAGTTGTTCATACCATGGGCTTCCCTATACACCCACTACACGAGTAGAATACAACTTAGTAAAGTAGAAGGACCAACCTGAGAGCAAGGAAAAAGTTGGGAATGGGCTAAACTTACGATTCGAAGACCAATTCAAAGACTACTAGATAGTATGTATAGAACATTCACTTAGTTGATAATTCCACCCAACAGTGGTCAATCTCGCTACCTCTCTTTATAAGTGCCATCTAACTAGAATTTAAGTGTAAAAATTTGAGTACAAAAATTGAATGGGCTTGGTTCATTTAGAAAATATGATTAGAGGAACCATAAGTGGAGAAATTAGGCATAAATTTATACCAATTCCTCAAAAATTGGTAACTTCAACTCCGTTAACAAACACTTATGAATCTTTTTTGGATTACATCCATTATCTCAAGTTTTGGATCGAACTAATCCATTGATACAAATAGTTCACATGAGAAAATTGATTTATCCATTATGGATGCATTTTCCCTACTAACACATCTAATGGAATCAATGTTGGACTTATTGGATCCTTAGCAAATCATGTAGGGATTGGTCATTAAGGGTCTCTAGAAATCCCATTTTATGACACCTTTGGGAACTCATAATTGATTTTTTACAATACACAATTAACTTAACATAGTTACCTGACAGAGAACTTTTTAGATTCAACCTATCCTTTTTTCTAGCTCCAATTTTTTGTAACCTATTTTACTAATAGAGGAAATCTATATATATTATCAAAATGAATTACACACTAGATTCTTAATGTATGCATCCCAATCCAAGGAAAGGGAATACTAATAAATAAAAGATCAAAGATCGACTCCAACTTCTTGTGATTCAAGACTAGGGGGATATAGAATAAATAAAGACAAGATGATGAGATTATGGAAGTACTAAGCATTTATTGCTACTGCATTGTTCATTCTATTTTTTACTGCTTTTTTACTTTAAATATAAGTAAGATTAAGTAAAAATGATTTATTTGAATGAAATTTGACTTATTTATTAGTTTTTATGAATGATTGAAGAAATGAATGGGATTACAATACTAAGTCTAAAAAATGAAATGAGTGGAGTGGATTTAATCGGTGGTATATATATCCAATACAATAGATAATATGATAGAAATAACTAGATGCACCTTTCTGAAAATATGGGATAGATTTATATTAATCTTGAATTTGTATCTTCGTATATTTACATGTAAATATATGTAGATTTACATATAAATAGCACTTCTAATTTTCTTTCTTTGCTACACCCATTCATCTTTCTTCTAATCAATTTGAAATAATCCAACATCAGTTGTTCTATACTCTAATTCAAACTTTTTTATTGTATTGATCCCAAGATCTATTGAAATAATGGAAATAGTACGAACAGTTGTTCTATACTCTAATTCAAACTTTTTTATTGTATTGATCCCAAGATCTATTGAAATAATGGAAATAGTACGGGCATATAATCCAACCTCAGTTGTACTGCAACTTGGTGGTGGGATATCCCACTCTTTTCTAGCCCATTTGTTTATTGAGACGCTAATAGCAAGCCATATTATAAGTTTTGTTAAGATTTAGTTATATATTTTTTTTCTCTAAATACTCGTAATTGAGGGACTAGATGAAGAAGATGTTACAAAAGTGCCAACTAAGTTGGAATATATTAGTACATCTATTGAAGTATGTCACCTATAACATTGCATTAAAAAGGTATGGCTCCCTTCGTTGCATCCAAAGTTTTATTTATTTAGAGCCTATTGTAAATAAAATTGATTTATTTGATGTATGAATTATACATTTCAAGTAATTGGTTTGTAGTTTTAAGATCGCTCATTTATATGAAAAAGAAAAAGAAAAAATAATAAAAATATCATCTTTAAAATTTATAATTAAAAAATCAATACCTCATTAATAGTTCATATTTTAATTATTAGAAAAATGTACATCATTTCATATTAAATAATATCTAATTGAATGTTATCTAAATTAAAATATGTTTATTTAGACATATTTAATATTAATTTTTATTAAATTAGATCCCTTAAATATTTATAGGGTATTATTTTTATTATTATATATTTAAAAAAATTATTTTTTAATTAAAAAAATAACTACATCGAAAAAAGTGAGCATACATTATTTAAAACGGTTCTTGATATATAAGGTCAACAAAAAGTATATTTGGGTCTCATTTAATTTCTATAAAGATGAGAATTTGGGGATGATTTATCCTTGTTCTTTTATTATATATATCCATTAAAATCTTTCAATTTAATTTATTTTTCATGTTACTAAATAATCTTCTAATTACTTTATAATCTTATATCTTTCATTTTATATTTAATAACTATAATAACATTGGAATTAATTTGTTATTTAGATCATATGACACCCTATCACCTTATATTTGAGTTCAAATTTTACGGCTGTAATTTTTATTTATTTAACAAAAAAAATATTTTAATAATTAAAAAAAAACTATAAATTTATTTTATGCGTATAATATTAATTTTTTATATTATAATTAATATGAATGAATCAATATTATTTTTAAGAGAGAACGAATACATAAATTATATATTTAGTATAAAAATAATATTTAAAATATATATTTATTTTTTTATCTAATGTTATTAAAAAAATTAATAAAATCAAAAAATTAATTTTATTCTTATACAATTATTTCTTAATAATAATAACATCAAAATATTATAAAATATATATATATATAATTTAGATAAAAGATTTTGCAAATCATACTTTTCCAGTAAAATAAACTTATTATAAATAAAGAATCATGCTGATACATTTCTCTATTTTCAATTCTTGGCGACGAAATAAGTCAAAATTATTACTCAATGCCGGCGTTGAATATAAATTTTAAAAAGTAAAGTGGGGGAAAGATTTTGAGGAGATCTATAAAGTTCACATGTAAGTGTAATATGATTTTGTCAGGATTTGTAAAATTTGTTTAAATACAATAAAGATTTTTTTTTCTATTCATAATAAAGATAATATTGCCTCTTCGTAACATGAATGTAAAAAAATGTAGATGGAGAGTATTTGTACACTTCGTAGCCTTGATGGTTATGTTAAGGGAAGCAAGGAGACATAACAAAACAACCAAGTGCTAACTGCCTATGAGAAAAGGGAAAATGCAATGCTATGCTAATAGCATATGATAGCTAGTGTATGTCTTACAACCAAAAAAAAAAAATACTCAAGTAAAGGTTTTGTTAACATATCAACTAGATGATACTCAGTGTAAGTGTATTGAACATCTAATTTACCTACATTAACTTGATCACGTAAAAAATATTAGTCTAACTCAACATGCTTCATTCGATCATGTTAAATAGGATTGACAAAAAGATTTTTGACAATCATGTTAAATAAGATTGACAAAAAGATTTTTGGCAATTATGTTGTCACATATAAAGATGAAAATATGAAACAAACTGTGACGAAGTTTCTTAAGAAGAGACTCTAACAAGATCATCTTAGAAAAGGTCAAGGCAAGCACACAATACTTAATTTTGGCACTACATGTAACTACTTTTTGTTTGCTAGATGACTATAAGACCAAGTTGTCTACAAAGAAAATGTAGTAGGCACCTATGTTGTGTAGATCATCCATGTAGCTGGCCCAATCAGAATCAGAAAATCCAACTCAACCCAATACATCAAAGTGTTGTAGAAGTAAACCACAGTTACTAGTAGAATTACGGTACTTGATAACATGTTTGAGAGTTTCTCGATGCACTGATGTAGGATCATTGAGGAATTTACAAAGTTTTTTCACAGAGAATGTAATATAAGGTCGTGCAAACACAAAATACTAAAGAGCATCCACCAAGCTTCAAAATTGTGCAACACTTTCCAATAATTCCTGATCAAACAAAGATAAGGAAATACCAACACTCATAGGAGTCTTAGCATATTTTGAAGTATCCATACCATTTCTGATTAACAAGTCAACAACATACTTTTGTTGACTGAGGTGAATGAAATCAAGACCCTTGAGAATTTGAAATCCTATAAAGAAGTGAAAATCTCTTATGTTTTTGTGGGTGAGAAGTTGTTGAGCATGAGTGTAAGGCTACCCAAATAATCAATGTCACTACCTGTTAGGATGATAGCATCCATATACATTAACAAAATAGTGACTATGTACTGTTCATGGTGAACAAACATTGATGTATCCACTTTGGAGTTTATAAAACCAAGGTTCAACATAGAAGAAGAGAGCTTGTGAAAACATGCATGAGCGGCTTGTTTAAGACCATAAATGGATTTATTTAGTTGGCACACAAAATAAGGTGTCTTAGGATCTTCAAAGCCTTGAACTTGATACATGTAAACATCATCTTCCAATACTTTATTGAAGAAAGCATTGTTAACATCAAGTTGCTTTAGTACCCAACCTAAAGTCAATGCTAAAGTGAGAACCACACACCTGTTTGAGATTTAATCATAGGGAGAATGTCTCGAAATAATCGATCCCATATTTTTGCGATCAAGGAGCTTAGGAAGTAAAGTCCAAGTGTTTTTTCTCACTAACTCTTCAAACTCAACTTTCATAGCATTATCCCATTCAGGAATACCTCAAGCTTCCTTGAAACAAGAAGGTTCAAAAGAAGGTGCTTGAGATGCTTGAGGTAATGAAGGCGAGGCGGGATGTATAAGCTATTGATTTGGAGTATAAGTTTCATAATAGAATGGAGGTGAGGAAGTCTCCAGTGAGAAAGGCAAGTTTGAATTTGGAATAACATGTGACAGACTCTTGTATAGAGATAACTCATTAATGGGTTGTATGATAGTTGTAGGGTGGTAAGGTGATTGAACATTATCTAATAGAAGGGTACTAGATGTAGGCGATGTTGGCATAGGTACAGGTAAAGAGATAAGTAGAAAATTGTCTAGTAATCTAGCATCAATCTCTGATACACTGTCATTTACTTTTACCAAAGTTGACTAAGGAAACTATAACTTGTTATTAACAGGATAGGCAAAGATAACCACATTTTGTGGTGCATAGCCAAGGCAAACAAAATGAACATAACATGGTTCTATTTTTTTTCTTATTGTAGCTTTTAGTCCATGGAAAACATAAAGACCCAAACACCTTTAGAAAAGAATAATTTGGCATCTTGTTATAGAGTATATGATAAGGAGATTGAAAATTCAAAGCCTTAGTATGCAGTCTATTAATTATAAATACAGTTGTTCTAAAGGCATAAATCCACATCGATGTAGGCAATAAGGCTTGTAAAAATAAGGCCAACCCCTTCTCTACTAGTCTTCTATCTTGAGACTCCATCATACCATTTTGATCAGAGGTATAAGGACATGACCCTTAGATTGCAAATTATGAGTGAGAAATAAAAAATCCCATCCCCTATTAGTTTGGACCTCTTTAATGACAACTGAGAATTACCTTTCAATCTTTTCCATAAACATCGAAAAATTTCACTTAACTTGACTCTTAAGAGGCAAAAAATAGATCCATAGGAAAAGACCAAGGTTATCTAAAGATATCCATACATAGGAATAATTATGTCAAGGTCAATTGTTCTTTCGACTCGAATAGGTAACCAGGAACTAAATGAGGGATGGAGATACCAACCCAAAGAATCTTTTCACAAAATCTATATCAACTCAACCAAGTAAACCACACAAACATGAATGAAGAAAATTACATAGTGGAAGTATAAAATAACATGCTTAATTCAACAAACAACTAAAACACTTAGCAGATATGAAATCTACAATCTACAATAAACACACTAGTAACGGTGTGCTTCAAAGGCTCATGTCTAGACTAGCAACAAGCATACATAACAATCAACAGACATCATCATGTGAGGCATGAATGCATACTAAACAATAAAGAATTTCCAATCACTTCAAGACTTTATATATGAGAACATATTTGGTAAAAAAATGATTATACTCTCACAACATGTGATAAAACAAACTTAGCAAATCAACTAAAGAGTTTGACACCTAGGACACAACTAGGGTAAGAAGATTCCTTAGAGATTTACACCAAACTCACATGCATATAATAGAATAAGCAATATAAATTAATTAAAAAATGGACAAATTAATTTAATATATCATAAGTAATGATTAGAAAGCTATAGACATGCTACATAGAAAGGAAAGAAAGCATGTGACAACATATAAAATATGCACTTTCTAATTAGAGTCTACATCTAGTATGTTAGAAAATATATATGATAGAAACTCATATTATACTAACAAACATACAAATCATGCATAATACCATCGAAGGAGTCCAAGACCTGATACACAATTAGGCTAAGAATATACTGACTTCTTAAGGACTCAACTCAAACACGCAAATCATAAGGAGATATAATTGCTACAATACATATAAGCAAAGACATGTAGCATCATAAAGTAATAGATATAGAATTCAATAAATGAAAAGTAGGTGATATTAGAAGCTTTCTAATCAGAGTTTAAACTTTAGTATGCAGAAACATATACAATTTAAACTATGATTATATTAGCCACACATTCGAGCATACAAAACACTAGATATAATGAGGTAAATCCACATAGAAATACTATCTATGTGGTAACATCCTTAAGTTGCTTAAAACAACCATTCAGCAGCAAACAATCCACTAAAAATAATAAACAAATACAACTCAATATAAAAGTATAAATACAAATACATTTATCATGGGACACCTACCTATTACTACTTTCACTTGCTACCTTTGCAACAACCTCATTTGACAGATGAACCCGAATTTCCTCTAAAGCCAAAATTATCCAATGTGATTTGATCAAAAACCAAAAATCAGTAATGTGTAAAGTGGACAATTAACATAACACCCACGAACAAAAACATCCAATAAACAACCAATGAACACATAGTTCAACAACTAAGAACTCAAAGAATTTTAACTTAACTCACTTTCATAATGAGGTTCTCACAAATAACTAGTTGCATCCAAGCAACTTTCAACCGACACATGGCTCACATACAACCCACTTACAAATACCATCTTGAGTACTCACCAATTATAAACATGGTTTTGTTCACACTATCACAAATCACTAGTTACAAACAACACATAAGATACTAGTGATCCAGAAATAGAAATGTGATATATCAATTTGACAAAGATGTGCTAGATCTTTTTTGGATCCAAAGCAAGAACAAATTGGGGTATTTATAGAAATTTTCAAAGCTAGGGCCAACCTCGCCACCACATCACTATGGACCTCACCAACCATCTTGTCAATGGTGGTAGCAAGGTGGGTGGCAAGGTGCTAAAAAATCCCATTTTTTTCAAAATACATTGAGTAATTTCCATAAATACCTGCCCTTAAAATGAACCAAAAACATAAGTAAAAAAAATTAACTCGCTCATGCACTTCATCTAGCATACATACTACGAAAAGAAACCTCGTGATGTGTGTAAATATGCTAGCATACAAAATGCACCTAACTATATGTATATGTGAATTATTGATATATAGTGACCAACCTTACACAGGGGATCTAAGTAAGAATAGAATAGACACCGTGTTTTGTACATAGGAAGCCCTCACAAAGACATGAGTACAATAAGACTTACATCATCTACTATTAGTAGGAAATGTGTAGCACCAGTTGTAGGAAGGATAGGAGAAGTGCTACATCCATATATATATGAAATCAAAGTATGAGAGATCATACATATTTGGATTTAAATTGAAGCTTGTGCGACTTATCCAAATGACATAAATTGCATAGACTATTATTATCATTTGTACATTTGTCTAGCATTACTGCTTGACACATTTCATGCCGAATATGACTAGATGGATAAGCAAGTCTTCTATGCCATATCTCATTCATTTTAGTGTTAGTAAGAGAAAAAAACTTTTATAGAAGGTAAAGAAAAAGCATAAACATTATTACTACACTATGTCATTAGAGGCAAGATGAACTCCTTCCATGAAATAAAGCCATCACGTGTTGGTCCTTTAAGAAGTAATATCTGGATGAGCTTGTTTTTAACACAAAAGGAATCAGTAGTGAATTCAACTATAACATTATTATCATCACATAAACATTGAATTGAAATTGGGTTAGTAAGTACTACTGGTGTGTGACTTATATTCTTAAGAGAAATTTTTTATCCATTAACATATACAACTCTATTTCCATTGTTCTAAATAAGTAAGGATGTACCATTATCTATTGTGATAACTTATTTGCTTGTATAAGGAGTAGAGAATTATAAATATCCAAAATTTCTTGCTAGGTGATTATTAACACCTGAGTCTAATAGCCATTGATTTTGAACCTATGAACCATAACTAACTGGTAATGCATTAGCCATGAAAAATAATTATTGTTCAAGCTTCCTTGAAGATCTCATAGTTGATATCATTTGTTTGTAGAATGGCCAAACTTGTTGCATTTTTGACACTATACACGAGATGTGTTAGAATTAGTTGATTTCTTACCATTATTAGGATTGTGATAGTTTGTAGTAGCTAGAGGTCTTTGCCCATTGGAATTTTGGAGCAAGAAATTGTGAATATTCCAGTTAGGTCATGCAATAGGTTTAGAAGAGGGACTAGGACCTCTAAGTGTCAATACAGTCATGTTTACTATATCATCTTGAAACTGATGAACAACATAATAAAATTGAGATTAATGCTTAAGCATCCTCTCATGCGTGATCAAAAAATTTTGAAACTCACCAAAAGATACCAATACAAAACACAATGATAAAGAAGATGAAATTGAGGTATTTAGGATCTAAATCTCTCATAATACAATGGAGTAAATCTTGATCGGGCACTACCTCTCCTATAGATACTAAATGATCAGAAATATACATGATTTGAAGTAGAAACTCTGTTAGTGATGAATTTTTCTTACGCATAATCTGCAATTAGAGATATAGATCTATTATACACAAGAGAAAAACTTAAGTAGGCTGATTCTAATCCTTTCCAATATTGAGTAATTGTTCCTAGTTTTACCAAATGCACTAAGCTGCTTTGCTAGACTAATGCCAATATCTAAGAATTAAAAATTGCATTAAATCTCATCCACTTCTCAAACTCAAGATTAAAAGCTTGTGACTAATGCAAGAAAGGTAACGTTATTGAAATATTTAAGTTAATTATCCTTTTCATTCCATATGCTTACATGAGAGTTTGAAATTGCTCATGTTATAGTAAAAAAAATGATTGATCCATTTTAATTGTGAAACTCATGTTTGCAGGTAGAATTATGATGGGAGATGTAGAAGTTGATTCAGGTGCATGAGTTGAATGATTTGACTCATTCATAGGAGTTTATTTCCCAAAACCAATGCTAGTTATTCTTGTAGGAGCTTTCGAGCTATAATATCATAGCATGAATGTAAAAGAAATGTAGAAATGAGAGGAAGAGAGGAATGAGTTCCTGATTGTAAAATTGAATTGTATTATTAAATGAAGATGTGTAGAGTATTTATACACTTAGTAGTCTTGATGATCACGTCAAGGGAAGCAAGGAAACATAACAAAAAAACTTGTAAGTGTAGGTACTAACTACCTAACAAAAAAGGAAAATGCTATATATGCTATGCTAATAGCATATGATAGCTAATGTATCTCTTACACTTATTATGCTAGCACATATATTTATTTAGTCATAAATCATCTCAATTCTCAATCTAGGACTATACATTGTGAAACTTTATTCATGTATTTTCAACAATGTTTCATTGGAATGAAGTGTCACATAACTCAAGTTCGCCTTAATTAAAGATGCATATTATTTTTACTATTTATACATGTCCAACTCGTCTCTAATCTTAGATACCAATTATCTTGGAGCTTCACACTCTAAGTATGTTTACTTACATTAAAAGAAGTTAAAATATCCATAATGATTCACTTTCATTTTTTACTTATAAAATAAGCTTTAGTTTTTTTAAAAACTGAGGCCATAGACATACCCTATAGCCTCGGTTATTTAAAAATCGAGGTCATAGACATGCCATATGATCTCATTTATTTAAAAAAACTAAACACTAAACACTAAATATTTTTTCCCTATTTTCCCCTTTTTCCTTCTCTTATTTTTTTCCGTTTTCCCTATCTTTTTTTCCCTTTTTCTCTTTCTCTTCTCTTTTCCCCTTTTTCCCTTTCTCTTCTCTTCTCTTTTATTTTCCCAGCCACATTGTATATACCTCTAACTCATGCATTGTGTTTCCAGCCCTCATCCCTCCAACTGCCTCATCCCAGCTCCTTAGCTCCCTCATCCTCTCCAATGAGCACGAGGGTGAGTGTGACACATTTAGGGTTTAGCGAATGCGAGTTACAAGTGCAAGAAGAACAATAAAGATATAAGAGCGAGAGAAAGCGCATTGCAATTTATAAAAATCTCAGAGTGTGAGTGAAGAAAGATATGGATGGAATGGTGGCAAAATTAGATTTGACACCTACTTTTCAATGGCCAAAGGAAATGTCTTTGTTCCTCCTATGAAAATGACCAAGTGGTTTGATACCAACTAGTTAGTCATCATGACACCAAGCGATTGCCTCTATTTACTTGGATTTTTGTTTATGAATTTTAATTTCAGTGAAAGTTCTTTCGTATTCAATATCCTTTAAGTTTTTATTCTAGATTTTTCTTCCAAATTTGATTTGAAATGCTACACAAAAGCTTTAAGCCAGCTAAATAGTAGATTCTACATCTTATTCTTTCTTTGTATTAAACAATTTTGGGTTTTTTTTGAAATTATAGGGTTTAATATTCTTATGGATTTTATTAACAAAGGACTTCATTTAGGTCCATTTGATTTGAAATGTTACACAAAGCATGGTGTCAAATCGTAACATTCTATTTGGGCATTACTTTTGGTGTCAAATCACCCACAACCTAACTACTTCCTTTTGATCTTATTTGTTCTCTCAGGTCAAACTAATCTACTTTTTGCTGCTCAGCCTACGAGCACATGGCATCACCAGGTTAGTTATTACTTTATTGGGTTCTCTTGGATTTCTCTACATATACGTGTTTCATAGGAATTATAGGTGCGTGGTTTGTTGTTATCAAATTCAGAATTGTTATTATCTCTTTTAAAGCAACCAATCTCAAGTTATTTTTTGGATCTCTGTCTAACCTATGTCTCTTGACTACTTCATTACTATTTCATGTCTGCTGTTTGATCCAGGTGATATATATTGATCCAACAATAAGCGCACTTTGCTATGATGTGAAGGTAGGATTTGATGTTTTCAAATATGAAAGTGAAGCTTTAGATTACATTATAAATGGATCACAATTGCTATGTAGGAGTATGACTTATGCTCGTGCAATATTAGGGTATGCTGCTCTTGGAGGGTATAACATGCTTCTTGTAGCAACAAAATTAACTACAAGCATACCCAATTTTCCTAGTGGAGGGTGTGTATATACAGTACGTGAGAGCCAATAGATCAAAATATCACTTCAAAATCCTCAACCCCCAAGGCCAAATGGGGTACCTATGGCCTCAGTTAACATAAAACTGAGGTCATAAATACACCTTATGACCTCTGTTTTCATCAAAAACTAAGACCATAGGTATCTCTATAGTCTCGATTTTATAATAACCAAGGTTATAGGTCGTTACTTATGGTCTTTCTCACTTAGGTCTCGATTCTTATAACTGGGGTCATAGATTTATGGTGACGGTTAAAAACCGAGATCAAAGACATGTATTGTAGTAGTGAAAAATTTGGATTAAAATTCTTGTATAGAAATACAAAACTTATTTTTCCAAATTAACATTAACAATATATTTTAATAAAATAACTATATTTATTGTCATTGCAAAATAATATAAGTAAAAGTAATTTAATTTCAATTATTCTTGTTGAAATTTCCTATATTTTATAATTCACTGTTTTCAAATTTTATTGTTAATTAATAAACGTGCCTTATATCTAACTCTTCCTTATATCTAACTCTTCATCGATTAAAAATATACTTTACATTATAACTCACAAGTCCATATTGAGCTCGGATTGACGCAAATGGAACTCACGCCTTCCTTTCTTTTGAGTTTCACATCAATGCTCACAATAACTACATTTGAAGTTGACTTTCGACACAGCTTTTATTTATTTCAACAACTACTCTCTGTGTTTATCAAACAAAAACAATTACTCTCTATCTTGTCATCAATAACCTATTCAAGAACTCCGTGTCAAGTTTTCTTTTTAAGTTTATAGTTTATAACGGTTTTTTTAACATTAATTGGTTCAACTTTAATTTGTAGCCAATACTTTTTCTTTTCTTTTCAATATGTACAAATGACGTGTAATGTTATTTAAAAGAAATAAAAAAAAATTCATACACAATTACGGAGTAATTAACTACGTACACCAATTATTGACGGGAGGATAATTAATAAGTTAAACAGCTACTAATGCATGCGAAAAACATGTAAATAACTATAGTATCCGTTCTTATTTGGTGAGAGTGTATAAGTTTAATTATTAATTATTAATTTGTTGTAAATGGGTCATCAAAATTCAATTGAAAATTTGACACATCTTTTTAATTATATATATATAGTTGTGAATTAGAAAACGAATAATAATTCTTTTCAAGATATAATACGTACAGAGCAATCTACATTAATTATAATGATAAAATGAAATAAAATTCATGATAAAATATCATTGAAGAAATAAAAATAAAATAATAAAAAATATAGAAAGTAAAATGATTCATCATACTAAGCATTAAAAACATTTACTATTGATAAAAAAAAAATCGTCCATCAGAGAATAGAAATATAATAATAACAATAAATTTATAAATTATCCATATATATTTTTTAAATTAATATTTTATCATTTAAAATAATAAGTAGATAAAATTTACTAATACTATTCATTTTAAAAAGATAAAAAATGATGTAATTGTGAACAACAAATAATTATTTAAATATTTATTGTGTCATTTTTTGATTAAAAAATAAAGATTTTTATAAATATAAAAATTTGATCTAAAATTATCAAAAAGACTTGGGTGAACCTTTTAAATGAAATAATCTATATATACGTACTGACCTTTTAAAAGTGCAATTTAGTTCTACATAGCGGACTCTTCGTCCGGAAAAAAATATCAATAGTTATCTCTTAGTTAAAGTTGTAGCTTATTTAATTGGCTTTGCATTATTAATATATAGTATTTTATATTGATAATAATATAATATATTTTTTGGAACTACTTTTCCTTAAGTAATATAATTAATAAAACATTATGCATGTGTTTGGATTTTACGTTGAAGGTGATGCAATGCTTTAGTTTTGATAATATTTTCCTTGGTTTGTATTCTGGATCTATTTGCTTCAGTAATGATGCGGGCCGGAGAATCTTAAAATATAATAATATAATAATAATTAATTATGTTATATATATATAATACAATTATATATGATATATTATATTTGTATATCATGTATAATTATAATATATTACTTGTGTTAATTTTCAAATCCCGTAAGGAATGCTAATCATATTATGCTAGATATATTCTAATTACATTTAGATACTTGCGGTTTTAAAGCAATCTAATTCTTACTGTATATGTTTTGTTATCATTTTAGATTTTTATTATTGGAAACTTAATATGTATTACCTCGTAATGTAAAAGTGATAGACAAGCATTTGAAAGCAAATTTGAAATCTTCTTTTCTCCCTCTCTTAATGTATATTTAATTTTGTCTTACTTAAAAAAGGTTTACTTGTATAGAGAATTAAATACTCCTTGTTCATAAATAATTATGAGTTAAAAGTTATATCTTATATAAATTGAATTTTAGAGTGGTTTGTGGAAGAAGAAGAATACATAGATAAAAGTACTGATTTTATATCATTTATACTCCTCTTGTTAATTACTTTAATCATATTTATAGGATTATACGAGGTTAACTGATTTTGACATTTATCTAACAAAATCAATAATCTCTCTACTCATATTCCAAGCCAGCGTTCCTTTCCTTTAGGGGTCTTCTCATTTGCTCGTGACTTTGTGTCAACCTGTTTCCACAAGTGTTGTGCGAATCCTTATACTGTTGGTACCTTCTTCTGCGTGCTTGGGCGCCATAGGTGCTGCGCCAAGTAGCTCGAACGTTTTTG
Organism: Hippophae gyantsensis; assembly: GCA_030763125.1. Classification (NCBI taxonomy): domain Eukaryota; kingdom Viridiplantae; phylum Streptophyta; class Magnoliopsida; order Rosales; family Elaeagnaceae; genus Hippophae; species Hippophae gyantsensis. Next base: position 34,210,566 of record CM061032.1, on the reverse strand, counting down.
CTCGTAACATATCTCCTAGAAATTTTGGATCAATTAATATCAAATCACTAGATCCGCAAAGGTTGATGGTGGTTTATGGTTCTAACTCACAACTGGCAAAAAACTTCTAGAGAAGAACTAGATGGTCTTTTAGAGATTCACATGAAACCTTTATCTAAGAGAGGAGTTATAGCCAAATAAATTAAAAGTAATGGTGATAGAATCACCAAACTTGAACAACAAGTTGAAACACTAACAACCACTTTTTTCTATTTCTATGCTTATGGAAAGTTTGAAATTTACAAACTACTCTAGAACATTCACTTCCAAAGAGAAAAATCATAGAAAGAAGATCCAGATGAAAGCGATAAAGAATATGACACCAATTGTGGGTAATAACCTAATAAAAACTGTAAAAATTGATTCTAAGGTTGACAATCCTATTTATAATGGTGATGTCAATGTTGAAATGAAAAATTAGATAATTAGATTGACACGTTAGAAATTTGGTACACAATATATAAGTATTCTTAACTCTTAGAGATACAATTTGCAAGCTTGAAACTTTTGAGTCATGCAATTATATGGTGGATGTCTTACCTTAAATTGATTAGGACATTAGAATTGACTTGAAAAAATTTAAGATGTTAACGAGGAAACAATTTTATCCAATTGCTTACGAACAAGAATGTTGATACATATGACAACACTACAAACAAAGGTATAGGCAATCAATACAAGAATATACAACATAGTTCCATAACCAATTTGCTTTCGTACATTGATGTTAAGTAGTATGACATATTCATGAAATACATCAGAGATCTTGTTGATTAAATATGAAAAGAATTGAAATTGTTCACCATAGATACTAATGAAGATGCTACAATGAAAGTCATCGTCATTGAGGCTAAAAACAAATGATCTGACAAGAAGGAGGACAAACAAATAACTACAAGTAAATCTTATGGGAAGAATAAAGGGAAGCATATTAAGGATGGTCCAAAACAGAAGAATTATTGTGATCACTATGGTACTAGCAGACATGTCAAAGACAAATGTTGGATATTTGATCTTGAGTTGAAACCCAATAACTAGAGCAACAACCAGGGTAGGAACGAAAAAATGGCCACACTCACGATGTAATAGGTAGAAGATCTTCTAGAGTTAAAGCAACCTAACACTTCACTTTCCTTAATGACAACACCAATAAACGTTGCAAATTCTTACAATAATGAAAAAGTATTCCATTTGAATATTCAAGTAAAGAAAAGTGTGTACAATCAAATTTTGATCTTGGAAATTTGAAGAATCTTATTTTAAAAGATCTAATAAGAAAGATAAGTTTAGAAACAATGCCTCATCCTAAACCACATTCACTAGTATGGATTTAGAAAGACATTGACATGAAAATAACAAAGCAACGTTCCTTCAAATTTGGGAACATTAATCATTATAGCAACAAAGTGACATGTGAGGTTGTTCCATTGAACATGTGCCATGTTATATTGGCTAGTCCATATTTATGGGAATAAGATGCCATTCATAACATGAGACTTCGTCAGTATCATTTAGTGAAGGATCGAAAGGAATTGTACATCATTTCTTGTAGGCCACCATTACCTAATAATTTGTTGATAGCTAACCAAGCCAAGAGATTGTTTGATTCTTGTGGATATGGTTCGATTTGTTGATGATTTGACCGCATGAGCAATGTCTTGATGTTGTGGCTTTATTAGAAATGACCTTAGCATCTTCACAATGTTTCATTATTAGAAAATTGCAAAAGGAGTTCAATTATCATTTTAGATTGTGCAAGGATTGCCACCATAAAAAGTAGTAAAATTGGAAATTTAATTATAGCAGATTCACCTCAACCAAACTTGGGTTTATATCACACTTCTCTAATGGAGAGTGAAAAGATCAAGAGACAAATATAAGGAGTTTTTGAAAAAAGAGTCATTAAGCCAACTATTCACCATTGCTACTTATGCCCAGAAAAGATAAAGGTAGACATATATGTGTTGACTACCATGAAGAATCAGTATCCTTTGCCGAGGATTGATGATCTTTTATATCAATTTCATTGTTTTAACTACTTCAATAAATTTAATCTCAAATATGGTTACTAGTAGGTACGCATCCATGAAGAATACATTTGGAAAATTTCTTTCATGATAAAACTAGAATTGTTTAAGTGGTTGGTCATGCCAATCAGATTATGAAATGCTCCAGCTAACTTTACGTTGTTAATGAATGAAGTACTTCATTCTTTCATCAATGACTTTTTCATTGTTTATCTGATGAAATCCTTATTTACTTTGTCATATAAGAGAATCATCTTTGCCATATTGCTCTATGAAGGTTTTACAAACTACTCAACTACAATTGAGTGGTAAGAAATGTGAATTTGGAAAGCAACAACTTATATACTTGAGATTCATTGTTGGTATTGGAAAGCTCAAAGTGAATCCAAAGAAAGTACAAGTTATATGTCAATGGCCATCAACCCGTTTAGTGACCAAAGTTAGAAGATTTTTAGGTGCATGCAAATATTTGAGAAGGTTTTTTTCAATATTTCTATCAAATTACATCACTATAGCATTATCTTACAAAAGCCAATAAAAATTTTGAATGGTCTAAGAATCATGAGGAATCTTTCCATTTGTTGAAGTGAAAGATAACCAAGTCCCCTATTTTAACATTTCCTAATTTGCACAAAGCCTTTAAAGTGGAAACATGTGCATCAAATTATGCAATAGGAGCTATTTTATTTCAAGATGGAAAGCTAGTAACATACCATTTTGAGATATTCAATGGAGGAGTATTGAACTATTCAACTTATGACAAGAAGTTATACACCTTTCAACCTCTTACAATTGTATAACTAAATAATATGACCCTTAAAGTTTTTTAAAGTGGTAAGACAGTTATTACAAAAGAGAAATAAGAAATAAATTCCCTTAAATTTTTGCTTGATGATTTTAATTGATGTATGAGAATAGTAATGTGATTTCTTCATAAATCCTATCATTTGATACCTTTCATGAAATCGATGTTATGCACTTTTTGAGCATTTTTTTCTTAATCATATGAGAACCTTTTAGTTCATTTCTTTACACAAATTTTGTTTACATACACTTTATTAAGTGCTTGAACCCATAAGATTAGTGTAATATTAAGAGTATGACTTGTGAGGTTTAGAGTCAAAGCGAATTTAGATTCTTAACCCTAACATTGGATGAGTCAAAGTTGATGTATTTTTGTTATGGAACAAGAATTTATAATTTGCAACTTATTTGAATAATAAAAAATGAATTTTTGGGATATTAATTTAACTTATGCTTTAGATTTGATTATGAACTGAATAGAGACTGAGAAGTTTTGTTATTTTAATTTTTATTATGTTATCTTTATTTTTAGTTTTTATTTTGTCAATTTTAGTTTTTGTTTTGTTTCATTTATAGTTTGTTTTTATTTTTGTTATTTCCTTTTAGTTTTAATTTTACATTTTAGGATGTTTGTGGGCATCATCATTGAAAGATCTCATGTGACTTAAACTCTTCCACTAGGATAACTTAGGGATTTAAAGGCTTATTGCATATACATTCATGTAAATATAAGAAAATGATTTAAGTTAGTTTAATTTAGTTTATTTATTTTTGTTTTTAGTTTATTATCGCTATCCTTGCTAGAGGCTAGCAAGAAGCTTGTTCGGGGTTGTAATAAGTGTTTGAAAAGCATTAATATTTCATAATTTTATTTACTTTAATGTAATATATAGATTTTAATACTCGTAATTTTATCAGTATTTAAGTGAATCTATATGTTTATAACCACATATATTTTGTTGTATTTTAGGTATTTTTACCTTCAAATTGATAAGTTGATCAACACATGAAGAATCAAACTTAAAGCACTCATTTTCACCTTTGAAGCTTAAAAGAACAATACATGTGAGGCTTACATATAGATCCAAGCAATTTGTAAGTGATAAAAATAGAGTTGAAGTAAAGTTTTGTAGGCCGTAACATTGAGTACATTAAGTCACAGCACAATCCTTGTTGCTTGAATTCATTAGGTACAATTTTGTATGTATGCCACATCAGGATACATTTGTCTATCTTTTGGAGATATTCCAAATTAGATAAAATACAAAAGACATCTATATATTAAAAATTACTTTAAGGATTAAGATCATAGTTACGTAACAGGATATATCTGTCTATCTTTTATCGATATTGTAGATTTTATTTGTATTCATTTATTATTATTATATATAAATATATTTAATTTTACTGTTTCTTCTTAATGTTATGTTTAATTTACTTATCATTTATTAAATTTCAGTACGTATGGCTGATTATTGCTACCAAAAACTAGTTTTGTTGCCATGTTTATGAAGATTAATTTAGGTGAACATTTTTATAAAATAAATAAATTAATATATTGATGACATATTTTTCATAATATATTTATAATATTAAAATTAGGTTTTATAAATACCATATAGACCTAATTTAGACATCTTGAATAAGAGTTTAAATTGATGATTTCGTCAAAAATATTGACTTAAATGGTTTGTTATCTCTTTAAGAATAAAGCATAATTTAAGCATAATTTAAATTATATAATGACTTTTACAACAAAAGATGTTTCATGGTAGTAAAGAATGAAAAACTTTTATGCTTTGTCTTCTACGGAACTAGAGTATAAGCATATAAAGAAGTACCTATAAGAGTTAAATTTGAAACTAGAGAAGTATGTAATATTGGTTAAGAAGATTTACACCAATGAAAATAGATCTAATATGATGACAAGTAATACTATTCAAAGAGAATTTTGAGAAATAAAAGAAAATGATTGAATGATGGAATCATGAGTTAAAAGGGGGAGATTTTGTTATGTCCAACTCTTCCTATTCTAAGAAATATGAAAATAAAAATAAAAGTCAAAACGATTTTGGCTTGCTAATGGAAAGAAAAGCAAAGAGTAACTAATAATCAGACAACTTGCAAAACCGTAAAGAATTGGAAAAGTTTATATATGGGCCTGGTAAATAGATAACGTAAAAAAACAAAGGACAGTACGCAGTGAGAGACGTGAGCACAAGTGAAAAAAACAAAAAAAGAGAAGAAAATCGTGAGAGAGTGTTTAAAGTTAGAATATAATTTTGATTCAATTTGGTTAATATTTTAAAGGTTTGTTTTTTAATTAAAGTTTTAATTTGTTTAGTGCAATATATATGGGCCTGGTAAATAGATAACATAAAAAAAACAAAGGACATTACGCAGTGAGAGACGTGAAAGCACAAGTGAAAAAAAAAATTGTGAGAGAGTGTTTAAAGTTAGAATATAATTTTGATTCATATTTTAAAGGTTTGTTTTTTAATTAAAGTTTTAATTTATTTAGTGCACTATTATAATACATATATATGGTCTCGGTCTTTAATCGCGATTATAGGTCTATAATGACAATTATAAAAATCGAGATCTAAGTGAGAGAGATTATAAACTATTACCTATAGTCTTGTTTTTTTAACTAAGGTCATAGATACCCTATGACCTCGATTATCTAATAACTGAGGTCATAGATATATCCTATAACCTCGATTTTTTAATAACTAATGCTATAGACATGTAATCAAAATGATATATGTTATCTCGGTTACACTTAAACCGTGATCATATACATCTTAATTAATCTCATTTTTAATATAAATTAAAATAAATTGAGAAAATTAAAAGTCATTATATTAATATTAAAAGAAATATTACATTAATTAAGAGTTTAATAAATACACTAAACATAATAAAATCTTAATATAACTAGTTAATTAAAGTGTTCCAAAAATATAAAAATATATTTAAAAAAATTTACTAATATAACTAATCAAATTGCCTACAATCTAAATCAATCTGAAAATATTTTACATGTCCCATTTTACATAATCAAATTTTCAGTTTTACAATTTCATGCAGATTTTCAGTTTTACAATTTCATGCAGATTTTCGATGCCCTGATGAAGACATAAGAATTGCAACAGCTACAACATAAGTAGTATGCTTACAAGTAGTATGTATGTTCTTCATGATCTTCGGTACTCCCCAAAAAATACGATGCCCCAAAAAGTTCTCACAAGAGGAAGTTCATGTTATTATGATCCAAAATTTAAAAGGCATCAACTGATGTTAAATACAATAGCACAATATATATCGAGAAGATAATCGTGATTTTAGAAAAGAAAAAAACAGTTTTAGGAAAAAGCACATTATTTGTGCTTATGAGAACTGAAAACTATGGTAAATGATAACACTTTTAGGAAAAAGCACATTATTTTTAAGAGATCTCAGAAGTAGAAATTAACACATATTCAAGCTCAACAAACCTGAACAACATCAATTGCAGCGTATCCTGCAGCTTGTCCTCCCATAAATTGAAGACCATTACCGAAATGACATAACAAACCAGCCAACAAGGCCCAGCTTCTGCCATTCCAGTCATTCACATAAGCCTTGAATGATGTTCTTGGTAAGTTAAGAATAGGGTAGTAACGAAAGGTGATGTTGAGAATTATAGCAATTATAAAACAAGATATTGAGAAGTAGAAGAATGCAGCATATACAACCAAATGTGGAACTCCTTCCTTGAGAGTATGCCATTGATCATTGCTTGCCAAGTTAAATGCAGGTGAAAAAAGTGAGAAGCAAACCTCGGCAAAGAAAGTTATGCCTAGTCCTATAAAAGTGCTTTTGCCAAAAATTTGTAATCAGAATTATGAATATTGTAATTGATAGATGTCTAAGCATTTATATAGAAAATAATATAATAAATTGATATGTCCCAGCCTTTGCCTTTTCATTAGAAACACTTCCATTCTCCACATCTTTTGATCCAAATTTTCAACAAAAAAGAAAAAAGTTTTAACATTTTAGAAATAATAATAAAGACTTGAAGGCTCCAAAAATATTCTTACCCTTATTTGCAACTTTGGAAATATGTGATGACCTATAATTCATTAAAACAATATTATTAGTGTCAAAAAATATATAAATAAAGAAAATAAAGATAACATATATTTCTCCATCCATGTACTCAAGCTTTGCTTTATTATCACTTGCATTGGATGAGTGAATATAAGATCCAAGGCATACAACAATCAAGAAGCAACCAACACCAGAGAAAAGGAACTCAGCTTTATTAATTTTATCATCTAAAAGGTAATTCAAGGTTGTACCTATTACATCCAAAATTATAAAGAAAAAAATATATCTTAAGTTAACTGGTGTCAATAACACAACATAAACATTTTTTTACAATAATGGGTGAGAATTGGAGACCTATAACAACTGTTATGCTTACAGTGATCACTTCAATGACTAATAAACCAACTAAAGTGAAAGCATATTGAGTGGAAAGGTTTCCTAGGCTAAGGACAATGCCACATACCATTCCAAACAAAACAGAGGGCCAATTATCCTGCACCAATCACCATGTATATTTGAAAGCAGTTATAAGTTGTACTTTGCTAATGAAATTAGATAGCATAGCCATAAAAAGGTTGTATTATTCATGATATAGTATTCATGATAGTTAGTGCGCCGGGTGCACTGGGGCACCTAGTGCCTAGTGTGCCTGGTGCCTGGTGTACTGATGAGCTTGGTGAGTTAGTCTACTGGTGCACTGGTGTGCTTGGTGCTTGGTGTTGGTTCGCTGGTATGCCTGATGCTGTTGTGCCTACCATGAAAAGGAAAACATTAAAAAATTAGAATAACATGTGTGCATAGATAGCAATCAACTTTTAATAGGTCAATTGCTATTAGCATCAATAAACTTAATTATGCTAACTTAAAATTGAAATGGCAGAGAAGGGCAGATAGAGGTATACAATAAGTTCCAGATCATCAAATTATAAGGCAATAAACATGAATAAGAAGACAGCATACTAGTGGTAAGCAAACATTAGCAAATTTTAAGTTACAGTAACCTTGAGATTGTTTAAATGAAGATAATGGGATGTCATCAAGAATTTTCATAATAAAGAAAAATAAAATCCTCAAAACTTTAACAAATATTAGTAGTGAATATGAAGCACACAGGTGACTTGCAGAATGGTAATAAAAAATGAAATGGATGTATATTATATGGAACAAGACGAACTCTATAAGAGTGAGCATACAAGCCAGGAGTGGCCCATTACCAGGCACCGGCACTAGCACCAACACCAATACTACGAATCGGTATAGGCACATCACTAGGACCAGGCATCGGCACAGGCATAGCACCAAGACCAGGCACTAGACACCAGGCACAACATTTTAACAAAAAGACAAAGTAATTGTCTACACTGAAAGTTAATTATGACTTACTTTGAATATCAAAAAATGAATAAGAAACTCAAGCCTAAACATATAGTCCCCCTCCATCTCAAACCCGAAGCTAAAGAAAGACAAAGGCCTGATAGTTCTTCTTCTATACAGTGTTTTCATATGATAAAGGATATCAAAATCCAGCTTAATATCAAAAACAAAATCCAAATACACAAGATACTACAAATAACTCTTAATAAATCTCAAAATTCTGAAAATTCCTAATCTTAACTTCTTACTACAACTACTGACCAAAAATGAAAAAAAGAACTTCCTACTACCACTCACAAACCGACAAACAAAAATTTAAGGAACCATAACCTTTGGGAATCTCACAAAACAACAAGAAAAATAAACAATATGAAAACCCAATAAAGATCCAGAATGTACCATTAAGATGTCCTTGTATCCACCATTTGCAAGGCCACCACTCTACCATCCTTCTTACATTCCAAATCTCTATCTTCCCTTGTGTTCACAAATCTGAGAAAATTAAATCAAAAACCCTAAATAATAGGGGCGAAAGAAACCCAAAACAAAGATAGTAAACTACAAAACTTTGGGGGGAGGGGGAGAAAGGAAGAGAAATAGAGCTTACAATTTCAAAGTAGAAGAAAGTTTTTGAGAAAAATGAGTAGTTGGAAATAAGAGAAGAACGACGAGGAGAAAAGAGAGAGCCACCACCGCTAAGCTTTACATGGGCTTCACTGATATCTTTGCCCTTATTTTCCTTCTAATTTCCCTAAACCACATTAAAGAAGAAGAAGAAGGCACACATCAAGACCAGGCACCAAGCATAGTAAAGATCTATAAACATATTTTAAGATTCCAAAAGTGACAAACCCTAAATTGAAAATTGAGAAGAGTGACAAACCCAACAAATCAAAATAAAGTAAGATGAGAAACCAGCTACCTGGGGAAAATAAAGAAGAGAGGGGAAGAGGAAGAAGATGAAAATCATGTAGCTAGTGTTGGGAAAATGCTAGCATAGCGGTCAGGGAAAAGCTCACATACGTGGACCTAGGCGTTTGAGTGGCCTAAGAGGTTATGAATCCACTACTGACGAAGGCTGTGCTATCGTCAAATTCGCTACTGCCAGCGATAGCTTCGTCGAAACCCTATATTGATTTTTTATAACAAAAATAGAGAGAGAGCAGCGATTGAGCTGCAACTAAGAAAAGAAGAAACAAAGATAAAAGGATAGGATCAAAAAGCTGGGAAAAGGAAGAAATAAAAAAATAGTTAAAAAGAAAAAGAAGGATGGAAAAAGGAAAAAAATTAATAAAAAAAATTTAATATTTGGTGTAAAAGAGATAAAATTAATATGATATGTATATGGTCTCGGTTTTTTTAAAAACCAAGACCATAGGATATGTATATGACCTTGGTTTTTAAAATAACGGAGGTTAATTTTCGAGACCATAAGACACTATTGTACTAATGGTGGCACCAATTTTAATTGGACTCTCGTTTGGTTATGCCACCAAATGTTATGTCAATTTTGATGAGATTTAAAACTTTATTTGTATTTCATCATTTTAGAAAAATTTTAATTGCATTTTCAAGAATTATATTTTCTTAAGATTGATGTACTATTAATTTTAAAGTACCTATTTTTAATATAATGAAAGTTATAAGTAGACATCCTATCAATTAGATATATTGGTCATTCACTTTAAAAATTATTATACATTTGATTTATTGTTTTGATTATAGATTATTATTTTATTATATTTGATTAATTATACTATTTTAATGATATAAGTAAAAAAAATATTAATTTTTGCTTCCATTATTGATGAATGCTTAAAAAGCACTAAAATTATCATGATTTAATGTACTTTAATTGATTAAATATATTTATGTTTATATGATTTTATAATACTTTATATAAATTTGTATTTCAGAATCATGGGTATTTATATTATTTTTTAGGTATTTTCGCTCCAAAAATAATTTAAAGACTCAAAGAAAAATACTCGAAGTAAAACATCACAAATATGTTTAGAAAAAAAATGAGAAAAAGTAAAAAAAAAATGAAAAAATTGGACCAAATTGGTCAAAACGATCGATGGGCACCACACCGAGACAGGCACATCTGACGAGTCCCATACGTGCCAACACCAATCTGTATACAGCCGCACGCATGTCATGTTGAGAGTTAGTGCCCATCTTCCGCAAATCCTACTCCTGTCTACCACAAATCCCGTTCTCATCCTACTGCATATCTCTTCATCTACATGCGCCAGCTCCCCCACAAGCGTGTTAGTCTGTCCAAACACGTCCAAGACCAATTTTTGAGATATATTTCTACTTTTTTAGTTTTTTCCTCACCTATAAAAGGATCATATCCTCCATTGTAAAAATCATCCTTAAAATCTCAACTCTTTTCTCTTTCTCTTTCTAGAAAGATTTCTTAGCTTTTTTAGATTTAAAGTTCTTTTCTTTTTGAGAAGAACTAATTATGCTTTTGTAAATATATTTATTTTTTTATGATTTTATCATATTTTTATATAAATTTTTCTTTTCAGAATCACAGGTATTTTTATTATTTTTTAGGTATTTTTGTTCAAAAATAATTTAAAGACTCGACAAAAAATACTAGAGGAAATACATTACAAATATATTGAGAGAAAAATCAGGAAAAATCAAAAAAATGGAAAAATGGGTCAAAAAGGTCAAAAATGCCCCAATGTGCACCGAGTCTCGTGTGCTCTAGTTCCAAACTACATGCAACTGCGTGCATGTCAAGCTGAGAGCCAGCATCTTACCACGCACGCCAACACATATGCTAGTTTGTCAAAATGTGTCCAAGACCAATTTTTGAGATATTTTTCCACTTTTTAAGTCTTTTCCTCACCTATGAAAAGACCATCTCCTCTATTGTAAATCATCCCCTAAATCCCTCAAAATATCTTCTTTTTCTCTCTCTAGAAAGCTTTCTTAGTTTTTTTAAATTTTAAAGTTCTTCTCTTTTTTAGAAAAACTAGTTATACTTTTATAAATTTCTTGTTTTTGATTCAATAAACAGAAATGCAAATCTGTTTGGAGGTTTTCGAAAAACAGAATTAGCATCAAAATTATCTAAGGATTCTTTTATGGTAAAATTTTAAAATGAATTCTTTATAATTATTTTTATGTTTTATTCTTTTATTTAATATTTAATATTTCTATGATTAAATTTAACATGACTGGTTATTTGTAAATATGATATAATATTTATATAAAATAAATTGATTTTGTTTTTATTCAAGATTTTATATTTATTCAAGATTTTATATTAAGGATATTATAGAGAAATATATTATTTTTCAGAACCTGAAAATTAGATTTTAAGGTTTAATTATCTGGTCTGATTTAAATGATTCATTTTCAATCGCTTAGAAAAAATAAATTAATTTAATTAACGAAATTAATTATCAACCATGCTCATAAGTGTTAATTGATTTGTTTAATTAACAAAAAAATATCTAACCCTACCAAATGTGGTATTTATATAAAAAAGAGAATCAGAAAATTTCAATTTATATATTTAATAACCTAAATAATATGAACAAACATAATTAACTTAATTATTATATCTATAAATACTCAACTGTTATGAATGATAAAAATTTGCATAATTGTATATTAAATCCACATCTATGTTTATTTTTTTTATGTTATTAAATTAAGAAACACAAAATATCAAAATATTGTGATAGGATATTTAGGATTTAATTTCATTTTTAAAAGTTTGAACAATAAATTAAAAACCACATATATTTCTTCCTTAGATCGAACTTGGGATTATACTTATCATTTTCTATAAAATGATTCGTACACTTGTGAGATTTTTACAAATATAAAACCAAAGTATCTGCAAAACAAGTATTGCTAACCCGATGTCGATTTTATTACATCAAGTTTTTGGTGTCGTTGTTGGGGGATGAATAAAGTTTTTAAATTATTTATCAAAATTTTAAAAAATTTATGTAATGTAAATATTGTGACTTTTATTTTTACAATTTAATTTTAAAAAAATTAAACTTTAATTTATTTAATTATTTTATTTTCTAAAAAAATTAAAATTGAAAAATTAACTGTATAATAGCATGAAAAGTAAAGATATAAGGGAGTTATGTCTAAAAGACTCTTTCTTGAAAGACGTTGTGTCACTAATCTTTCCTTAGAACGTTGCTCTATCTAAGAGGATGGTTTTTATGGAGGCTTTGTCCCACCATTCTTTCCTAGGAACACTCTTAGTTAATACTGATTATGTTATTTAACTTAGAGATTAACTTAACTTATTTGTTTAGTATTTTTGTATTAAATATTATGTATTTTTCTCTAAATTTTTGTATAGTTATTTTATTATTCTTTTCCTTTTTAATTGATAAGTGTTTTAAATTTATGCTTTCACTAGTCTATGCATGGTAGGAGATCCTTAGGAAACCATCTTACACCATACATAGATAATATTTATAAATTTAAACAACTGTCTGCAAGGCTGGATTCTAACCATTAGTCTATTTTTGAGCCAAACACGAAACCAAGCCTTAATCCTCTACCAAAACCAATAGAAATGGGAGAAAACCCACATGTTTGGGAAACCACCATGAAGGAGTTTATATGGCCAGTAATTGGCACGGTAACTACCTCTATCCAACTGGGTGATGCTGTTCGAAATTATGACTTGAAAAACATTCATTTTTTCATACTTCATTCTATGGGCTACCACTACTACACAATGGACTATTAAAGTCGGTTAAAATTTTTAATTTTTTGTTTTACAAAATTTACTCATTTTCTATTATACTCAAATTAAAACATGTATTTGATCACTACATAATAGCAGAAAAAAACCAAAAATTGTTTAACAAATAGTTTAAATAATACAAATAATTGAAAAATAAAATATTAATTAATAGTAGAAAAATTACCATAGTGTTGTCCTATGTTATTCAAGATCATTATATTCTTCTCCTGATGTTATAATACAAGCCTACATATATAATACAAAGATTTATACACATAATAACAGAAAAAATATGAATAATAAGTGCGTAGGATTAATAGAAATACTTACAAGAGTAAATGAAGTGACAAAATGAAAAAAAATAGTGTTTTGTAAGTGAGAAATGGGTATAAAATTTTTGAGTATTTTGCTAAAAAAAATAGGGAATATAAAAGATAAGTTAGAGAGGAAGAAAACCCACTAATCGGCTTTGGAGTTGGTGATCGTAGGTGGCTGGAAAATGAGAAAGAGTGGAGGAGGTTTTGGGTTTTTGAGAGTTATGCAGCGCTTGGAATAGTTTCTGTCTGGGGAAGAAAGAAAAGAAAAAAATTTATCCACGTGTATAGCATCGGTTCTACGTGTTAACCAACTCTATCCACGTAGGATGTAGCATCGATTGACGTGTCGAACCGATGCTACACGTGGACGTAGTGTCGCTTCTATGTGTTAACCAACGCTATGTCCATGTGTAGCATCGGTTTGACACGTCAACTGAATTTACATAGTCGGTTGACATGTAGAACCGACGCTATGTCCTACGTGGATAGCGTTGGTTCTACACTAAACCGAGTTTAAATTCATTATAAGTCAATTTTTTTCAAAACCAACTTTACATATTGACTTAAATACCCTTTTGTAGTAGTATACCTAATGAACATAATCTTTCCTTCATTAGGGACTTTTACGCCACAGTCCAAACCTTCCCCTTTGGTATTCTAAATGAGGGTCATCTTAGAATGAGGTCTTTCCCTTACACCTTAAAGGACAAAGCCAAAGCTCAGTTGATGTCATTCCCTTTAGGTTCTCTGATGAACTAGGAGGATGTTTACAACAAATTCAAGTGAAAATTCTATTCCCACCAAAATAAATTAGAGCTGAGAGAAAATATTTTCATTTTCTCTCAAATGGAAGGAGAACCATTCCATGAAGCCTGGGATAGGTTTAAAATATTCCTCACTCAATGCCCCTATCATATCTTCCCCCTGCAGTTGCAGAACCAATTCTTTTATAATGGACTTACGCAACAATGCCACTTCATTATTGACAATGCTACTGGATGAGCTATAGGAGAGAAGAAAGCCTCAGAGACATACAACCTCTTTGAGATGTTGGATGTGAATTACCAACAAAAAAGGTCACGAGTGAGAAGAGTTAGAGTTCATGAAATTGATTCCAGCAATGAAGTTCAAAGACAACTTATTCAATTGACCAAGAATGTTGCCGTTCTCACTACACAAACCAACACCAATAATGAACATTATGGTTTATGTAGCAACATAGGACATGATACTGAAGCCTGTCCATATCAAGGAGAAGCACCAACTGGACCTAAACAAGTTAATGTTTTGGGAGCATATCAACAGAGACCAAGATTTGACCCTAATTCAAATACCTACAATCCTGGGTTGAGAAATCATCCCAACTTCTCTTAAAGGCAAAACAACTCTCCTTTTGCCCAAAGCTCAAATAAGTTATGCCAGCAATTCCACTAGCCCATTCCAAGAAGCCTTCCTGTAAACCAAACCTAAAGGGCAACTTGAATTATTTTATTCAAGTCTGTAGAGATAACTAGTCTAAAACCAATCAACAATTGGACTTTGTGGAAGCTTCTATCAAAAAAGTGGAAGTCTAAGGGGAATAGTTAGCTAAGCAGTTGCAAAAATAAAACAAAGACTAACTTAATGGTCAAATTGGATGAAATAAATTCAATAAAGAAGAGACATTGAGTTTTTCATTCTGAAACCTCCAAGAAACGTCTTACTAGAAGACGAAAAAATTTTAATCCTAAGTTGGAGGTCACCCATTATTGTATTTTCTTCTCTTTTTAGCTTGTTTTGTTCTATTTTTATTTTAAGAACATGTGTAATAAAATTCAAATGAAATAATAAAAATGCATTTGTTTCAAAAATTGGTGTCCATTCTTTAAATTTAGCATTACAAAAAAAATTAACTTAGGTTCCTTGCATTTTTTTTCTTTAAGCCTATACAATTTATCAAGTGAGAAATATTTCTTAGAGAGTTCTACTATTTTTCAATTTGGGAGCTAGATGTGATACACAAGAGGGCGAGGATCAATTTCAACTACAAGTAGCCATGGGAGATGCTAGTGATAGGTAGAAAATGATGAAAGACTATGTAATGCCAATCATTGGAAATGCAACTTCTAGCATGCAATTACAAGAGGCTACAAAGAACTATGAATTGAAAAGGATTCATTATTCTTTATTGTCTTCCTTTTACAATATCTTAATAAAGACCCTTTGCATTTCATTAGAGAATTTTATGTTATTGTCCAAACCTTTCCACTGTAGAAAAGTGATTAAGACCAGCTTAAGATGGGGTGTTTTCCTTACACCCTTAAGGATAAAGCTTGGCCATGGTTCATTACTCTACAACCAGGTTTCTCTAAACACTTGAGAGGTAGTCTGTGAAAAGTTCATAGGTAGGTTCTATTCCTATCAAAAGATTGTTGATCTATGGATGAAGATAGCAACGTTTTCTCAAATGGATGAAGAGCCCTTTTATGAAGCTTGGGAAAGACTCAAACTCCTTTTCATTCAATATCTTCATCATAGCTTTCCATTACATCTACAGAACCAATTCTTTTATGATAGATTGACACTACAAAGTCAAGACGTGGTTGATAATGTTGTTGGAGGAGCTGTAGGAGAAAAGACCACAGAGGAAACCTATAGTCCTTATAAGTTGTTAGGTTCTAATTCCTAACAATGAAGTACTAGAAGAAGGAGAGCAAGAGTCAATGAAGTTGGCTTTGGTAATGAGATGATCTTGCAACTTGTTGAATTGACTAAGCAAGTGCAGCTTCTCACAACCCACCAAATGAAAAATCAAGAGGTGTGTGAAGTGTATTTTTCAATTGAGCATGATACTCTTAATTTTTCATATACTTGTGATTCTAGAGTGGATACCATAGAGCAAGTCGATTCCTTTCAAAGGTATCATCTAAACACCTATAATCACCCTAACCATCATTGTACACCAAACAATTACCAAGCCTACACCCAATGTCAAACACTAAGGCCAAATAAAAACAACTCTTACCCATCAAATCAATCTTTTAAGCCAACCATAGATGATAGCTTGAATGCTTTTATTGAAGTTAGTCATGACAACCAATTGATGAATATCAAAGGTTGAGCACCATGCAAGCTTCGGTTAAAAGGATTGAAGTTAAATTTGGGCAACCAGTTGAACAAATGTAAAGGCAAGAACAAGAAAAGTTGCTCGATCAACCTGAACAAGTGAAGGATGTAAGAACCCTTCAAAGTGGTAAAGTAGTCAATACTAGTTTACTTGAAATTTCTAAAGATCTACCTTGTAGTTCAGGTAACAAAGAAGGTGAAATTCTAGTATCGCAAAAATGAGAGACAAGTGCTAAAATTGACAAACCTTCGAAAAAAATCATTGGGGAGTCATCTGCATCTCCAAAATTCAAAAGACAATAGAACCACACCAGCAGCAAGTACCTTTTCAACACTGGCTAAAAGAATCCAAACAAGATAAGAAATTATATGATCTTTTTAATATGCTTTCTAAATTAAATATCAATTTACCATTATTAGAATTGATCATGAATATGCCATCCTATGCTAATATTTTCAAGGAGTTGAACACTAAGAAAAGGAGGTATGAACTTAATGAACGAGTAGTAGTATCATAAATTTCTAGTGTTATACTTTAGCCCAACTTCCCCCTAAGTTGAAAGACCTTGGAAGCTTTATCATAAACATAACTGTGGAAGATAGGAAGGTCGTTAAAGCAATGCTTGATTTAGATGCTAGTATAAACTTGATGACCTACTCTATATTCTTATAGCTTGATTTAGGAGATTTAAAACCCATAACTATGTCCCTTCAACTTGCAGATAGATCTCTTAAGTATCTAAAGGGATTAGTTGAGGATGTGCTGGTATAGGTAGACAAACTAATGATACCTATTGACTTTATGGTTATTTATATGCAAGAAAATCTAGCCTTGGACAGAGAGCACACAATACTGCTTGGTAGACCATTTATGGCAACTACTAAGACTATTATTGATCTCTAAGATGGAAATTTAACAATGATAGTCTTAGGAGAGATTGTTCACTTTAAAGTTTTTGATTCTTCACCTTTTTCTTCTACTTTTGTCATCAATGAAATATTCGATGTTGACTTTTTGGATAATCTTGTCCAAAGGACCTTTTTCCAAACCAAAATAGAAGACAAGCTTGAAACTGTTCTTACACTTGAAGAGGTCGAAGAAGATTTAGATGAAGAAACTAAGGGATACATTGAACAACTAGATTGTGATGAAATAATGACAAAATCTATTACACTTTAAAATCTATCTAGTTCCCCATCTAGTAAAGAGGCCAATCCACCTAAACTTAAACTCAAAAACTTACCAAAGCATTTAAAATGTGTTTCTGGGATAAGGCTAAGCTTATCCAGCAATAATTTCTTCAACCTTGACCAAAATCCAAGAAAAGAAACTTATAAAAGTGCTTAATAAGTTTAAGAAAGCCATAGGATGGAGTATCAGGGATATAAGAGGCATTAGTCCTACCATATGTATGCATAAGATCAACTTAGAGGATGGTGCTAAACTCATATGAGAAGCCTAAAGAAAACTCAACCCAAACATGCAAGAGGTAGTTAAGAAAGTAATTCTTAAATTATTAGAAGAAGGAATTATCTCCCCTATCACCGATAACAAGTGGGTTAGTCCAGTGCATGTAGTACCTAAGAAATATGGGTTAATAGTTGTTAAAAATGAAAAAAAATTTGAATTAGTGCCCACTAGAATAATCACTAGATGGAGGATATGTATATATTTCAGGAAACTGAATTTATATATTAAAAAGGATAACTTTCCTCTTCCATTCATTGATCAAATGTTGTAAAGATTTGCTAGGCACAAATTTTACTATTTTGTAGATGGATTTTCTGGATATTATCAAGTACCCATAGCACCAAAAGATTAGGAAAGGATCACATTTACATGTCCTTTTGGGACATTTTTTTTGAAGAATACCATTTGAGTTATGCAATTCCCCCACCACGTTTCAAAGACGTATGATGTCTATCTTCTTGGACATGGTGGAAAAATTCATTGAGATTTTCATAGATGATTTTTCTGTCTTTGGAAACTCATTTGATGATTTCTTACATAAATTGACTTTGGTTTTAAAAAGACGCATTGAATGCAATCTAACCCTTAGTTGGGAGAAAAGTCATTTTATGGTTCAATAAGGGATAGTGTTAGGATATATTATTTCAAACAAAGATATTGAAGTCTATAAGAAAAAAGTTGAACTGATTTCCAAACTATCTCTCTTACATCTGTTAAGGGGATAATAAGCTTCTTAGGACATGCAAGATTTTACAAACAATTTATTAAAGATTTCTCTAAAATAAGTCATCCCTTATGTAACTTGTTATCAAAAGATGTTTATTTTGATTTCAATGATGACTGTCTTATTGCCTTTATTACCTTGAAGGAGAAATTAACATCTATCCTTGTTAATATGACACCAAACTGGTCTTTACCCTTTGAAATAATGTGTGACGCTTCAGATTATGCTATCAGAGCAGTCTTGGGATGGAGAGTGGATAAGAATTTGCATATAATCTACTATGCTAGCAAAACATTCAATGATGCCCAAATGAATTATACTACCACTAAAAAGGAATTCTTGCCTATAGTGTTTTCTTTAGAAAAATTCAAGTCTTATTTAGTAAAATCTAAAGTGATTATGCATTTTGATCATGCTACTTTAAGATACCTTATTTATATAAGATTGATCAAGATCAAGTAATCCGGAGATGTGTACTTGAAGAAGAACATAAGATCATTCTAACTTTTTGTCATGAACTTCATTGTGAGGGCTATTTTGGTGGCAAAAGGACAACCTGCAAGATATTACAGTTTGGATTCTTTTTGCCCACTCTTTTTAAAGATGCTCATATGTTTTGTGTACAATGTGATAGATCTCATATGTTGAACTCTTTGATGGATAGGGGATTGATTTTATGGGTCCTTTTCCCCATCCAATATTCTTCAATATATTTTAGTTGTTGTGGATTATGTATCCAAGTGGGTAGAAGCTAACCCCACTAAAACCAATGATGCTTATGTTGTTGTAAAATTCTTGAATGATTCAATATTTAGCAGGTTCGGAACAAATAAGTGTTGGATGTAGCCATTTTTGTAACAAAATCTTTGATGAAGTACTAAAAAAGTATAACATCACACATAGAGTAGCTACTCCATATCATCCCCAAACTTCTAATTTAGAGAAAGTAAGTAATAGGAAATCAAGAGAATACCAAAAATCATTGTGCATCCTTCAAGGAAGGACTGGGCATTTAAGTTGAATGATGTCTTAGGGACATACCGCACAGCTTACAAAACACACATTGGGATGAGCCCTTACTGGTTAATCTTTGGGAAAACGTGCCACCTTCCAGTTGAACTCGAACACAAGGATTACTAAGAAATTAAAGAGTTAAACATGAACTTAGATAAAGTAGAAGAAAAACGATTACTCCATTTTAATGAGTTGGAAGAAATTAGGAATGAAGCCTATGAGAATACCAAATTATACAAAGAGTGTATTAAGCGCTATCATGACAAAAGGCTAGTTCCTAAGATTCTTTACCCAGGAATGAAAGTTCTTTTATTTAACTCTTGTTTGAGATTGTTTCTAAGAAAAATGGGATCAAAATGGGATAGACCATTCAAAATAGTCCAAGTATTTGCACATGGAGCAGTAGAACTATTAGATTCTAAGACACAAATAACATTCAAAGTCAATGAGCATCGTGTGAAGCCTTATTTAGAAAGACCACACAACACTGTCGAAATTGATTACATTTGGCTGAGTAATCCTTAGCACCATAATGATGCATCTTGCTAAGACGTTAAACTAAGCATTGGATATGAGGCAACCCATCATTGAAAGTTTATTTTATTTTAAGAAATTCAGTTTTTTCTTTTATAAGCACTTTGTTTATTTTATTGCATAAAATAATTGCTTGTTAAGATGTGTTAAAGTACCTGTTTGTATGATTCAAATTCGATGTTGGATGCAACTAGCATTCTACGTCAAAATCCTTAAAACACAAAGCAAAATGGTAACTTTTCTATCCCTTCTTTTTTTACAATTTTTATTTGTTACATTGAGGACAATGTAGAGTTTAGATTAGGGGTGGTAGGTTTTAAAAGTTACACAAATTAGGAAACTTTAATTTTTTTATAAACAATGTGCCCTTATTTTTCTTATTTAATTGTGTATTTTCATATTAATTATTTCCTTTAATTTATTCATTTTCTTTTATATATGTGTGTTATTTTCTTTATTTGTGTGTTTATGTAAATTAAAGTAGTGTTCAAATTTTTGTCACAAAAAAAATCATGTTTTAAAAATTAAGTTTAAGTAATGATTAGGTCTTTTTGCATAATTAGATCAATTTCCAAAAACATATCATGAAGTAATATGATAATTAGTAAGTTTGCTTCATAACTAATATTTTATGATAAGATATTGAAATGAACAAACCTAAAATCAATGTTTAAGAATCAAATAGTGGAGACTACCCTTATGAGATATTATTTAAGCCTTAATTTCTTTTATTCTAAGTGAAATATTTTCTTTCTACTCAAAACATTTATTCTATTTTTTCAAAAATTTAGATGATCTTTATAGATATTAGCATTTAATGTATGAATTTTCCTATATTAATAAAGTGTCGTATATTTATTTTTCATTTTCATAGATTTAATTATTTATGTAGAAATTGATAGTATATACATTTATCTCATTCATGTATGACTTCTATCAAAAAGAGACATATCTAGGGTTATTTAAACCAAAAAGGGTCCACTCTCTAAAAAATATGTTGAAAAATCTCTTAAAAAATAGAGAGATAAAGAATGTATAGTATAATCTACATACTACGACCTTTTTAACCTTAAACATTTATGAGAGTTGGTTACTACAAAAGAAATATTGGAAATAATTTCTTTAGAAGTCATTGCATTTATTTTTCCTACATTTCTAAAAGACATATATTTTGAAATTTTTGTTTAATGAGTTTGATTGATGCATAAAAATAATATATATGATATCTTTATAATTTATACATTTGATTCTTTTCATGAGATCAAAGTTATTACTATTTTGAGCCTTTTTTCTTTTATAAGTATGCATACTTATTAATTCATTTGTAAACATAAATTATATTCATATATGTCTCAGTATGAGTGCTTGAACCTATAAGATTCAGTAAATTGAGAGTATTAACTTGTGAGGATTAGAGTTCAAGCGAATTCGGATTCCTAACATTAAAATTGGGTGAAATGAAAACGAAATATTTTTGATTAAAATACGAAAATGATTTTCGACTAATTATTATAGTAAATCATGAATGTTTAAGACATTAGAATAATCTATGCTTAACATTTTTAATTATAAATTTCAAAAGAAATTTTAAGCATGAAATTTTTTGTGTTTTTATTTTACTTTGTTATTTTACTTGTTCTACTTTTTTATTGTTTTATTTAGTTCAATGTCTTTGGGTATCATTATTGAAAACCCTCATAAGATTTAAAGTTGCCCACTAGGGAAACCTAAGGATTTAAAGGCTTGTTGCATACTTAATGTATTTTAATTGATGAAATAGATTTATATTTGTATGATTTTATCATATTTTATATAAATTTGTATTTTCAAAATCACGTGTATTTATATTGTTTCTTAGGTATTTTTATTTAAAAAAATTTAAAGACTCGAAGAAAAATACTGACGACAATAGATCACAAATATGTTGAAAAAAATGAGGGAAATAAAAAAAATGAAAAAATAGGACAAAATGGGTCAAAATGATCAAAGAGGTCAAAAATGCCCCAATCTACGCTGAGCTAGGAGCATGTCACGCCGAGAGCCAGCACTCGTCTTCTACAAATCTCACCCATTCGCAAGCGCCAGTGCCTCCACATGTGTGCCAACCTGTCCAAATGCATCTAAGACCAATTTTGAGATATTTTCCACTTCTTTAGCCTTTTCTTCACCTATAAAAGACCATATATTTCCATTGTGAAAATCATCCCTAAAATGTCAACTCTTCTCTCTCTATAAAGGTTTCTTAGTTTTTTTTAGTTTTAAAGTTCTTCTCTTTTTGAAAAAAACTAGTTATGTTTTTGTAAATTTCTAGTTTTTTATTCAATAAACGAAAATGCAAATTTATTTAGAGATTTTCGAGAAAGAGAATTAGCATCAAAGTTCTGTAAGGATTCTTTTAAGGTATAATTTTCAAATGAATTATTTACAGTTATTTTTATGATTATATGTTATATTTAATTTTTTTGTGATTAAATTTAATATGACTCGCTATTTATAAATATGATATAATAATAGCGTTGTTATGCTTATGAAATATTAAATAGGTAAAATATTTTTATAAAATAAATTGATTTTGTTTTTATTCAAGATTTTATATTAAAGATGTTAGATAGAAATATATTATTTTTCATTACAAACATAAATCTAAAAATTAAATTTTAAGGTTTAATTGTCTGATCTGATTTAGAGTAATGTCATTTTATTTGTTGATACAATCACCGAGTTGTTAGAGATAAGCTCTATTTCAAAAGTTTTTGTAAGAACTATTATTCGAAAATGTATTGAAAACATATTTTTAGTAATGATTTTAAAACTTGAAAGTTAATAGTCGAATAATTATATTCTTAGATTTAATTTGAACACTTTAAATAAAGTTTAAAATGTCTAACTATACCAGATGTGTTATTTAAATTATTCATTTTCAATCACTTAAAAAAATTAATTTAATAACCAAATTAATTATCTAACACTACCAAATGTCGTATTTATATAAAAAGACAGAATCAATAAATATCAATTTATATCTTTAATAACCTAAATAATATGTTCAAATATAATTAACTTAATTATTATATTTATAAATACTATACTCTCATGAATGTTGAAAATTTACATAATTATATATTAAATCTATATTATTTTTTATGTTAATAGATTAGGAAATATAAAAAATCAAAATATCGTGATAAAATATTTAGGATTTAATTTCGTTTTAAAAAATTTAAATAATATTAAAAATTATATATATTTCTTTCTCAAATCGACTTTACAAATATATTTGTTATTTTTTATAAAATAATTCATACTTTTTAAAAATTTTATAAATATAAAATTAAAATATCTATAAAATCATTATTAATAACCCAACTTCGAATTTTTTTTATCAATTATTACTCTGACATTACTGGTTTCCCAACGCATGCTGAACAAAATTAAATGAAAAATGTTTCGAAGACGACTTCTTATTAATGTCATGTTACGTCTAGTAGTTCTATTTATATCTTGATTTTCTACTTATTTTATATTTTACTCTCTTATCATTTAAAAGAATATAATACAATCCTGTTACAGAGTATCATTTTAAAGGTACAAAATAATATGGATTATTACTTTTTATTTTTTAATTATATTTTTATCAATAATTAAATATTTATATTTTTAAAAAATAATTATATTAATCTTATATTTATTAAAAACAGTGATATTATTATAATAAAAGTTATTATTTTTACAAAAATATTAATCAAATAATACGATTGACCCTAATTTTACTAGATTTAAAACTTTAATATCTTAATTATTTTGTAAAATCATCTATTTTAACATTCTTTGTCCAAATATAAAAAATAGATAATTAATTTTTTTAAAATTATTTAATCTTTTAACTTTTATATTTTAACATATTTAATTCATAATCTTTAAATTAAAATTAAAATTATTATTTAAAAAATTAATAAATGTAATATTATCTAGAAAAAGATTAAAGTGTTAAATCTAATAAAATTTAATATTTAATTATATAACTCAATCCAAAATATTTTATTAATAATAATTTTATCTTATAATAATAATACTAAAATATAATTAATAATAAAAATAAAATAAATATTTTATATATTTTTATTATATTTTATTAACATAAAGTGAATATTATTATTTATTTTTAAAATAATAAATAATTTATCACGCTCAAATAAGACAGATTCAGCTAAATTTCGTGGCAATGACGGGGATTCCAATGTAAGACTAATAAACACAGTCAAAGACTTACTCATTGCTCTTATATAATTAAAGTGGCCTTGTCAGTGGACCAACAAACAGACCACAATGGTAGTCATTGTGTGCCAATTTGCCAAATGGTGGGAGTCAATTTCAGTAATTTATCAATAAACTAAATATAAATACTATAAAAAATATAGAAATTTTACTTCTACAAAAATTAGAAATATATTATAATATTGATTGATATTAAAAAAAATATGAAAATTATAGAAATTATTATTAATATTTACAAATACTTTATAATATTTTAATAAATATTAAAATAGATAATAATATATTAATTAAATTAATTTTACTATTTAAATAAACAATTTACATTATATATGATATACATAATTAACATATACCTATTGCGAAAATACACTAAATCATCCACCTTCAAAACCCACGAAATTTGAAAAAAAAAATATATATATAACTCAAGTAACACATAAACAGAGTAATGAAAGTAAAAATCAAATAACAAAACATAAAGAGAACACCAGGATTTAAGTCGTTCTTTTTCTATATCCACTAAAACGGTTAAAGAATCATCAACTATTAAAATAATCTTAGGGTATGTTGATGCCAATTTCTACACAATCAATATTGAGCCTGCAAAAGTGAACAAACGTGAAAACTTAACAGAAGACCACAAGAGAGGGTGATGCTTCTAATTGGACTCCGACTCCCAAGTCCAATTGGTGATTAAATGAGAGATAAAACAAAAAGAAGGCGAATAGTTGACGAAAATGAATAGAGCAATTCGTATGCAATTCACCTCTGAGTATCAATCTGGGGTTTAGGGTATCATGAATGATTAGAATCCTTGTTTAGGAGATTGAATTACCAATGTACAGTAACTTGTATGAGCTATTCTTAGGAGCTTGGAGTTTATCCAAATCCTATCTCATTTGGGATTGCTAGCTATCTTAAATAGAATTATATAAGTAGTGAGATTTCCACTTGTTTATTGGCCACAAAGATGAGTTCATCTCATTATAAAACTTGTTTAGGACGTTATGTTTGGATATATGCATTGACCCAAAGCCCGATCCATTAGATGACTCAACCTAGAAGGACCAGTTATGCTAACGTCCACAAGGATACTTGTAGGGTGAGCCTCCCTATGGGTAGGAGCTTTGGTGTTGAAAGGTCGACCACCAACCCGAGTCATATAGTGATTGACTTCAAATAATAAATGTATTTTCTTTTACTCTTATACCCCTTTGACACGCTGTGATGTGTACCCCCTATATAATCAAAACGTGTACGTGTAATGTCCTATATATACATGGACCTCGTAAAAGATCCATACATTTATTCTACAAAATTCTCTAACTTTTCCCTAGTTTTTCTATCTTCAAATTAGACTATCCCAACATTTTGGCACCTATTATAGAGCTCAAATTCAAAGGTCGACATTGGCTTCTGGTTTCCTATTTTCAAGGATTCACCCCGAGTTCTAAGAGAAAGACTTAGTAAGTGAGTAGTGTTCTCTAGAATTATGTTTGTCATGGTCGGAAGACGAGCCAAGCAAAGATTGAGACTAGCAAATGAAGAAGTAGCATTGACATAGGACTGCATCTTCCTAGCCCAAAATGAGGCCAGAGTGGATATTGATTCCCATCAAGAGCTGCCATAGGGGCTTCTAGAGCTAAGAAGAGAGCTCGAGAAGACTAGACGAGAAAATAGGGCACTACACTCGCAATCAACCCCAAGTGCCCCTAAGGGTCATGCTACTAATCTTTTTGGTAGGATCTTGCTAGATCATGTAGTGCTCGAGCCATCTTAGAGCGAGAACGCAAATGAGAGGACCCTCTTCCTAGCTCGATGGAGCTTAGTAATGAGCAGTTGGTGTAAAAGCAAAATAGCTAGGAGGCACGATTTTAAGCATTGGAGGAAGCAAATAGAAAGCAAGACCAAACACTTAAAAGGGCCCATGAAAGGAAAAAAGGGTAAGGGACACTACGATGAGGCTAGGTATTGCGAGAAATTATGTGTCTCCCCTTTTTCTAATGAAATAGAACATGATGAGCCTCCGGCCAAGTTTAGTTCTCCTAAGTGCCTATACTACCAAGGAACAAAAGATCCAGTAACTCACGTGCAACACTTCAAGACGACTATGGCCCCCCGTGAGCTTCACTCAAGGCAAGAGAGATGCTATGATGTGCAAACTATTTGCTATCACCCTATTGGATGGTGCACAAAAGTGGTTCAATAACTTGACACCCCATACTATAACTTCCTTTTCTCAATTTTCCAGGTTGTTCATCACCAATTATGCCTACATCAACCTCTGAGGAAAGAATCTCACCATCTCTTCTTGATTACCCAAGGAAGGGGTGAGTCTATTAAAGAATACATGAGAAGGTTCAGATAGGAAAAGCTAGAGAAATCAGACTACCCCAGTTCTATTGTGATAAAGGCCTTCAATTAGGATCTATTAAGGAATTCTAATTTGTTCATAAAGTTGACCAAAATAGTCTCCAGATGTTAGAAGAAGCTAACGAAGAGGCGAGAAAGTTTGTTAGTTTGGAAATGGAGTTAGGGCAAGATAATAGCAACAAGGTCATTGTGGAAGCTGTGCCAAAAGAAGGAGAAAAGAAGAATAAGCCCCAACAAGGCAAACCAAGACAAAAGGATTAACAAAAATAAGTGTTTCAAGCAAAATCATAGGGCGAGTGGCCAATGGTCTAGGAATATGGGGCCTTAGGGGAGGTCACTATCTCCCTTTCAGGGGCCTACCTTTGAGAGTGAGTCTAGCTTAAGTGGTGTTGAGGATGGAAGAGGAGAAAAATGTCAGATGGCCACCTAAAATGAGGGGCCCCCTTAGAGACACATCTAAGTGGTACATTTTTCATAAGGATATAAGCCACGAGGTACGTGATTGCAGGAACTTGAAGAAAGAAATAGAGGATCTATTATCTAAAGGGTATTTAGGGGACCTCGTGGGAAGTAACAATAGAGGAAATGGGTGATAGCCTGAATGCAAAATGTTGAGGCTACCTACTTCGTCAAGTAGCGGGATAGACCTATACGATGAGGCCAATGTGGAGACTATCCATACTATACATGGATGTCCTGAGTTCAATGGGACCTCCAATAACTCATGCAAAAGGTACGCAAGAGACTTGCACAGTTTATTACATGTCTAAAATCTGGATAAAGTAAGGTCTTTTGTTGAAATCATCCTCATCGGGAAGGACAAGGCCTTGTCTCCCTATGACAATAGGAACTATGTCTACCTTATTTTTCTATGGACAACAATGGCCCAAAGTATAAAGGAATGTGACATCATAAGAAGAGAGCTACCCTTGGTGTGATTCAAATGTAGTACCACCTATGTAATTGTAACCATGTTGTTACCATTCATAGCAAAAGGATCCATAGTGATGACCAACTTTGTGGTGGTTGATGTTCCAGTTCCCTACAATGCCATCTTGGGAAAACCATGAATACGTAAAATGAAAGCAGTTCCATCTACCTTCTACCAAGTCATCAAGTACTCAACTGAGGAAGGCCAAAGGTTGTTATAATGCTATTATGAAAGACGTTACTCCCAAGTAGCAAGCACAACATGTGCACTATCAAAAATGCTAGAATTTAGATGTGTAACAGAGTCTGTCAAATCAAATAAGGTACAAGATCTACCAATTGAAGACAAGAGGGATGAACACTCCCTAAAGCTAAGCACTAACTTAACAATAGAGATTAGGGAACAACTATCTTGATTCCTAAAAGAAAATTCTAACGTCTTTGCATGGAGGCCTGTAGACATGCCGAGGATTGACTTAAAGATTATAACCCACAGGTTGAATGTTGATCCAAAATCTAGACCTATCAAGTAAAAGAAGAGAAAACTCCCTAGAGAAAAGAATGAGGTGATTAAAAATCAAATCATCGCACTTTAAGAGACAAAGATTATTAGATATGTAAACTACCCAATCTGGTTGTCAAATGTGGTATTGATGAAAAATGCTTATGGATCACCTCACATGTGTGTGGCCTTTATGGACTTAAATGATGCATGTCCAATAGATTATTTCCCCCTCTCGAGTATTGATCAGCTAGTTGATACCACCACCAATTTTGGCTTGATGAGCTTCCTGGATGCATATTCTGGTTACCATTAGATTAGGATACACCTAGAGGATAAGGAGAAAACATCTTTCATTACTGGGAAAAGGACCTTCTGTTACACCTAAATTCCATTTGATTTGAAGAATGTAAGAGCCACATATCAATGTCTCATCAATAAGATGTTTGTTGATCAATTAGGAAGAAATTTAAAAGTGTATATAGATGACATGGTAGTAAAGTCAACATATCATCTAAACTATGTCAAAGACTTGGAAGAAATTTTTTACGTAATCCAAAGGTATGGTATAGACTTAACCCTAAAAATGTGTTTTCGGTATTGCTTCAAAAAAATTCTTAAGGTATCTTATATCTTCTTGAAGGATAGAGGCCAAACTAGACAAGATACAAGCCTTGGTCAACATAAAGCCTCATACTAGTTTGAAAAGGATTCAATAATTGAATGGAATAATAGTGGCACTGAACATATTCATTTCCAAATGCGCGATAAGTGCTTGCCATTCTTCAAAATGTTGAGGAAGAACATATTGGTTTTCTAGAACGAGGATTACAACAAAGATTTTCAAGGAATTAAATAGTACTTGAACAAGCTGCCAGTCCTAATTAGCCCTTTCTTAGGAGAAACACTTTATTTGTATTTGGTTGTTGCTCTCCAGACTTGTAGTGCTATACTACTAGCTAAAAGAAGCAAGGTCTAACACCTCATCTACTACATTAGCTAGATCTTGAAAGACGCCCAAAGTAGGTATCCATGATTGATAAGTTAGCCTTCGCCCTAAAAATGAAGGCACGAAAGCTCATATATTACTTTGACTCACATACAATAGTAGTACACACCTCATAGTTGCTCAAGAACTTATTGACGAGGCTAGAGGTCGTAGGGAGACTGGCGCATATTGTCATTGAGTTGGGAGAGTATGATATTAAGTATATGTCTTGAACTTTGATTAAAGGACAAGTGGTGGCAAAGTTTGTCACTGAGTTCAGTGAGTCACCAAAGGTCACCAATGATGAAGTAAAAGTAAAAGTATGTAGCATAGATCAAAGTGAGAGGCCAACCTAACAGGTATTTAATCGATGGCATATACAAATTCAATGGCATTGGACTAGCGGTGATCATAGTTGATCATAATGAAAAATATTTTGAGTATTCTATTAGGATGGATTTCCAAGTAACTAATAACGTTACAAAGCACAAGGTAGCTATATTTGGTGCCATGACAACAAAGAACCTTGGAACTGTAAATCAAACCATCCCACCACATTGTACCTGGTCTTAGGAGTTGATTTACTCATATTAAAGGAATATATAATGATGTTCATATTAAGTAAACAATGTCGTGGAAGATGCTATGACCAAGGGAGCCTTTAGGCTCTATCTGTTAGTATCTAAGACATATTTTTTTAAGTATTTATTGGTCCTTAAGAGGTTAGGAACTGTTTCATAATTCATTTGAGGTCCCTGTGGTGTATTGGAGTTCTTCTTGATGAGGACGTGACCTTAGGAAGTTGTAAAAGCTTCCACTCATCATCCATCAGGTTGATGTTGGTCAAAGATCCTCCCTCGTTGGTGATCAAAGTATGGGATCCTCTGTCTAATTAATGGGAGTTTATTTAATAGCTCTATGATTATACAATGAGCTTGTCTCAAAATTTAGCACTTGTTAGGGAGCTCTTGAAGGAGGCTCTTCCCCTTCCTAATGAGTGCTTAAAAAGCACTAAAATTTACTATGATTTAATGTACTTTAATTGATTAAAATGATTTATATTTATATGATTTTATTATATTTTTATATAAATTTATCATTTCGAAATTATGGGTATTTTTATCATTTTTAAGTATTTTCGCTTCAAAAATAATTTAAAGACTCGAAGAATAATATTGGAGGTAATACATCACAAATATGTTGAGAAAAAATAAAAATAATAAAAAAAATGGAAAAATGGAAAAAAACTGCCCAGTCGTGTGCGCACCACGCCAAAAGGTCATGCATAGCCACGTGCATCCCGCCGAAACAACATGCACAACCCCGCCAAATCACGCTACAAGTCCATGCGTAGTTGCGGCCATTCATGCCACAATTCTGCTCACAACCAAGCGTAGCCGCACACACATCATGTGGAATTCTATGTGCATCATCACCTATGTCAACATCGTCCACTTCGCAAATTCCGCACATGTCAGAGCATTTTCGGTTGCGAATCCCGCCCAATCACACGCGTCAGTGCCCCACATGCGTGCTAGCCTATCCAATATGCGTATATCATCATTTTTTGAGATATTATTCCACCTTTTTAGCCTTTTCCTCACCTATACAAACCCCCCTCTATCTCATTGTAAAAAACACACCGTAAGAAGCAATTTTCTCATATCTTTCTTTCTCTAGAAATTTTTTTTCAGTTTTTAGTTTTAAAGTTCTCTTTTTGAGAAGAACTAGCTATGATTTTGTAAATTTCTAGCTTTTGATTCAATAAATGAAAATACAAATCCGTTTGGAGGTTTTCCAACAATAGAAGTCACCAAAGGTTTTCCAACAATAAATTTTAAAATGAATTCTTTACAGTTATTCTTTATGTTTTATTCCTATATATTATATTTAATTTATTTATGATTAAAATTAACATGGTTGGCTATTTATAAATATGATATAATAATAACGTTGTTATGCTTGCGAATTATTAAATAGGTAAAAATCTCTATAAAATGAATTAATTTTGTTTTTATTCAAGATTTTATATTAAGAATGTTAAAGAGAAATATATTATTTTTCATTACAAACTTAAATCTAAAAATTAGATTGTAAGGTTTAATTATCCGGTAGGATTTAGAGTAGTGTTATTTTATTTGTTGGTACAATCGCACTATAGTTAAAGTAAAACTCTATTTCAAAAGTTTTTATAAGAACTATTATTCAAAAATGTATTGACAATATATTTTTAGTAATGGTTTTAAAACATGAAAGTTAGTATTCATATAATTAAATTCTTAGGTTTAATTTAGATACCTTAAATAAAGTTTAAACTGTCTAACCCCACCAAATGTGACATTTAATTGATTCATTTTCAATCTCTTAGAAAAATGAATTAATTTAATTAACCAAATTAATTATCGACTCTACCTATAGGTGTTAATTAATTTATTTAATTAACAAAGAATATCTAATCCCACCAAATGTAGTATTCATATTAAAAAAAAGAATCAATAAATATCAATTTATATCAAAAATAACTTAAATAATATGAGCAAATATAATTAACTTAGTTATTATATCCATAAATACTCTACTATTATGAATAATAAAAATTTGCATAAATATTTATTGAATCCATATTTATGTTTATTTTTATGTTATTAGATTAGAAAAACACAAAACCTAAAATATCGTGACAGGAGTCACGATGTTTAGGATTTAATTTCATTTTTAAGATTTTGAATAATAAATTAAAACCACATATATTTCTTCCTTAGATTGACCTTGCGAGTATATTCATCATTTTTATGAAATGATTTGTGCACTTGTGAGAGTTATACAAATATAAAATTAAAGTATTTGTAGGATCGGTATTGCTAATGTGATGTCAGTTCTACTCATCAAGTTTTTGGCGCCATTATTAGGTAAGGAATAGAATTTTTAAATTATTTATCAAAATTTTGAAAATATTTTGTGTTGTAAATAATTGTGATTTTTTTATTTTATGTTAAAAATAATTAATTTAAAAATCTAAGTTAAATTCTTTACTTTTAATACTATTAAAATCTAAGTTAATTAAGTTAATTTAAAATCTAAGTTAATTTAGTTAATAAATTAAGTTAACTTAAAATCTAAGTTAATTAAGTTAATAAATTAAGTTAGTGAAAATCTAATTTAATTAAGTTAATAAATTAAGTTTTTTCAAATAAAAATCAAAAGTTAAAGTTAAAAATTAATTAATTTTTTTTAAAATAAATTTAAAATAAAAATTAAAAAATTAAAAAAATTAAAAATTAAAAAAATTAAAAAAATTAAAAAAGAAATTAAATATTAAATGAAAATTAAGACTTTAAAAAATTAAAAAACTAAAATAAAAACTAAAATTAAAAACTAAAACTAAAATAAAAATAAAAATTAAAAAAAATTAAAAAAATTAAAAATTAAAAATAAATAAAAATTAAAGTCTAAGTTAATTAAGTTAATAAATTAAGTTAAGTTAAAATATAAGTTAATTAAAATAATAAATTAAGGTAGTGAAAATCTATGTTAATTTAGTTAATAAATTAAGCTTTTTTAAATTAAAATTAAATTTTGAAGTAATTAATTTGTTTTTTAAAAAGTAAAAGTTAAAAAATTAAAAACATTTAAAAAAGTAAAAAATAAATCAAATATTATAAAATAAAGTTTAAAATTTAAAATTTTTTAACACAAAATAAATAATAAAAATTAAAATTATTTACAACACAAAATGTTTTGAAAATTTTGATAAATAATTTAAAAATCTCTTCCTTACTCTACAATGGTTCTAAAAACTTGATGAGCAAAACCGGCATCGAATTAGCAATATCGATCTACAAATACTTTGGTAGTATATTTTTAAAACTTTCGCAAGTGCACAAATAATTTCATAGAAAATGATAAGTATACTTTAAGGTTGATATAAAGAAGAAATATATGTGATTTTTAATTTATTATTCAAAATCTTAAAAACGAAATTAAATTCTAAACATCCTATTATGATATTTTGGTTTGTTTGTTTTCGAATCTAATGTCATAAAAAATAAACATAGATATGGATTCAATAAATAATTATGCAAATATTTTATCATTTATAACAGTGGAGTGTTTAGGGATATAATAATTAAGTTAATTATGCTTGCTCATATTATTTAGGTTATTAAATATATAAATTGATATTTATTGATTCTCTCTTTTTTATATGAATACCACCTTTGGTGGGGTTAAATATTCTTTGTTACATAAATAAATCAATTAACACCTATGGGTGAAGTCGATAATTAATTTGATTTATTAAATTAATTCCTTTTTTCTAAGAGATTTAAAATGAACCATTTAAATGCCACATTTGATAAGGT
Organism: Hippophae gyantsensis; assembly: GCA_030763125.1. NCBI lineage: Eukaryota > Viridiplantae > Streptophyta > Magnoliopsida > Rosales > Elaeagnaceae > Hippophae > Hippophae gyantsensis. The sequence goes on along the minus strand of CM061032.1, from coordinate 34,176,886 downwards.
GAAACAGTTTAAACTTTATTCAAGATGTTCAAATTAAACCTAAGAATTTAATTATCCAAGTACTAACTTTTAAGTTTTAAAGCCATTACTGAAAATATGTTGTTAATACATTTTTGAATAATAGTCTTTATAAAAAAAAATTTGAAATAGAGCTTAACTCTAACTACCAGGCGATTGTACCAACAAATAAAAGAGCATTACTCTAAATCAGACCGGATAATTAAACCTTAAAATCTAATTTTCAAATTTAAGTTTGTAATGAAAAAATAATATATTTCTCTTTAACATCCTTAATATAAAATCTTAAATAAAAATAAAATCAATTCATTTTATAGAGATTTTTACCTATTTAATATTTCGTAAGCATAACAAAGTTATTATTATATCATATTTATAAATAGCCAACCATGTTAATTTTAATTGCAAACAAATTAAATATAATATATAATAATAAAATATAAAAAATAACTATAAAGAATTCATTTTAAAATTTATACCTTAAAAGAGTCCTTATAGTACTTTGATGTTAATTCTATTATTAGAAAACCTCTAAACGGATTTGCATTTTCATTTATTGAATCAAAAGCTAAAAATTTACAAAAACATAGTTAGTTCTTCTCAAAAAGAGAACTTTAAAACTAAAAACTAAAAAAAAGAAAATTTCTAGAGAGAGAACACTAGAGAGAGAAAGAGTAGAGAGAATTGCTTCTTAAGATGTGTTTTTTATAATGGGGGAGAGAAGGGTATATAGGAGAGGAAAAGGTTAAAAAGGTGGGAAAATATCTAAAAAAATGATGATATATGTGTATTGGATAGGCTAGTATGCATGTGGGGAAATGACGCACGCGATTGGGCGGGATTCGTGGCCAAAAATATGTTGACGTGCATGGAAGTGTAGTATGAATGGGCACGACTGTATGCAGACTCTTGGAATGATTAGGTGCAGCTGCACTCGTTGTTCTGGCAAGATGCGTGCAGTTACGCGCGACCTTTCAGTGTGGTGGGCACACAATTGGGAAATTTTGTCCATTTTTTAACTTTTTCTCAGTTTTTTTCAACATATTTGTGATGTATTATCTCCATTATTATTCTGAGTCTTTAAATTATTTTTGAAACGAAAATACCTAAAAACAATAAAAATACCTATGATTCGAAAATGATAGATTTATAAAAAAATATGATAAAATCGTATAAATATAAATATTTTTAATCAATTAAAATACATTAAATCATGATAATTTTAGTACTTTTGAAGCACTCATCACTCTCATGATTGTTATCATTGGGATAAGTTTCCTACTACATGGTAGGATGTTGGTGATTTTACCCTCTCATGCTCTATAACTTCTTAAGAAAGCTAAGAGGCTAATAGAGCATATTATCTCTAAGGTGAATCAAACCTGTTTAATCTAAGTTAAGGATCTCTTAGTTTCATTTCAATGTGCTTACATAAGAGGGTGCATCATTGTTTAAATTGACTATTATAGGCATTAAGTAGGAAAACAATCAAGGTACTTTTGTAGAGTTGTTAGCTTCTTTTTAGGCATGTAAAACAGATACTGATTAACTATTGTTTCTAGGAGAGAGATGGGAATTTATAAACAAGGACTTTGTGAGCCTATTTTTCATTTCAAAAACATTATTCTGTTGTTGTGTTTCAGGTGATGTGAGTTATGATACAATACCATGCCTATTAAGGTATTCCTTAAACTTTGTGTTAAGGTAATCTTCACCTTGATTGGATCAAAGATTTTTTAACGACTTAACTAATCACTTTTCAACTTTTGCACAAAATTCCTTGAACCTTCTAAAAGTATCATATTTTTGGTGCATTAGGTATTTGTACCCATATCTTAAGTAGTCATCTACGAAGGTGACAAAATACTCATAACCACCTTAGTTTTGAACACACATTGGTCAACACACATCAGATTGGACTAACTCGATAGGTGTTATGGCATGGTTACCTAGAGCAATGAAGAGGCTGTTGGTAATATTTCCATTTAGACATGATTTACAGATTGAAAGAGTGCCAAAATTTAAAGGATTATACTTTACTAGTCATATCTTGTCAAGGCCTATATGATGTAATCATAAATGCTATAGATGTATATCTTCATTAATAGAAATATTTTTGTTTTTAGATTTCAATTTTTCAACTCCGAACAATTTAGTGTGTGAGTTCGATAGTGTGTTTAAAACATGTAATCAGTGTTCTAAGACTGAAGTACAAACATTTAAAAAATTCTTTAAAATCAAAACCCTATTTTCATTAAAGGAACCTTTAAAAAATTGTTCATACAATCTAAAAATGAAAAGTAAGATTCTTGTAAGCCCATAGATAAAATAAACATTGTTCAAAATTAAATATATATATTTCCTAAAATTAACCCTAAATTCTCCCACTACTTTGACTAAAACAATGTGCCCATTTCCCACTCTCATGGTGAAGTTTTTGTCCCCTAGTTCAACTGGTAAACTAATCAGCTATAAAGAAGAACAAACATGGTTAGCTGCTTATGAATAAACTATCCAGGATGATAAGTCATTCAGTTAAACAAGCATCGAGAAGAAGTAAATCATATTTACCTTTCTTCCTCTTGTTGTCGAACTTGGATAGGAATCGAGGAAAATTCATTTTCCAATGGATAAGTTTACCACAATGGAAACATTTTATTGAGTGCTCTAACATAACTATGAATTTTTGATGTCTTCCTTTTGTTAACCCTTAGAGGTTGAGATGTGGTGACATTTACCTTTCATACGTGGCATTCACAATGTCATATGGTGAAGACACCTCAAATATTAAATAGGTCAACTATTCATTTTGTTTGGCTAAAAAATGATCACATCTAGATTGTGGAAATGATCTATGGGATACATTACCCAATAAGTACTTCACAATAGTACAAATCAGCTCCGCATGGTTTATGTAAGTAATCACATTAAATACATGAAGCCTAGTAGGCATACCATCTTTTGTTATGACATTCATCCTAGCAATGAGATCTTTATGTAACTTATGGTCCAATGAAACAACAAACACGAGCTCAAGGTACCATATGATTTCTTGTGTTTTCTCTGTTCCTTCATGTTGATCTTGATCGTATCATTCAATGAACCAAGGATGTTGATACTACCTAAAAACATAAATATCTTGTGATTTATTAGAATTAATTAAGTGAATTAGGTTTTAATATGATATTCTAACCTAAGTAATTTATAAATTATTTTTTAAAAAAAGGTTTGTTTTGATGTATTTAAGGTATTTTGGATGTTCAAAGTGATAAGTGCTTGTAAAGCACTAATATTTCATGGTTTATTTGCACTTAAATATGTATTTTTTTGTTGTTTTTCATGTATTTTTAGCTTAAATTTGATAAATTGATAACATTTTAAGAATCATGATTGAAACACTCAATTGCGTGTAAGCTTACATGTGATCTAGCCAGTTAGTAAGAGGTGAAACAAGAAAATGAAGTGAAGCAATGTAGGTCGCGATATGAACTAGAATGGGCCACGGTGCACTCATCATTGTTTAAAATCAATTTTGTATAGTTTGTGTTGAGCCATAAAGGAGAAATTTTAGGCCGCAACACAATCCTTTTTGTTTGAAAGTAGGTCAACCAATATGTACTGTTGGCCATGGCACGGATAAAATTGTGCCACTGTACGCGTATGTATTTTTGACCCAAAGCTCTTCAGGCCAGAATCAACTATAAATAAACATGTTTTCTCTTTAGGTTTGATATATGTAGATATAAAATAAAGTGTAGCTGTATATTTTTGCTTAGGATCTTTAGGATTTTCAGAGCTATAATTTTATTTTCCTAGTTTTCTACAATACGGTAGAATCACATATATTTACAAAAATTATATGTATATATTAAGATATTTATTTTATTTGTATTTTATTATGTATAAATTAAATCTTATGTATTTCTATAAATTTTATTTTAATTTATTGACCATTTATTAAATTTAAGCATGTAAAGATGATTATTCTTATAGGATATTAGCTTTGTTATCATGGTTGTGAAAATTAATTTTGATGAATATCTTTACAATATACATTAAGATTATTTCTTTATTCAAGATTTCTACAAAGTATATTACTGATTAATATATTGACGATATATTTTTATAATAGATTTAAAATCTAAAAGTTAAGTTTTAGGATCTAATTCAACACCTTGAATAAGAGTTTAAGTTATGTGCTCTACCTAAAATAGTGATTTAGATGGTTTTCTATTTTCATAAAAAAATACGTAATTTAGTCTGATCGGTGGTGATCCCCACCTAAGGATATTAATTAGTTTTGTTAACAAAGAATTTTATCCCTACTTAAGATTATTTTCATACAAAAAAGAAAAATCAATAACCTTAATTTATATTTTTAATAACCTAATTAGTTCCAAACAAACATAGGTTAACTAACTAATTATTAGATAAATTCTCCATTGGTTTTTAATTTCTTATCTTTCAATAATTGTTTGAATCAATTCTATCTTATCTTTAATTATATGTTATTAGATTAGTCTATTCAAAAATAAAATATTTTGGTAGAATGTTTAGGTTTATTTTTCGTATTTATTTTTAAGAGATTTGTTAAATTATTTAAAAACATATAGTTCCTCTTTAGATTGACTTTAGGAGTCTACTTATTGTTGATTATAACTAATTCATGCACTTGCAAGCTCATTATAAATTTTACAAAATTTGACTATCAAGTTTTATATCATTGTTTGGGATTATCATAACATTATCAAGTTTTTGGCACCATTGTTTAGGGAAGAATAAAATTTTAAATTTTTATTACCAAAATTATTAAAAAAATTTAAATATTCAAGAATTCTTCAATTTAGAAAAAAAAATAAAAAAAAAATTTAATTTTTTTTTAAATCTAAGAAATCTAAATTAAAAAAAAAATTCAAAATTCAAAAAAATATTTTAATTTATTTTTACTTTTTATTTAAACTTCTTTTAATAACTTAACTTTATTTATTAATTTAGTTATTTACTTTATTTTTTTAGATTTTTATTTTACTAATAATTTTATTTTATTTTATTTTCTTAATTTGTTTTCAGTAGTTTATTTACTAACTAACTTAATTTTATTATTTTAGTACTTTTATGTACTCGTTTTAATTCTTATTTTAACATTAAATTCTTTTTTTAAATTTATTTTATTTATTATTATTTAGCTATTGACTAACTTTAACTTATTTTCTTTTATTATTTTTATTTCTTTATTCTCTATCTCTTTTTGTTTATTATTTTTGTTTACTAATATTTATTTCTTGTATATTTTCTTTTCTTCCTTTTTATTAACTTGTTTTTAGTTACTTATCTATTTTCTAAGTTTATTTTTTCGTTTTTTCTTTTATTATATATATTTTATTTCTTTTGGTTTACTAATTCTTGTTATTTGTTTATTTCTTTTCTTTTCTTTATTATTTTAGTTGATTATTTTTTTATTCCTTTATTTTTATTTCCTTTCTTTTAGTTTTTTTGTTATTTTTTATTTCTTTTATTTTTTTCTTTTCTTTTATTTTTATTATTTCTTCTTGTTTCTTTTATTATTTTCTATTATTTTATTTTATTTTTTGTATTTTTGTATTTTTGTATTTTTTATTTTAATTTATTTTGTTATTTCTTCTTGTTTCTTTTATTATTTTCTATTTCTTTTATTATTTTCTTTTATTTGTTTCTGTTATTTTATTTTTATTTCTTTTATTATTTGATTTTGTTTCTATATTTGATTTGATTTTTAATTTATTTTTGTTATTTTTTTATTTCTTTATTTCTTTATGTTATTTTTTATTTGTTATTTATTTGTTATTTAGTATTTTTGTTTAGTTAAAAATAAAATGAAGATATCGCTAGAGATTCTAAAAGTTTTAATATCATTATCATCATTAGTAATAAAAGGAGATATTTGTTAAGTTATATCTAGGTACAAGCGTTAATTTAATACCTTATTTATTATGCTTATAGTTAGGAGTGGATGAATTGAAACATATGTAAGTTTTATGTAGATGATTACGATATTCGTGAACAAAATATACAAATGTAATTATAGTTTCTAGGTTTGTCCTTCAAGAATATCTTCAAGAGGAAGAAACTATTGAGCTCAAACAATCATAATTAAGGTATTTCTTTGTTCTTATGCATGTAATTGGCTACTCAATCAATTGAGTAAAGTCTAGATCAATCGAGCTTAATTACCTAATTGAATTAATTTTTACATGACTTAATTGATCAAGTTCGATCGAGGAATTAATACTGAATTAATTGAGCACTAGATTGATCGAGATGAATGGATGATCGATTCACTTATTTCAAAATGAATTAATTGTTTCACTAGATCGATCGAGGATTGACTAAATCTATCAAACTAGTTAGGTTCGATCCATCAAGCTTGACTAAATCGATCGAGCGGCCATGTTCGATCTATTGAGCTAGTTCAAGATTGATCAAGTGGTTAAGTTTTCAAGTTTAACCTAATTTTTACTCTTGTCAATTTTTTTTATTTCTATATTGTCCTTATATGTTAAAACTCTTCTTAAATATTTTTAAGGATAGATTTGTACTAAACCTTTGACCTAGGATTTCTACTCATGTTATTTAATCATAGAATTGGCCAACAATTTTATTAACCATACAAGAACATTCTTTTCTTCCTCTTATTATCTCTCTCATTATTTTGCAAAAAAACTATTTAAGTAGGCTTTTTCATTGAGTTAATTTATCAAACATTTCTAGTTGTGTTTAATGAAGTAATAGGCCTACAATATTTGTGATATTATGTTTTAAATTGATTGTACCAAGGGTTGTTAGTTGATTTTGATTTATCTGATATATTTATTAAATTATCTAGTTTGGATTATTTATTATTGAATTTGCTCTAGGACACACACTTTCATTTGTGTTATTGTGCTAATGTTTCGGGTATTGGTTAAATAGGTTTGATTGCTCGTGTCACTAGAGTTATCGAAATTTTGGTTCGATTCCAAACATCTTTATTGTAGAGACTATGATGAAAGTAGTAGCTTGTAAGTAAATTACTTAAGGAAATCACCTTGGTGGGTAGTTTGAGTCATAGCCTTATAATTGGACCTTACTTTTCATAGTGGATAGTTAGGTTGTCCGGTAGACAAGTGATTTTTGTCTTAGGTCATTGGTGTGACTTAGGTTGTTTTCACATCACTTTATTTACTGATGATTGCATGTCTGGTCATTTTGTGAAATTTTAATTTGTCATATTTTTCGTTGATCTTTTGTTCAACTACCCTTTAGCTAATTAGGTCTGTAACTAAAAGAGAAACTTTTCAACACATAACCATGTCCCTAAAACTAGCTAATAAATCTATAATATATCCAAAGGGCATGATAAAGGATTTAATAGTATAGGTAGATAATCTTATCATAGTTGTAGATTTTATAATTGCTTAAGTGTAAGAAACCCTAAAAATAGACGAGGATCACAATGTACTTCTTGATAGGCCATTCTTGGCATCTATCGAAATAGTTATGAACATCTATAAAGCTAGTTTATCAACGATAGTCTTAAGAGAGACTATAAATTTTCAAGCACCACTGACACAAACTCAATAACGAGAATGAGTGAATTAAATTCTACAAATTATAATCTTCTCAAAATTCATTTTACTAAGATGATAAACTAAGTCCTAGATGAGATGTAACTTATTATTCTTTTTTGTTTTATTTTTATTTATTTATTATATTTATTTGTTAGTTATAGTTGTTTGTATTTTATTTTTATTTTTATCACGTTTTCTTTTGTTTCTAATTTGATGTACTTTATTTTTCATTTTTATTTTTAATTTTCTATTAATGTGAACCACTGTTTATTTTATTTAGAAAATTTTAATTTATAACTATCTATTAAAATGTGATTTATGAAAAGTACACAACATTTTGTCTTTGTGATAAAAATGTTTGAGATAATAGATGCATCATGACTTACCATATCACTACTTAATCACATCAAGTTAAGAAAAATGGATAACTTTTCCTTTATTTTTCTTCTTTATCTTTGATTTACATTTGATACATTGAGTAGAATGTAGATCCTATGTTGGGGGTGGAAGAAAAATTACACATAAATTCTGCCATTTTTAATTTTTTTTATTAAACATGTGTTTACATTTATTTACTTTTATTTAGATTCATTTTTAATTTTTTTTTGTAAAATTATCATGCCTTTAGTTAATTTAAAGTGAATGATTGAGTTTTTTGCATTGTGGGATTGATGTCTCAAACATGACATGGATTATTATGATAATTAGCTTTTTTTTATGTCATAGTTTGTGAAAAAGTCCACGACCAGGATAAGGAGATTTAGACTCCTAAAAGACTCAGCCTTAACTCACATAGAAAGGAAAAAAAAAAAACTTATGCATGACATATAGACGAAGCACAAAACATATAACATCAAGAATAGATAACTTAATAAGAGATATTATATATATCAAACAAAAAACAAGTAAAAATGTAAAAGCGTTCTAATCTAAGTTTAAGCTTTTAGTATGTAGAATAAACTTGGATTATACTAGTACAATAACATTCGATATAACAAGGTAAACCCATATAAAGGCCATATCTATAAGGTAATATCCTCGAGTAGCTTAAGGCAACCACTTAGCAGCAAATAATTCACCGAGCAATAAACAAGTTACAACTCTAATAGACTGTAAAAACACTAGTACCTTTATCAGTTGGGATCGACGTCCTAACTACTTATTGATGTACTTCATTTTCTACTTTCACATCTTTCTTGTTCAACACTCAAACTTGGTTTTTGTCCACAGCTAACACCACTCATAAGATACACGATCCACTACTAATGTCAAATCATGTACGAGAGATACACAGTCAAACCATGTACTCATATAGAAATTGATTTGATAAGAACAACATTGAATGACCCACAATCAAATATAATCTCACCAAAATGATTTATAAAACATATATAAATCTCGGTATGAATTTGGTGGAGAGCTCTATGGCAAGGTGCTAGAAAGTTACATTTTTTTCTTTCCAAAAATGCAAAGTACAATCCATAAATACCCATATTCCAAACATGCCAAAAACTATAGGTAAAAAGTCAGCTCGTTAGCATGTTCCTTCACCAAAAACCAACACTTGAAACCTAGCATGCAAATTACTAAAGCCAACCCTATGATATGTGTAAACATGCTCATAATGTATGAATTATTAATATGTAGTAACTAACCTTACATAGAGAAAGATAAAAGAACTAAGTAAAATAATAGACATTGTGTTTTATACAATGGAAGCCAACACACACACACACATACACAAGTACAATCGAATTTGCATTCTCTCCCTTTGGTTTCCGTTTTAAAGCACTACACAACTAGATATAAAAGCTTATCAAACATGAAAAGATCATAAAGATATCCTAAAGTTGTTTTTTCCCATGAACAATACAATGAAACGTACCAAAACCCAAAATACACACATACTCTAAGTGCATCCATCTTAAGTGTTCTCCATCCATCATCATATAACAAAGCTTCCTCTATCAGATTGAAATATAAGGATCTTAGCACCACAACATCACTAGATACAAGAAGCATAAATTCTTTACTCTACACTTGCAACCTACACACATAAAAAAAACACATACCATACGAACATATCATGCAGAACTAGCATGTAGTCAAACCACATACTATCATGTTACCACTACACTGATACACACTGATAGGTACAAAAAATAGTAAAGTATATGACTCTCACTAACTTCATGTAACACTCCCTCTAAATTCATGCAAGTTAGACAACAATATGTAGTGTAATCCTACACTCACAGCCCATGCGGCACACATTATAGCAATAATCATATAATTTGTGCACCTAAACTTCTCCCCCTTTCTGATTTTGAAAGTTAAAAGGAACGCTACTATATATGTGAGAAAGGGCATACAAATATGTTGTAATCCTAACACTAATGCAATGCAGTAGGTAAGATTAAGGTGGACATAATAAGAAGTACCACAAGCATCAAGAGAAAATTGCCTAAAGAAGCACAAAAACACTAGTTGGGTAGAAGCATGCAACATGAAATAAACTAAATACATGGGTAACCAAAGATAAGTGCAGATAGAAAAAATCTCAGTCTACTTATGAGATCATATGTCATGCATTCCAATAACAATTACTAGGTAATGAACAACAAGCAAGAAGCATGTAAGAAGGAAGCAAAAATGGGAAACACATGGGTGAATATATGAAAGCAGAGATTGCATATAATGCATATAACATGTCATACTAATAGTCCTATTCATACATGGTTCATACAGTTTAACAAAAGAAACAAAAGCACCATATGAGCGTACATCATAACAAAAACTCATAAATAGAACACTGTAGCATCTCTACACAGTAGGCACTAAGAAACACAAAGTGTGGGAACCAGACAAAGCATGTTCAACAAATCATAGGGTCTGTAAATAATAAATAATAAATTCAACACAAATATCCACATGTCCATCAATCCATGATGCATTCATGTAAGTGTATGACTAAAATTTTAATGGCATGCATTGTGTGTGATATGAAAATTTTGTTTACTATGTATGCCATCATGATATGCTTATGAGAACCAAGAAAATCGAAATATGGACTCAAGTTGAACCAAACATTATATGTCCATAAATAGGATCTCTCTCCACTAATGTAAGTGCCAGCCAAGAAGAAATCAATAGGTCTTTCAAATATTGTAAAGAAAGGTAAAGGAATAGGTAGGAAAGAGAAGATATTTAGGCTTTGAACACACCTTATTGATCCAAACAAATAGATAAGTTCATATCTATGAAAATTGTACCCTCTAACATGGATTTCTTTGCTCATTACTTCCCAAACTTCAACCAAGGACAAACCTAGTATGAAAAAAGAGTGTAGAAGGTAAGAGGGAATTAAAGTACCGGTTAAGCTAGTATTTTGAGTCAAGAAATGAAGGAATAGCATAATGGAACAAGAGAGGAGATAAAGGATATATGAAAAATGGTGGCAAGAAAGGATCAAACGAATCAAGGAGAGGTTAAATCTTTTTTTCTATCCAAGCAACACCTAGAATTTTTCCTTAAAACACACTAAAGATGGATTCTAGAGCTTGTTAAAGAAATACCAATCATCAAAGCATGAGATTCACATAAGCTTCTCAAAACAACCATACAAATTCACAAAGATATAGCATGTGCAAAGGAAAGATGTATTTCTGAACAAAAGAACAAGAAAATTTTAGCCATACATGCTCTCAAGGAATACATATGTCAAAACATCCACACTTAAATTTAGGGAAAATGCATGCTAAACATATAACAACATGACCCCTCTAAAATTTATTTTACAAGCAATAGGATAGAAAGAAGAAGACCCAATAGTGTCAAAGAATGCAAAAATGATAACTACCAAGAGTGAAGACAAGGAAGGTCTTTAGGCAAAACAATGCCCAAGAGGAGGAAAAAAGTGCCTCAAAAAAATAAACAATAGAACTCGCATCATGGCTAGTCAGAAGAAAGGAAGGAGTTGACTAACTAGTGAACATCACAAGCAATATCCCTAAGAGAAGATAAAGTAGGAGAAGTAACTAAAACACATACCAAACAAGAAAGGTACGAGTTCCAATACAAAAACATGAAAAAGACTTAGAAAATGGCAACAAAACAAACAACATGAGTGTCACTAGAACACACAAGATAAGCATAAGATTGCAAGTATGTCAAAAGTTCTATATAAAGTCTAAATGACATACATATGCATATGGCAAGCAAGAGTGAGCACAGTAAAGTGAAGCACTCATGAATACATGCTTGTAAAATCACCAAAATTACATTCTAAGAAAACAACTACATAACAACAGAAGGAAAGAAGGTAAAAAAGCAACAAAAGCTAACAAAAGACAAATAAGGAAACACCATAAAGCATGCTGGGTTTAGGAACGAAGAACCTAGCTAAATAGATGAAGACAAACAAAGGGTATATGTTCACATACAAAAAATGACAAACAAAGAGAGAAGAGAAAATGAACGACTCAATCCCAATAGATCACCCAAAAATAGTGATAAGACATTATCATTCCACTTAAAGAATTTTTAAAGGGAAATTGAGCTAGGAGATAGTCTCTGACTCATATATAGAACTCAAGATCTTTTTAGTTTATAGTTTTTAAAAATTTAGTCAAGTTATCCTTATAAATCAGATGAGGTGGACTTCTTGAGGTAGATTCATTTCTTTATATTTTGGGAACATCCAGCGCCAAAGTCACTAAATGGGTAAGTCACCAATTCCTAAAATGAACTATGTAATGTACTTTATCTGCTGGTTTATAGGTGGGAATTTTACCAGAGGTCTCTATTGTATCAAGTTACCCTTTTGTGATTCCTGTTGAAGTATATATTTGGGGTGGGTGCAAGGCAGACGATTTCAAAGTGGATTCCCTATTCATTAGATAGAGAAGATCACCAAGATTTTGTGATCCACTGCCAAACTTATTCCAATTCAATGAGCATTCTCAATATTCAATATTATGGCTTGAAGAGGACTCGAACCTCCATGCTTTTTAGCATAGTTTTTGAGACTCGTGTGTCTACCATTTAACCATCAAGGAATCTTTAAAGTGAATCGTATTCCATGAATATGATATCTATCCAGTGTGATGTATGGAATCTATAACATGGGTGGATTGTTAGGGTATTTCTATTAACCGATCATATAGGCCCGAGTTGGACATCCAATTGCTTCAATTTGAATTATCTAGATGATGCCTTATTTAGATAGATTATTTATCTATCTATCTATTATATCAAAAAGATGGACAATCAAACCTATTTCTCAATTCAATAGAAACCAAAAGAGGTGAATAGGGCCTCAAATAACCAGAGATATGTAAAAAGTAGGTCTGATTACTATTCCTAATCCTAAATGGAATGTAACGACACAAGGATCCATATGTAAACATAGTATATATTTAGATATGCTCGAATGACCTCTTCTCTTAATTTGAATGTATATAACTGATGTGGACCTCAATCTCCATCAATAACCTTATTCTAGTCTGGTCTAGTATGGAATGAACTTATAATCATGGAATCAACTTGATCATTAGATTCTAGATTATATGTTCATAACCCTAGACCATTCCCATTTTGGGCAGAATAGATCTACTAATTCTTTGATTCCAGTTAGTAAGAGGGATCTTGAGCTAAGAAATAGATTCTAGAAGCTAAAAAAGGGTATCTTAAGTAATTTTAATATTTGGCTTCATTGATATTCCTAGTATAGTAGATGCTATCACACATACAATCATACTCAATATGATGGAATTGTTTGATCTTAAAGGGGATCTTCTATAATTTTGCACATAAGAGGTTATTTCTTGGTTTCTTCCAGTCATTAATAACTTGATTATTTTTAGATAATAGTAGATAGAAACAATGCTCATAAGAAGTCATATTGAAACCAAGAAGTATAGGCCTACTTTCCATCCATACTAGAATAAATGAAATTTTCCAAAAAAAAAATGCTAGTAGAGAAAGACCTCCTAAGGATAAGAGGCATAGGGCTAAAGAGAGAGCCAAAAAATGGATCTTTCGTGTATATTAATGCATAATCTCAAAGTTCTTAGTTCCAGTACGTAGACCAAATGATATAATGCAAGCAAAAGTTCCTAGATTCGTAGATATATAGAACAAGATATAAGTCATCATGCTTGCATATCCCCTATTTGAGTCTCTAACAGTTATTCCAATAATTACATATCCAATTTTACCTATGGATGAATACACAAGCATACGTTTCATGCTTGTATGAGTAATTGCAATGAGATTCCCCAATATCATACTAAGAATAACTAGGATTTCTAGAAGAATATTCCATTTGTTTGATGAGAAATAAAAAGGAATATAAAAAATTCGAGTGGTTGAAGTTGAAGTAGCTACTTTCAAAGTAATAGAAAGAAAAGAAACAACTGGAGTGGGAGAGTTAGAGTCAAAAATGGAATTCCTCACTTCTTTCTCTCATTCAAAACCGTGTATGAGACTTTCATCTCGCACGACTTCCAAGTGATAAAAGAAAGAATAAATCATCTTCTTCTTTTTTTATTACCTTCTTCGCACATGTATAAGACTGAATCCATTCAATTTATAAAATAAAAAAAATTATGTATACTTAAATTTTCAAGCCATCCTTCATCAGTGGTTGTGAATAACTTATTTTTCTCAATCTTTTCGACCTTGATTTCATAGGAGCAAGTAAGAAAGATTGAGAAATATAACCATCTAATTTGATTCATTCTTAATAGCAATGAGATGATTATATTAGGGTGATACTTTTGTCAATGGATGCTCCTATTACACTCGTAGTCTCTGAAGAATGAACACTAATAATGTAGCATCTACGTTGAGAATTTAAATATTGTATACTTCATTAGTCCAATCCTTTGTAGGAACTACCCGTAATAAAGAACTTACAAAACAAATATCTTTATGATAAAGAGATTCATTATTCATGACCCTACTTCACCTCAATTGGGGATATAAATTATCTTCTATATGTCCATGGAGTTTTAAAAAAATCCAAACATCTCACAGATAGAAAGGTAGGAGTTTATTGAATGAACTACACTCCTTTATATACGTTAGGAGTCCATTGATGAGAAAGGGATAGGGAAAGCTTGAACCTAATTTTTATAGTGATGAATATACATTAGGAGTCCATTTGTGTATTGATAAGGCCATTTAATATTTCTTGAAGTTCGATCTCTCCCTCGGATCAACCATATAGCCAAGAGAAACCATGAACCAGAATAGAAGAGCTTGCCTCACCCATGAGTAAATATTTCATAATAGCCTTATTAAACCATACATTGTTCTTGGTATATCTAGATAATAGATAGAAGCATAAGCTAAAATATGATAGAGCTACAAAGATAGTTATTAAATCATTAACACAGCATAAAAACATTCCTTCTAAAGTAGCTATTAATACAAATAACATAAACTCTATTATAGTCATTTCTGTACATTCAATGTACTCTATGAATAGGGAAATACATAAATTTGAACATAGTAAAATAAGAAATTGAAAGATTTTGTTGAAATTGTTCGTTTGGAAATTTTCCAAAAAGATAATCATAGGTTTTTCTCTCCATCGGAACAATAGGGCCATTATGCTCATTAATAAACTTGTTGAAGAGATTAATTATAACCAAGGTCTATCTTTTTGATCAAAGGTTGAATCGATCATCAAAAGAAGAATTAGGCCAAAAATTAGGATACATTATGGGAAAATAAAAATTTCATCGAAGAGAAACAAATGAAAGGCTTTCAAAAAAATTCTAGTAGAATCGAGTATGAGGTTTTCATTTTGTACATGCTTGATGATGAATTAGTAACTGCATCCAATTTCCAAAAAATCCCAATCCTTTCCAACTTTCTCTTTTTGGAAGGGAATTTTTATGGAATCCCTATGAATAGGATCAAACCTTATTCCATGGTATTTACATTAGATTCCTCTTTCTTATTCTTAGTTGATCCATGATTTATGTTTTATCTTTCGTTTCCTTTTGTTTGTTTGGAGAAATATATCGATCAATTCCAATTCTTTATTTTTCTATTGATTCTTTTACTATCAAGATTTATGGATTCATGGGTTTATATGTCTATACAGATCTTGTTCATGGATTAACGAAAATGTGAAAAAGCTCTATTTTCCTTTACCATTCTATGTCTCTTCCTTTTTTCATATGGCATCGCCACTTCCTTTGGCAGCATACACTAATTCAAAACTTAATTTGAAAACCATATTTCGACCTGAACATATTTTGGATGCCCTAAATAACCAATGAATGGTAAGTACTTTTCCTTGTATGGATCATATTTCAATGAGAACTCGATGAGTCGATCCACCTACATGTCTTACTTTTACTTTTATATCAAGAATTACTCCATGTATTACTTGACGTAAAACAAATAGTGGATTTTTTCTGTCTTTTGTTGAATCTTTCATGGCTCGATAATTTTATAAGCCAATGATATTTTTCCTTGTTTCAGAATAAGGTTAACCATCATGTTAACTAATTGATTACAATAAATTGAATTAGATTTTGCAGTTTTTTCTTCTATATTACCTCGACGTGACATGAGTGTGAAGGGGGTTCAATAATTTATTTTTCCTTTTGGCCACATATTGTAGGGTGGATCTGGAAAGATATGAAAGATCTCCCTCCAAGCCGTACATTTGAATTTCATCGAATATGGCTTTCCACAGAATCCTATATGTATCTATGAGATTGAGTATGGAAATTTGTTTACACACTTTAAATTGTGTATCTGTTTCCATCCTCTTCTTTTAGGATTGGAAATACTGTATTTTGCATATCCATATGATTGAGTCCTTGGGTTTCTTAAATAGTGTAAAAAGAAGTGCTTTGAATCATTGCTATTTTACTTGGACTTGTTCTAAATTTTTTGAGGCATTTTGAATTATTTGTTGAAACGGACAAAGTCAAGGAAAACCTCTGAAACTATTTCAATGTTGGACCTTGGACATATAATAGTTTCGAATATAATTTATTTAAAAATAAAATCTTTTGTCTCATGGTAGCCTACTCCAGTTCCTTTACGAAACTTTCGTTATTGGGTTTGCCATACCCTTCATATGTTTCTTGCGATTCATATGGCATCATCAAATGATACAAGTCTTGGATAAGAATCTACAACACACTAGAATGCCCTTGTTGATGATCCTTTACTCTAACAACATCTAGGGTTCCTCGAACAATGTGATATCTCACACTGGGTAAATCCTTAACCTTTCCCCCTCTTACTAAGACTATAGAATATTCTTGTAAATTATGACCAATACTAGGTATATAAGTAGTGATTTCAAATCCAGAGGTTCAGTGTACTCTAGAAACATTACGTAAGGCAAAGTTTTGTTTTTTGAAAGTGGAAAAGTTGATAGATAAGTCACCCTTACTGCCACTCTACAAAACCGTATATGAGATTTTCAACTCATAGGGCTCTTTATTAAATTGTTTTGAAGTCATTGGATCCTTTTCCTCATTCGAGAATATCTTCCCTTCTTACACTACATTCCAATGAGTAACTAGGACCAATTCAATCACATTTTCATTCATTTGGAATATGGGCTCTTCTACTTTATGTATTTTTTCTTATTTTTCCCTCTCTCTTTTTTCTTTTTATTTTCTTTTATTCCTTACCATCATTCCTTAAGTGCCATAGTGTTGATCTTGTAAATTTGACTCATTTTCTCATTGGACAAAAGGTATAAAATAAATCAGATTCATTTTTTGATCAAAAGTAAGTACTATGTGCAATCTTCGGTTTGTTCCTCTTTCTCTATCCCTATCTTATAGGTATAGCATTTGAATCAATAGAGGACCTTTTCATCTATATCTGTATAAATGTATCTTTATAAATCAATATTATTACATTCCAAAAAAATCTCGAATTGGATCCTAAATTGATGGGTTAGTATGAGCTTATCCATGCATTTATGCACTCTTCGAATAGGAATCCATTTTCTAAAAGATCTTGGATTTTATGCTTTATTATGTCTCTGAGATATTTTCGATGACCTATGTTATGTTGAAGGGATATCTATATGATCCGATTGATTATGTAAAGCCCGCAGTAGCAATAGAATCAGGGAAAGTATACAGAAAAGACAGTTCTTTTCTATTATATTAGCATTTTCTATTCTATTAGTATTATATTAGTATTAGTTAGTGATCTCAATTCAATGAGTCCTTTCTTTCATAATGAACTATTGGCACTAGTCCTACATTTTGTCTCTGTGGACCAAGGAGAAAGGGTGCTTGGTGGGAAGAGGATTGTAACATGATAGAAGCAAGGGGTTAACCACTTTTAAATATACAACATGGATTCAGGAAATGCAATGTAGTTGGACACTCATGTTGATCCAAATGAATCATCCTTTCCACAGAAGTCAATCTTTGATTGCTAGGCAAGAGGATAGAAAGTTACAAATTCTGTCTTGATAGGACAAGTATTTCTATTACTATGAAATTCATAAATGAACATAAATGAAGTAGTTAATGGTGGGGTTACCATTGTCCTATTTGTACTGACGAATTTTGTATGTGTTCCTAAGAAAAGAAATTTGTCGACTTTTTGGGATCCTAAAGGGGTGTGGAAACACATAAGAAATCTTGAATGTAAAGAGATATAACTCCAGTTCCTTTGAAAATGGTAAGATCTTTGGTGCAAGAAAAAGGAGTTGATCCCTATCATTATGACTTGCTTCTTATTTCTCCATGTTTTTTAAGAATACTGAGTCAGGCTGTTCTCCTACTGTATTGAATAGAACATGTTGAGCCAAATCTTCTTCATATAAAACCTGCTTTATTTAGATTGGGAAAATTGTATGATTTTATAAAACCATATGGTTATGACTCGAATCAGCAATCAATCCTATTTCCAATAGGAACAGTTGACAATTGAATCCAATTTTTCCCATTCTTTTCGTATCTATAGCAAAAAGAAGGCTTGACCCCAAGTTATTCAAGAATAGTGGTGTTGAGTTTCTTGACCCTTTTCCTTAGGATTAGTTAATTCTATTTCTCGATTGGGGGTAAGGAAAAGGATATGACTCATCGATAGAGTGTCACCTTGATGTGGTGGAAGTCTATAGTGCAACTCCGATTATCCCTAAACCTAATGTGAGTTTTTTCTATTTTGCATTGTCCTTCACAGTGATCGAATGAGAATGGATAAGAGGCTCATGGGATTGATATGAGGGGGTAGGGATGGCTATATTTATAGGAGCAAAATCCAAGTGAATATGAAGCACATGGGTACAAGTTATGCCTTGGAATGAAATAAAATTCCAAATCTACTTTGTCTACAAACAAGGAAGCTATAAGTAATGCAACTATGAATCTCATGGAGAGTTTGATCCTGGCTCAGGTTGAACGCTGGCAACATGCTTAACTCATACAAGTCAGATGGGAAGTGGTGTTTCCAATGGTGGACGGGTGAGTAAAGCAAAAGAAGCTTCCTTTGGGAGGGAAATAACAACTGTAAATGGCTACTAATACGTTATAGGTTGAAGAGCAAAGGAAGAATCTACCTTAGGAAAGGCTCGTGTCTGATTAGCTAGTTCGTGAGGAAATAGCTTACTAAGGCGATGATCAATAGTTGGTCCAAGACAATGATCAGCCACATTGGGACTAAGACACGGCCTAGACTCACATGGCCTAGACACGGGAAAAGCATGAGGGAACAATGCTGCATGGAGGTGGAAGTATATAGCTCAAGAACTTGTTTTCCTAAAGAAGAAGCAATGGCGATATCTGAGGAATAATCATCGACTAACTTTGTGCCAATAGCCATGGTAATATAGAAGATGTAAGCATTATCCAAAATGATTAGGTGTAAAGCATCTATAGGTGGCTTTTTAAGTCTACCATCAAATCCCAAGGCTCAACCCTGGTCAGGTGGTGGAAACTACTAAGTTAGATTATGGTAGGGTAGAGGGGATTTTTGATGGAGCGATGAAATGTGTAAAGATTGGAAATAACACCAAACAGTGAAAGAACTTTGGTGGGTTGACACAAACACTAAGATATGAAAGCTAGGGGAGAGAATGGGATTAAAAACCCTAGTAGTCCTTATCATAAATGATGGATACTAGGTATTATGCATATCAACCCATGTAGTGTTGTAGCTAACGAGTTAAGTATCCTGCTTGGGGAATATTTTGCAAGAATGAAACTCAAAGGAATTAACGATGGCCCACATAAGTAGTGCAGTATGTGGTTTAATTTGAGGCAAAGCGAAGTACCTTACCAGGGCTTGACATGTTGTGAATCCTTTTGAAAGAAAGGGATGCCTTCGGGAATGCGGACATAAGGCATGGATGGTTGTCGTCAGCTCATGCCATAAGGTGTTGGGTTAAGTCCCACAACAAGTGCAACCCTCATGTTTTATTGCCACCATTAAGTTTGAAACCCTAAGCAGACGGTCGGTTATAATCCAAAAGAAGGTGAGGATGACGTCAAGTCATCATACACATTATGTCCCAGGTAACACACGTGCTACAATGGCTGGGACAAAGAATCGCAATCCTGTATGGGGGAGGTGACTCCAAAAACCTGTCCTCAGTTTAGATTATAGGTTGTAATTTTCCTACATGAAGTTAGAATCACTACTAATCACCGGTTAGCCATACGACGATGAATTCATTCCTGAGCCTTGTACACATCGCTTGTCACACTATAGGAGCGAGCCATGCTTGAAGTCATTACCTTATTTGCAAGGAGAGGGATGTTAAAGGTAGGGCTAGTCACTAGTGTGAAGTCATAATAAGGTAGGTGTACTGGAAGGTGCGGTTTGGATCAACTCCTTTTTAGGGAAAGCCTATGCTTGTTAGGCATTTTTGTTTGAAACTACTTCACACCCAAAAAGAAGCGAGCTATGTTAGTGTTAAACTAGGAGATGGAAGTCTTCTTTGGTTTTTCGATGGCAAAGTATTACCAAGCCCATGAGTTTATCATCCTAGGTTGGAACAAGTTGAATGGATCCCTTTTTTATGCCTCGATGTTGCCACACGGGAGGGACATATGGATGTAAAAAACGAAAGAGAAGGATGGGGGTTGTCTCACTTTTGGAATAGCAGGCCCCTAGTGGAAGGCCCACACGATGTTCTATTAACTCAGTGGTAGAGCACACCCCTGATAATTGTATCATTATACCTAGCCTATGATGGCTCTTAGCCACATGGATAGTTCAATGTGCTCATAAGTACCTAACCCTAAGATATGGTTCATCCATGGTACATTAGAATGGCATACTTCTCCTGTTTGAACCAGGGTTTGAAACTGAACTTCTCCTCAGGGGGATAGATGGGATGATTCAGGTGAGATCCAACATAGATCCAACTTTCTATTCACTCGTGGGATATGGGAAATCTGGGAGGGACCATCATGGATCCTCTCTTCTTAAAAATCCATAAATCTCTTATCAGTATATAGACAACTATCTCTTGAGCATAGGTTTAGGTTCTTCCTCAATGGGAAAATAAAATGGAGCATCTAACAATGTATCTTCACAAACCAAGAACTATGAGAATGCCCCTTTCATTCTAGGGTGATGAAGGGATCATATGATTCAAGCCTTTTTTTCATGCTTTTCACAAGGGTTTGGAGAAAGATGCAATCAATAGGATTTTCCTAATCCTCCCTTTCTAAAAGGAAGAATGTGAAATTACTTTTCCTTTCCGCAGGGACCAGGAGATTAGATATAGTCGTAAGAAGAATGCATAGCTGATAAATAACTCACTTCTTAGTCTTCTACCCCTTTAGTCACTATGCACGCCCCCGATCTATGCAATGAGATGTGTCTATTTATTTATCTCTTAACTTGAAATAGGAGTAGGTTTGAAAAAGCATCTTAGAATGTCTAGGGTTGGGCAAGGAGGATTTCTTAACATAAAGCCTTCTTTTTCTTCTCATTAGAGTTATTTCAAAAAGACTTGACATGGTAAGGAAAAAGGGAGGAACAAGCACACATGGAGAGCATAGTACGACTGAGAGTTATATGCTACATTCAAGAAGGATGAATTGCTTTCGAAAAAGAATCTATTGATTCTCTCCCAAATGGTTGGACCATAGGTGCGATGATTTACTTCACGGGTGAGGTCTCTCGTTCAAGTCTAGGAAGACCAATTTGGGCAAAGGAAAAAAATAGAAGAATCATTTGACTCTTCATACATGCCCCCACTTGGCTAAAGGGGATATAGCTTAGTTGGTAGAATTTCGCTTTTCCAATTCGATTGTTGCTATTACGAGTTGGATGTCTAAATGTCCAGGTGGTAATGATAGTATCTTATTCTTGAACTGGTGGCTCACTTTTTCTAAGTAATGGGGAAGAGGATTGAAACATGCCATTGAAAAGCTCTACTGAGATAAAGATGGGCTGTCAAGAATGTATAGGAGGTAGGATGGGCAGTTGGTCAAATCAAGTATGGATCGTACATGGATGGTAGTTAGAGTCGATAACTCACCTAGGGTTCCCTCATCTAGGATCCCTTCAAAAGAGGATCAAGCTTGCCCTTGTGAACAACTTGATGCATTATCTCCATTCCACCTTTTGAGAGAAATGCAGCAATAGGAAGGAAATTCCATGGACTCACCCCATCGTCTCCACCCCGTAAGAACTACAAGAGCACCCTAATGATGAATTTGGCATCCAGGGGTCATGGATTGACCATAGAACCATGTTCAATAAGTGGAATGCATTAATTGTCCACTTTCTGGTTAGGCAATAAGGGTCGGATAAGGGAAATAACTCATTCTTAAAACTAGCATTCTTAAGACCAAAGAGTTGGGTGGAAAAAGGGGGTAATCTCTTCATTCCTAGTTTTCTTGTAGCTATACCTCTCATCCATAACAATCATTAGCTAGAATGGGATTCCAAACTAGTACCTTTTGAGATTTTGGGAAGAGTTGCTCTTTGGAGAGCACAATATGATGAAAGTTGTAAGTTGTGTTCGGGGGGGAGTTATTGTCTATCGTGGGCCTCTATGATAGAATCAATCATCGACATGAGAGGTGGTGGTTTACCGTATAATGGATGTCAGCTATTTGAGTCCGCTTATATCCAACTTGTTAACTTAGCTAATACAAAGCTATACTGTAGAACCCAATTTTCGGATTTGATAGTTCGATCTATACTATGATTTATCATTCATGAACATTGATAAGATCCTTCCATTTAGCAATACCTTAGGGTATGGAATAGCCTTCAATTTAAGGGAAAATTTCAAATGAGGAAAGGCTTACGGTAGATACCTAGGCACCCAAAGAGGAGGAAAGTTGTAGTAAGTAACAAAAGGCTTTGGGGAGTTGAAAATAAGTGTAGATCCAGAGATTCTGGAATAGGTTAACCATTTGAACTACTGTTGAATCCATTGGTAGGAAAGAGAAAACTTGGAAAACTGAAATATCTTAGTAGCCAAAAGAAAAGGAAGCAAAAGTGATTCCCGTAGTAGCTGCGAGGGAAATGGGAACAACCTAAGCACTGGCTTGGTTAAGAGAGACCCCTAGAGCCATTGCGAAAGTGAGTATTCATAGGGAAATTATCACTACTTATGGACCCAAACCTGCGTAATCTATCCATGACTGGGATGAAGTTAGGTGAAACTAAGTGAAGGTCTGAACAGACTGATGTTGAAGAATCAGTAGATGAGTTATGGTTAGGGGTGAAATTCAACTCAAACCTAGAGCTAGCTACTTCTCCCCGAAATGCAATGAGGCACGACAATTGACTAGACATCTAGGGGTAAAACACTATTTCATTGCGGGCCGTGAGAGCGGTACCAAATTGAGGCAAACTCTGAATACTAGATATAAACTCAAAATAACAAGGGCCAAGGTCGGGCTATGAGACAATGAGGGATAAGCTTCATCATCGAGAGGGAAACATCCTATATCACATGCTAAGGCCCCTGAATAAACACTCCCTGAATAGACATCTAGGGGTGCAGAGACAACTAAAAGGTTTTCCTAGAAGTAGCCACCCTTGATCGAGTACGTAATAGCTCACTGATTTAACACTCTTACATTGAAGATGAATGGGGCTAAGCGATCTACCAAAGTTATGGGATGTAAAAATGCATCAGTAAGGGAGCATTCTGCTGAGGGGTGAATGATTGGGGCAGAACCGACATCGCCGATCCTGCCCGTTAATTTGGTTTTATTTATTTATAAAACTCTCGCACGTGCACGAATCATTTCTTAGAAAATGATAAGTATACTCCAAAGGTCGATCTAAGGAAGGAATGTATGTGGTTTTTAATTTATTATTCAAACTTTTAAAAACGAAATTAAATCCTAAACATCCTGTCACGATATTTTGGGGTTTTGTGTTTTTAATCTAATAACATAAAAATAAACATAGATTCAATAAACATTTATGCAAATTTTATCTGTTAAAACAGTGGAGTATTTATGGATATAATAACTAAGTTAATTATGCTTGCTCATATTATTTAGGTTATTAAAGATATGAATTGATATTTATTGATTCTCTCTTTTTTGTATGAATACCACCTTTGGTGGGGTTAGATATTCTTTGTTAACTAAACAAATCAATTAACACCTATGGGTGGGGTTAGATATTCTTTGTTAACTAAACAAATCAATTAACACCTATAGGTGGGGTTGATAACTAATTTGGTTAATTAAATTATTTCCTTTTTTTCTAAGAGATTGAAAATGAACCATTTAAATGCCACCTTTGGTGGGGTTGGACAGTTTAAACTTTATTCAAGGTGTCCAAATTAAACCTAAGAATTTAGTTATCCGAGTACTAACTTTCAAGTTTTAAAACCACTACTGAAAACATGTAGTCAATACATTTTCAGATAATAATTCTTATAAAAACTTTTGAAATAGAGCTTCACTCTAACTACCGGGCGATTGTACCAACAAATAAAAGAGCACTACTCTAAATCAGACCGGATAACTAAACCTTAAAATCTAATTTTCAGATTTAAGTTTGTAATGAAAAATAATATATTTCTCTCTAACATTCTTAATATAAAATCTTGAATAAAAATAAAATCAATTCATTTTAGAGATTTTTACCTATTTAATATTTCACAAGCATAACAACGTTATTATTACATCATGTTTATAAACAGCCAGCAGAGTTAAATTTAATCACAGACAAATTAAATATAACATGTAAGAATAAAGCATAAAAAATAACTGTAAAGAAAATAAAATCCTTACAGAACTTCGATGCTATTCCCGTTGCTGGAAAACCTCCAAGCGGAATTTGCACTCCCATTTATTGAATAAAAAAGCTAATAAATTACAAAAACATAACTAGTTCTTCCCAAAAAGGGAAGAACTCTAAAACTAAGAGAAATTAACTAAGAAAAGCTAAAAACTAAGAAAAACTAAATAATCTAAGAAAAGAGAGAAGAGAATGTGTTTTGAGGTGTGTTTTGAAGTGAAGGGAAGGGGGGTATTTATAGGTGAGGATGGAGAGAAAAAATGAGTGAAAAAATGTGAAAACGCGGAGTGCAAATGCTGAGGTCATTGATGACGTCATGGGGCGAAATGAGCGTCAGCGCGCGCGGAGGGTAGCTGGGCGCGCAGGGGCGCGCGCGTGAGGCAGGAGTGGCGTGCAGAGGCGCGCGCGGACTGGGCATGCTGTGCGCGCGGTCTGGGCGCGGCGCGCGCGGGGCGACGCGGCTGGGCGGCACGATTTTCTCTTTTTTGACATTTTTGACCCATTTTGTCCAATTTTTCCATATTTGTTGACCTTTCCCCATTTATTTATTAATATATTTGCGATGTATTGCTTCTAGTATTCCTTTTTGAGTCTTTAAGTTACGTTTTTAAGTGAAAATACCTGAAAAACAATAAAAACACCAGTGATTCCGAAAAAGACAAATTTATATAAATATATGATAAAACATATAAATATATATATTTTTAATCAATTAATGTGCATAAAATCATGGTAATTTTAGTGCTTTTTGAGCACTCATCAAGGAAGCACCCGCATGAGTGGCGGTGAATGAAGCGAAAGCGAGAATGTTATCTTAAGTAACACAAACATTGGTGAGAATCCATTGTTATAAAAACCTAAGGATTACTCTGCATGGTTAATCCATGAAGAGTGAGTTAGGACTTAAGATTAGGTAGAAAGCCGTAGTCAATAAACAATAGGTGAATATTCTTGTACTACCCCTTGTTGGTCCTGAGGGATAGAAAAGGCTAGGTTAGCCGAAAGATGGTTATCGATTCAAGGACCTAAGTTGCCCATGTTTTTTTCGGGTAATAAGGGGTTTAGAAAATTCCTTGATCTAATATTCAAGTACCATACGCTATGGTGCTAAAGTAACCTATTCTATACTGCCAAGAAAAGATTGAATGACCTTCAACAAAAGGGTACTTGTACTCGAAACTGACATGGGTTGGTAGATAGAGAATAGCTATAAGCATAAGATAACTCTTCCTAAGGAACTCAACAAAATATCCCTGTATGACCATGTATGAGGGCTAATGCCTACCAAGTAGCAAACGGTCAAGAAAGTTGGTGACCTGATGATAAGGGTGCTGGTGATCGAAGCCCCAATGAATAATAACCATCGCTATAATGATCCCAAGGTAGCAAAATTCCTTGTAAGGAAAGTTCTAATCCCCACAAAAGGAATAACTATATGGGCACTGTTTAAGAGAGAGGCTCGATGAAATCATGTCTGTAAAGATGTGGACTACCTACACCTGGATAGAAAGACCCTATGAAGCATCACTATTCCCTGGGATTGGCTTTGGTCCTTTCCTGCACAACTTATATAGAAGGTGAAGTAGGCCCCTTTCCTGAGTGGCTTAATCCATCAGTGAGATACCACTCTAGATGAGCTAGAATTCTAACCTTTAGTTAGGACTAACAAGCTAAGGGATAGTCTTAGGTAGGAAATTTCTATGGGGCGTAAGCCTCTTAAAATATAATGAAGGTATGCAAAGGTTTCCTAGGGCCAAAGGGAGATTGGCCCTCGAGTGCAAAGGAAAAAAGGAGCTTGACTGCAAGACCTACCCATCAAGCAAGGATGAAATTCAGCATTAATTAGTGATCTGACTGTGTGGAGTGGAAGGGTCGTCACTCAAAGGATAAAAGTTACTCTTGGGATAAATGGTTGATCTTCCCCAAGAGCTCACATCGATGGGAAGGTTTAGCACTGCAATGTCTGCTCTTCTCCACCTAGAGTTGTAGTATATTCTAAGGGTTGGGTTGTTTTCCCATTAAAGTAGTACGTGAGCTATGTTCATAACGTCATGAGACAATTTAGTCCATATCTAGTGTGGGCATTAGAGTATTGAGAGTACTAGTTATCATACCATGATAAATGCTGGGTTTCCAAATGCAGAACAAATAAGTGCTCAAAGCATCTAAGTAGTAAGCCCACCTCAAGATGAGTCATATCCTATTCTGACTTCCTCATAGCTTCTAGTAGCACAACCAAGATAGTGATGGGATATTTACCCCTATGAGGGTAGAGCGACAGGTGTTTTAAGAATTCAAGAGAAGTTCACGGCAAGACGAGCCATTTATCATTATGATAGGTGTCAAGTGGAAGTGTGGTGATGTATACATTTAAGGCATCCTAACAGACCTATAGACTTGAATCTTGTTCCTACATGAACCAATCGATTTGATCGGGAATTCACCATCTATTATCATTGTTCAACTCTTTGACAACATGAAAAAACCAAAATCTCTACCCTATCTTTCTATCTATCTAATGGATAGAAGGGTAGAGGCCTTTAATTCCCCCTTTAGTCAAGAATTGGGGCCTCACAATCACCAGCCAATATTCTTTTCTCTCATGCCTTTCTTCGTTCATGGTTTGATATTTTGGTGTCCTAGGCATAGAGGAACCACACCAATCCATCCCGAACTTGGTGGTTAAACTCTACTATAGTGATGATACTGTATGAGAGGTCCTGTAGAAAAATAGCTCGATGTCAGGATGATAAAAAGATTAACACCTATCATTCTTATTATTTTTTTTCATATTGAAAATAGAAAAAAAATGAAAATATCATTTTATTCAAAACCCTAATTATGATATCCCAGTTCACACCTTGGAACACACCATTTGTACATATAGAGAGGCACTTTCGCATCTTCTTAACTTGAAAAACCTAGGGAAAGGAAAGGTTCTTTATTTTTAGGGTACTCCTAGGAATAGATCCAGAGGAGATGGGGTGGAACTTGTAGCTTAGAGGATTAGAGCATGTGGTTACCAACCATGGTATCGGGGGTTCGAATCCATCCTTGCCTATAATCAACCAAAAAGGGAAGGACCTTTCCCTTTGAGGGTAGGAAATTAATGATCGGGATTGCGGACCCCAAGTTATGGAATTTTGGCATGGGTCTTTTGTTAAAATGGAATGGGCTTACAATTTATTTTTTCTTTTTATTTATTTTTATTCTTGAAAAAATGAAATATAGTATACCTAGCCTGAATCATCCTATTTTTTTGTTTTACACTCTGCTATTCTGCCAAGTTGGGGGAAAATAACGGAGCAAGTACAAGTATTAATATCATAGCAAAAATACGTTCCTTATCATTAATATGTTTGCTAAGGGTAATTATGGCCTCTCGAATGAATTGATGATTGCATCTTTGATGCACTTGCTAGTACTAGTACATCTAAGAATTCTTAATTGGATAAGCCCAGACTGTGGAACAAAGCCTGGACCAATGCTGAGGTATTGAAGGTGATTCTTAAATATGGTAGAACAAAATGTGATGAGATAGAGTGCAATAGAAACAAAAGACACATGGAACAAGTTACCTATTCTTAATGGTCAAAGCATACCCTTTTATTCCTATTTAAAGAATTTGGAATGAATTAAATCTCCCTAATAGGATTCAAACCTATGACTAGTCAGCTAATAGTCGATCGCTCTACCACTAAGCTACTGAGGAATAACTTGAGATTAGATCTCATGGAGTTCAATTCCCATTCTTAACTCATGACCAATATGAGCTTAAAGTTTCCTTTGTAACTCCTGGAACTTCTTTGTAGTGGCTCTATTTCATGTCTCATTTCATAGGGAATCTCAAAGTTTCTCTATTTCATTATATTCCATTCATATCCCAAATCCATTCATTTAATATCTGTTTTATGCCATTGACATAAGAGATTTCATTTCTAGTCTCTCTTTCCATTTCTATACATGGTAAGTTTAAAATTCATCATAATAATCTAGAAATTGCCATAGAAAAGAAAAAAAAGGAGGTTTGTGATGATTTTTAAATCTTTTATACTAATTAATCTAGTATCCTTACGCATGAAGATAATCAATTCGGTCATTGTGGTTAGACTCTATTTTGGATTTTTGACCACATTCTCCATAAGGCTCTCTTATCTCTTCCTTCTCTAAGCTCGTGTTATGGAAGGAGGAATGGAGAAGAAAGTATCAGTAAGAACCGGTTTTATTACGGGATAGCTCATGATGTTCATATCAATCTATTATATGACTCTACATCTAGTATTGGGTAGACCTCATACAATAAATGTCCTAGCTCTACTACATCTTTTGTTTCATTTCTTCTCGAACAATCACAAACTCTTTTTTTATTATGGATCTACTAACAACAATTCAATGTGTAATCTTAATGTATTTGTGAATAATCTCATTTTTCAATTATTCACCATTTCCTTTTACCAAGTTGAATGTTAGTCAAATTAGTCAACATTTATATCTTTTGATCAACAACAAGATGTAATTTGTAACAAGAAGTTTTCTTAGTTGATTAATTGGTCACATTTTATTCATTAAATGGGTTGGATTGGCATTGGGCTGGATATAGAAAAATCATTCTATTAGATCTAATGTGCTAATTATATCTAATGAGTACCTTGTGTCAAAATTGAGAAACTCTATGACTCGAATGTTTAATATTCTCTTATTTATTACCTGTATTTACTATTTAGGAAAAATATTGTCCCCCATTATTATTTAAAAACTAAAAGAAACCTCAAAAATGGAAGAAAGGGTGGAAAGTAAGGAAGAAACAGATGTAGAAATAGAAAAAAACTTTATAAACGAAGGAAACTAAATAGGAACAAGAGGGATCCACTGAAGAAGACCTTCTCCCTCCATTTTTTTAGAAGAAAAGGAGGATCCAAACAAAATAGATGAAACCAAAGAGATTCGAGTAAATGGAAAGGAAAAAACAAAGGATGAATTTCACTTTAAAGACATACACTATAAAAAGAAATCTGTTTATGAAACTTATTATCTGAATGTGGACCGGAATCAAGAAACGTCAAATTTAGAAATATTTAAAGCAAAAGGAGATATCATTTAGTTTGAAAAACCTCTTGTGACTATTCTTTTTTACTATAAATGATGGAATCGGCCATTACGATATATAAAAACAATCGATTTAAAAACGCTGTAAGAAATGAAATGTCACAATATTTTTTTATACATGTCAAAATGAAGGAATAAAAAAAAGAAAAAATAAATTAGTAAAAGCCAAAAACAAATTCATAAAATACATATACTAAGAGATAGGAAGATATTCTACCACCCCCTACATATTTAATAACCTACGAAAAAGCTCAAAATGTCCACCTCATTGGTGATTCCATCAATCATTCGTCTATCAAAAAAATTACTTAGTTTAGCCAATACTCCTATACCTCTAATTAGGAATATTACATAAAAAAGAGTCTATGTAACCACGATAATATGACCAATTATATACCACATTTATTTTTTATCCCTCAGAATTGTCATTTTTTTAGGAATATTTTTTAACAAATGAATTTAATAAATTTAAATTTTGTAAAGATGAATAAACTAGTTTATAGAAAAAAGATGCTATAAGGATTCCAAAATAAGCTATACTGACTAAAAAGGAAGCATTTGAAAGAAATTCGAACCAATCCATAGAATTGTTTAGGTTTGGGTGTACAATATTTATAGAAGGAGTTAATAATTTGGATAATACACCATACCTTCTTGACTACCAAAAGGAACTCCTATAAACTCCAATGAACAAAGTAAATATAACTAATACAAGTATAGGAAATAGCATGGTATTGTCCGACTCATGAGGATACAAAAAAATGTTTATAGTACAAAAATGAGAAATAGTAATAAAAGGTTACGTCATAGTTTTTACAGTCTTATCAACTTGATATGCTTTTTTTTTGGAAAAAAAGATTCTCATAAGTATTGATTTTTAATAAAGGTAATAAATGAATTTTTTTTTATTTTCCCCCCTTTTCCCTGTAAAGATATTAAATAGAATGAGTTTTTTTTTTCCATTGTAAGTTTGAAAATGAAAGTTTAAATGACCCTCAAAAGTAAGTAAATAGATTCAAAACATACAAAATGCATTCAATCTTGTTGTGAAACAAACTATTATTACAAAAATAGGTGAATACAACCATCGTTAAGAATTTCATCTTTGGACCAAACATAGGCAAAGGGGAATACCAAAAAGAGAAAGTGTCCCTAATAAAAAAGTAGTTTTTGTAATTGGTATAAGTTTTCTTAACCCACCCATAAGAATAATATTCTGACTTTTATCCGGAGAATATACAATAATAGTTCCATTGAATGATAGTGGATTCGAATCCTAAAACCAACAATGCTTTTGAGTAAGCATGAGTAATCAAATTAAATAAGGTAGATCGATAAGACCCCATACCGAGA
The DNA here is from genome assembly GCA_030763125.1 of Hippophae gyantsensis. NCBI lineage: Eukaryota > Viridiplantae > Streptophyta > Magnoliopsida > Rosales > Elaeagnaceae > Hippophae > Hippophae gyantsensis. Next base: position 34,145,588 of record CM061032.1, on the reverse strand, counting down.
ACTAACATCATATAACCCAATTGAGACATTGTCAAATAAGCTAAAGTTCTCTTAATATCTTTTTGAGCAAGAGCTAAGGTGGCCCCTAAAAGTAATGTTATTATACCTATCAAAGGTATTATCTTCATTATGTAAGGTATAATTATGAAAAAGGAAGAAGTCAGACTACAAGAAAAATTCCCCCTACTACCATAGTAGCCATACGTATAAGAACTAAAATAGGAGTAGGTCCTTCCATAGCATTGGGTAACCATACATGAACAAAAAATTGAGCAGATTTAACAACCGACAAATAATAAAAAGGAACACAAAGTAGAAAATAAAAAATTAAGTTCATTATTAGAAACCAGGTTATTAAATATTTCAAACAAATCACAAAATTCTAAACTACCTGTTATCCACTAAAACCTAATATTCCTAATAATAAACCAAAATCCCTTACACGATTGGTTATAGACGCCTCTTGACAAGCAAACGCTACAACAAGTCGAGTGAACCAAAAACCTATTAATAGATAAGAACACATTCCAACCAATTCCAAAAATAAAATTGGTATCAAATTTGAACTAGTAACTAATCCTAACCTTAAAGTATTAAAAAAGCTCAAATAAGAAAAAAATCTTAAATATCCTTAATCGTGTGACATATAATTGTCACTATAAATAAGAACCATAATTCCAACCTAAGTGACCAGTATTGACATAATAGAAGTAAGTGGATCGATCAAGTAACCAAATTCTAAAGAAAAATCATTATTGAGGGTCCAAGACCATACATATATATAGGTAGAATGGTTGTTTAGTTGCTAAAATAGATGGGCTAAAATAAACATAACTATACTTAACAATAAAACAGTAGGAAAAACCCATATATGGCGAAAATATTTTGTTACTGTCGAAAAAATTAAAAGTCCTACTCCTATTGACATAGGAACTGGAAGTGGAAGGAAAGGTATGATCCATAAATATTAATATGTACATTCCATAAAAAAAATCTTTTTTTATTTTTAATTAATTACTTCTTATTTAATAGCACCTAGTTCTTTTGAAAGGGTTCAGTGAATAAAAAATTAAGATGTATAAAATAAAAATAGAATTTTCCAGCCCTAATTTATTTTGAATCTTTCTCAAATACTTCAAATCAAAGGGTTAGAATTGTTCAAATGAAAAGTTACCAGTGAAAACTAAATACGTACTTTGATAATTTTTTTAAATACAAAAGAATTAAATAGAGCTGTATGGAGATACAAAATATTAAAAATGTCAATAAGAATTATTCTTACATATATTACAATAATTTATTTCTATCTATAGAGAAAGAAGAAATAATTACACTAAAATGTGTACTTGATTGGTATTAGGAATCATAAAGAACCATAATTTAACTCATATACTTTCAAAAGGTATTCAAAAGTTTTTTTTGGCAAAATCGGTAACCAATTCTTCTTTGAACTGATTGGTTGTCTTCTATTACAATAAAAGATATTCTTATTTGTAGGAAATCCTAAAATATCCAAACTATGCTATAATATCAAACACATTACTTCACTAGAAAATTCAAAAAAATTGATAAAATCATCTATCTTATATCTTGTAATTGATTAATGATTAGTTTCATTCCAATTTTTGAATGAATTTCAATTGGGTTTGTTACTTTTTTTTCTCAAGCTTGATCAATTTAGAATCAATATCAATAACTCAATAATTCAAAGAAAAATTATTAAAGTTTTAAAAAAAATTATTAATAAGGATATGGGTTGGGTTATAAAGCATTTCGATGTATTTTATTCCAAGTATAAATATAGGATGGGGGAAGAATATAGAATAGAGAAAGCAGATACCTTTTTTTGTATATATTTTACAAACTTTAATCAATTTGATTTCTATGACACAATAGAATCTATAGGTATATATTAGAATAAAGATATAAGAGTATCAATTGAGTATGAATTCTTATTTCTTCTAAACATTGTATAAAATTGATTCTATTCCATAGAATCAAAATTCTTATGAGTATTGGAAATGAGAATTTAACCTACAACAACATGCTCAAATAAATCGCAGTAGCAACATTCTAATAGAGAAGATGGGGAAGAGCAAGATTGAGGAATCCTAAGGTCTACTCCTCAAAAATCTAGGACACTACCTAGAAATATAGCCAATGATGCCACAACAATAATAAGTATGAATAATGAAGTTGGGAAAATGGGATCCCTGACTTCGAGGAGTAGTACTTTGAGGAGAACAGGAGAAAGTGCACATATTGACTTTCACATAAGGATGAGAAGTCACTTTCCTACACTGTTGTCTCAATTGCCCAAGCTCACTATAGTGGTGACAAGTGGGAGTGACAATAGCTAAAGGCAGTGGGACACCATTGGAGCGATGGGAAGTGTTAGCCTTAAGTGAGAGGTTCACCTTGCTAGGAGATTCTAATTGAGACCACACAACATATTTACCTCTTAGGGCGGTTGTGGAAAATTTTAATTTAGGTTCTTTACTAGAAGCTTTGATAAACTTAATAGAACCACTTTTATAAGTTAAAACCCCCTTCATTATACCCAATTCCATGCGTATCCCAATAAAATTTGACATTGGTAAACATTTATTTTAACATTTTTGAACCATAGTCATTCTATCGATAGAAATAGTGGAGTGCACCAATTCTTTCTCCCACATGCTAACTTTTTCTTTCAAGGTCGTAACCAAGTCTTCCTTTTATCTAAGGAAGGATTCAAGATAAGAGATCAAATAATTAAGAATCTTGACACTCTTATGTAGTTGCTCAATCTTAGCATGCTTTTGCATAAGAGAGTCAATCAAATAATCCTTTGAACCCTCAAGAATAATTATTTGCCTCTTTAAATATTCAATTTCATTTTTTAGATTAAGAGTAGGCATAGGACTGACCAAAGATTGAGTAGCTTTACCAAAAGTAGAATCATTAACTATTCCTTAAGCTTTTCAACTTCCTCATGATTTGCATTAAACTTATCTAGAAAATCATCATACCATTTTTGAATGACCTTACACCTATTTGTGACATCATCTTGTTATTCATCAATAGAGGAATTCCTTTCCTCTAGAGTTTTCTTTGATGCATTGATTTCACGTTCTTTTTTCCTCAAGCCTCCCCATAGCCTTTCTCTTAACCTCCTCAAACTGAATATGCTCCAAAAGTAAACCAATGTAAGAATTGAGTAATTCATCTTTTTCTTCTTTGAATTAATTATCTTCAATAGTCTTCTCTTCAATATCTAAGGTAGCATTCGGAGGATCAACAATGCTACTAGAGGTAAGGCCATAAAGTTAGTATCATCATCATCATCACTACTATCACTATTTGAAATAGTGACCTCAGCTTTCATTGCATGTTTGTTTGTGCATTTTAGTATCTGAAAGCACTAAGCAAAAATATGTCCTTGGTTTCCATATTCAAAGCACCATATTTTATTTCATTGAAATTTACTTGGTTTCTCAGAACCATTTTTTGAGACCTCATCATCTCTAGTAAATGTTGAGGTTTTGGAACTAGAAGTATCTCTTTCAATATTCACAAAAGAAGGTTTCTTCTTTCTAAAAACCCTAGTAAATCTTTGAGTAAGGAATGCCATTTCCACCACATAAGGGTTAGAATCATTATTATCACAACTAACAGAAGAAGCAATTGTATCACTACTGAGACCACTTTCCTTCTTGGTTTTGAGCATCAAGCTCTTTCCCTTTTCTACACCATTTTGAGCTTGCCTAGGTAATAGGTTATGAAGCTTAAAGACTTGCTAGTTACCAACTAACTCATTGACATTAAGTTCACCAAGCTTATATATGGATTCAAGCACAATAACTTTGGCATGAGATCGATGGGATAAGCAAGCTATGATTTTTTTAATATGCTTTTCCTAGCTAATCGATGTACCCAAGTTGTAGGAGTAGTTGACAATGTTTGAGAAGCAAGCATAGAATTTGTCAAAAGTCTCATCCTTTTGCATGATACAAAGTTCAAAATCTCTGCTCAACTTTAGAATTCTGGATCTTTTGACCACTAAAGTACCTTTATAAGTAGTTTCTAAAATATCTAAAGCTTGTTTTGAAGAAGTACATGTCTGAATTCTTTTAAAATTTTGAGGCATCACAACCTTGATAATTGTATATAAATCCTTGTTGTTCCATTTAGATTTCTTGAATACATCCTCTATCCATTCAATCATAGGTTTTAGGATAACATTATTATTAGTAGGGTTTTGGTAGTGTAGAACCAGTCACTTTCAACAAGGAACTACAGTCAGTCTCCTTGGGACCATAAAAAGTTCTCATCTGTGATTTTCTATAGGCATAATCCAAACCATCAAAATGTGGAGGTCTACCACCATTACCTTCTTCTCTTGACTCTATCAGAGAGAAAGTGTGTATGAACAAGTGACTTAATAGAATCAACACTAGGGCGATTTCACTGGCTCTCATACCAACTATAAATTCCACAATATGGTATACAACCAGGGTAAGGAGATGCAGACTCCTAAAAGACTAAGCCTTAACTCTCATAGAATGGAAAAACAAACACTTATGCAATAAACACATACAAAGCACAAACCATATAATATCAGCAGTAGATAACTTTAATAACAAATATTATATATCAAATAGAAAGAAAGCAAGAATGTAAAAGATTTCTAATCTAAGTTTAAGCTTTTAGTATGTAGAAATATACACACCTTAAACTTGAATTATACTAGCATAATATTAAATCATGCACAACACTTGATATAATAAGGTAAATCTTATAAAAACCATATCTATATGGTAATATCCTTGGGTTTCTTAAGGAAACCACTCAACAGCAAATAGTTCACTAATTTATAAACAAGTTACAACTCTAATAGACAGTAAACTCATTATTACCTCTATCAGTTGGGACTGACATCCTAATTGTCTACTGCTACTTTTTACTTGCTACTTTTGCAACTTTCTAGTTGAACACTCGAACCTGGCTATCCTCTAAAGCCAACACCACCCAAAATCACATGATTGGTAACCAAGGATCTGTAACTAAAATTTTATGTGCTTGCAACCTCATGAGACACATAGTCCACTACTAATGTCAAATAGTGTATGTGAGACACAAACCATACTAAATGACCCATACTCAAATATAATCTCACCAAATTGATTTCTAAAACAACTATAAATCTCGGTATGAATTTTGGTAGAGTTTTTACACTAAAAATGAGATTGAAGAGAAAAGAAATGAGTGGGATATTTATAAAGCTCAGAATACACATTTCCCCAGCCACCTCGCCAATCACCTTGCCAACCACCTCACCAAGAGTGGTAGCAAGGGTGGTGGTGAGCTTAGTGGTAAGATTGGTGCAAACATTTTGCACTTTTATGTTTTTAAAAATTCCAAGTACAATCCATAGATACCCACACACCAAACATGCCAAATATCATAGGTTAAAAGTCAGCTTACTCACACATTCACTCTTCGAAAACCTACACTTAAAACCTAGCATGCACTCTATGAAAACCAACCCCATGGTATGTGTAAACATGCTCATATACAAAGTGTACCTAACTATATGTGTGTATGAATTTATGAATTATAGTAACCAACCTTACACAAAGGAAGATAAAAACACTAAGTAAAATAAAAAACACAAGCCAATACACACACACAAGTTCAATGGGACTTACAGTATGTGTTTCATTCTTGAATGTTGAAATTGAGATAAACCAAAAATTGTTGTTTATGAATCAAATAGTGGAGATTTCCTTGTGACAATATTTATGCCTATAGTTATTTTATTCTGAGGGATAATATTATTTCTACTCCTTTAAACACCCTTCCTATTATATCAAATTGTTAGATGATCTCTATAGGTTTTGCATTGAATGTTAAGATTTTTAACATTTGATAAAAAATTATATATACTTATTTTTTATTACTTATATTAAATTATTTATATAAAAATTGAAAGTGTATCCTATTTTGTTCATGCATGACTTCCAAAAAAGAGATATATCTGGGTTTCCTTAAAGCCAATACCAAAGTGCCAAAAAAATTTCACTCACCAAATACATAAATGTACATGGGTCCACTCTTTTGAAAATAATAAATATATAGTATAACTAAATGCTATGATAGAAAGTTCTTCAAAGTTGTGAGAATGGTTATTATAAAATAAAAATTGGAAATAAATCCCCTTGAAGTTATTGCATTTTCTTTCATTCGAAGGAATATACTTAAAGTTTATGCTTGATGATTTTAATTGTTACATGAGAATAATAATGTGATTTCTTCATAAATCCTATCATTTGATCAAATTTATAAACTTTTGACCTTTTCTTATTAAATCATATGTGTAGCTCGTTTCTTTGTAACCTTCTATTAATATATATCTTTGTTAAGTGCTTAAATGCAAAGGATCAATGTGATATTAAGAGTATGATGTGATAATTAGAATCAAAGCAAATTCAAACTCCTAACATTAAGATTGGGTGGGTCAAAGTTGATACATTTTCGTTATGGAGCATCACTTTGTGATTTGCAATTAATTTTTACAATAAACTGTGAACGTTTAGGATATTGATCTAACTTATGCTTTAGATTTTATTATGAACTGAAAAGAGGCTAAAGCATGAGAAATTTTGTTATTTTAATTTTTAGTTATCATTTTTACTATTAGTTTTCATTTTATTAAGTAGTAGTTTGTTTCTTTTATTATTATTTCTTTCATTTTTTGCATTTATCAGGATGTATGTGGGATTATCATTAAAAGCCCTCGTGAGACTTAAACTCGTCCAATAGGATGACCTAGGAGTTTAAAGGATTGTTATATATGCTAAATGCAACCAAGTCAATCTACAAAAATGGTTAATGTTAGTTTAATTTAGTTTTTAGTTTTTTTTTGTTGCTTTCCTTGTTAGAGGCTAGAAAGAAGCTAGATGGGGGTTGTGATAAGTGCTTGAAAAACACTAATCTTATGTGATTTATTTTCACTTAAATTTAAGAAATAAATTTAAATATGCATGATTTTATCATTATTTATGCAAATCTACATGTTTGAAATCAAGGGTATTTTTTGTTGAATTTCAAGTATTTATAGCATGAACTTGAAAAATTGATAATACTTGAAGAATCATGCCTGAAGCACTTATTTGCACCTTATAAGAAGGAAAGAACAATACATTTAAGGCTTACATGTGATATAGCCAATTTGAAAGGAGTAAAACAAGAAAATGAAGTGAAGCAACACAGACCGTGGCATGGACTAGAGTGAGTCGAGGCATACTCCTTGCTATTTGAAATCAATTTCATCTAGCTTATGCTAAACTGTAGTGGAAAATTTTTGGAACATAGTGCAATCCTTTCTATTTGAAATCAAGAAAACCACTATGTATTAGGAGCCACAACATGGATAAAATTGGGTCGCAACATACGTATGTATTTTTAACCTAACGTCTTTCTGGCCAGCCTCAGCTATAAATAAACATATTTTCTCTTTAGGTTTGATATATATAGATATAGAATAGAGTGTATCTATATAGTTTTGCTTAGGATCTTTAGGATTTTTATATTTACATTTTTATTTTCTTAGTTTTCTACAATAGGGTAGATTTGAAAAACAATATAGGTAGATCATTTGGAGGCTTTTTAGATCACAAATAATTATGTAAGTTATCTATATATTGAAGAATACATTGAGGTATTTTTTTGTATTCAATTATTTGTAGATTAAATCTCGCGTATTTCTTTGAATACTATTTTTAATTTACTAGCCATTTATTAAATCTAACTACGTTTAGTTGATTATTAATATGGGATATTAGTCTTGTTTCCATGTATGTGAAAATTAATTTAGATGAATATTTTTATAAAATAAATTAAGATTATCTCTTCATTCAATATTTCTACAAAGTTTATTATTGGTTAATATATTAACAATATATTTTTCGTAATAGATTTAAAATCTAAAAGTTAGTTTTAGGATCAAATTTTGACACTTTGAATAAGAGTTTAAATTACTTGCTCTGTATAAAGTAGTAATTTAAATGGTTTGTTATTTCCTTAAAACAAAACGTAATTTAATCTAATCAGCTAGTGATCCCCACCTAGGGATATTAATTGATTTTATTAACAAAGAATCTGATCCTCATTTAAGGAAATTTTCAAACAAAAAAGGAGAAATCAATAATCTTAATTTATATATTTAGTAATATAATTAATTCTAAGCAAGTATGGTTAACTAGCTAATTATTCCCATAAAATTTTCATTATTGTTAATTTCTTATCTGCCTAGAATTATTTGAATTAATCCTATTCCTATCTTTTATTATTTATGTTATTAGTTTAATTTTTTAAAAACTAAAATATTGTGACAGAATGTTTAGGTTTATTTTTCGTGTTTGTTTTTGAGAGATTTGTTGAATTATTTAAAATCATGTGGTTCCTCTTTAGACTAATCTTGAGAGTTTACTTATCACTTATTATAAGTGATTTGTGCACTTGTGAGCTTATGATAAATTTTATAAAATTTGACTATCAAGTTTTTATGCATAAAAAAGATGAAAATAACAAAGGACCAAATAAATTCTCACAACCTGGGGCATAATTATCATACAATGGATGACCTAAATGAAAACATTTATACAAAATACATCAATGAGGAGTCAATATATTAAATTTTCAAATTAAGGGTGCATCACGACATTAGTATATGTGCGCCATAACACAATACTCTTAGCATAAATTTCACAGAATTGAAAATAAGGTCTAATCATTGCATGAATTAACGTAGCCATGGCAGAAAATCTAAATATGCAATTAATCTCCATATTTTCACCATATGTCTATCCTTATGTTCCAAATTTGTTTGATTATCATTTTAATTGTTTTAAATCTTTATAATCCTAATCTTAAATATATAACTAGGGTTAACAACAAAATAAGCCATAGATATTAAGCTATAAATTGTAGGTATATAAGTTTATAGAAAATATGTACACCTACAAAGAATTTAAAGGTTAGAGACAAGATAGAATTCAAAGAGTCAATTAAGGACGTGTAAATTAGCCATTGATATTAATCAATAGTTTTTTATTCTTCTTCTTCTTTATCATCTATTATTTTAATATCTAATTTATTTATGTGATTGTAGGAAATTTTCAAATCCTAGACTATGATTTTGATTAATAAAAGTTATGATGATTTTTAGATTATGTTCTTGAATTTTGATGTGTTCAACTACTGGTTTACTACAAGAATATGTTTCATGCTATTTTAAGATGTTACTAGATTATCATAAGAGTAAAAAGATTTCTATTTATTCTTATTGCTAAGTACTCACTAATATTCTTATTCAAAGTAGTAACGTGAAGCTTTGTGATAGTGTGGCCAGTGGAGTTGATGTCTTTGTTAAAGGTTTCTAAGAATTGTAATCTTGTGAAATTTATTCATCTCCTTTTTAGAATGTAATGCGATGAATGAATTATCTAAAAACTATGACTAGGTTGTTTTGGTTTTGGATTGTAGGTTGTTTTGATTTAGGATTAATTTGTGATAGTATTCTACTTCAATTAAAAAGTAAGAAAAGGTGGGTTTGAAGTCTTGTCTTAGTACATAGATTTCCCAAACTAGAGTTAAGAATTCAAGGATAGTTCTTATAATGATTCCTGATATAATTGGTTAAATAATAAGCTAGTGGTGAGGATTATTTCATAACCATATGTTTATCTTAATCTATGTGCTCATATATTTTAGTTAATGTTTTATGTTTTCTTTTTAGTTAAAAACAATTTTTAAAACCTTATCGACACCAGTCAGTTTCTTGAATTTCCTATCGATATCATACTAATCCCAACCAATAAATTTCTTCTTAACCTGTTCCTTTAGGTCTTACATTCTCTTCTCCCATCCTCTCCTTTCTTCCAAGACAAGGTAAAGGACATTAACCCAACATCTTTATTGTTGATATGAGCGTAATCTTCCAAAATTGGTTTTCTCGATGGATTCCCTCATTCATTACCTAGTTCACACAATCTATTCTATCTGCCCCTCAGTTTCTCCTCTCTGAGCTTCCCATTCTAGCTCAACGATAGATGCTTCAACTATACTTGCATTTACCTCATGTAGTTATCTTTGTAGCTCCTTATTTTTTTTAGAACAGAGTTCTAAATGTAAATGAGTTTTATTTAAACTATATTGAAACTAGAATAAATAAAAAGAATATTTCATTTATTTACTTGTGATATTATATTCTTTAAATAAATTATTGTGAAATCTATGATTATTCGTGTATGCTTAAAACTCATTATATTTATGTATGTACATGATGATTGGTTTTAAGTGAAGTACTTGAATTTGTTAATGACAATTAAATAAAATTTATTAAATGATTCTACATATACCAATTGATGACCACGTGGAAGATGATTTTAATACAAAGTAGTTTAGCTGACCCTTTGCTATGACACCATATTATTTCACTTACTTGATGATTCTTGTACTAATGGGCTAAAATGCCTTGTATATTGGTATCTTAGTCTTCATGGTGGGTTGGGAGGGTATCTCATAAGATGTGAAATACACTCCGTGTGTTCTCAAATGTTAGATAGTAGTTCCCTTGTTTAGCGATCTAGAGATTCAATAACAATCTATATTATGATTCTAGATAACTATTCATATCCATCATGGGTACTTATGGAAAAGATGTAATATATGAGTTAAAATGGATTTATTGAACTCGATATAATTACAAACTAGTTATAAAGGATTACTTATATACCTTGTGTATTCACTCTCTGACCTATTTTTGAGTGACTGAGATTAATGAAGATTGATAATTAATTAGAGGGTTAATTAAGATATCAATAATTTATTTAAGCTTGAATTCATAGTTTCATTAGTCCCCAAATATATTTCATGACAATGCCCAAACAATGTTGCATCCAAGATAATATGAGTAATTAATTTAGAATTAATTATTATAATAATCAAAACGTATATTTATTTATAAGGATATTTTATAAGTCACAAATGTTAAATAAATATATAATGGTAAGATGGTAATTTGATATAGCCATTTAATCCATGAATTAATTAAATATTATTTAGGTGGACTAAATAAATATTTAAATTAATTAAAAATTAAAAATTTAGATTTAAACATTTGGTAGGCATTTAAATGCTCATGGGATGACCCATCCAAAAAGAGCACGTGAAAAGTTAATATGGTACTTATTTTAAAATTTTGTCAATGTAAATATAGTTACAAGTAAGAGTCGAACCCGTAAAGGATTGGTAACAATTATAATTTTAATTACTAGTTTGTTAGTAATTTAATTAAAGTTAGAAAATTGGGGTTTTGGTATATTGTGAAGAAAACAAAAATGGTATGAAATAATAAAGGTAAGTTGCACAAGAATGATTAGAGAAATCTCATCATGTGACTATCCACACCATTATCCTATAATTCAACTAATCATGTCATGAATGAAAATTATTGTTTTAAGCTCTAAATTAATTTCATAATTTAAAATCCTTCTTGAATTTTTAATTTTAAAATTAGAAATCTAAGTCTGCTTAAGGCTTCGTATCTTTTCTTACTACACAAATTATTAATGATGTGATCAGTAACCAACCTAAATCCTAAACAACCTAGAGATATGCTTACTAGATTTAATTCATTCATTGCATTAATATCTAAAAATATAATAACTAAACTAGGCAACATTAAAGCTATCGATAACCGTTAACCTAAGCATTCAATCATACTTGTAATAAAAGCCACAAGGTACCACATCGAATCATAATATTTTGCAATTACAGACTAATATCTTATACTAGCAATAAACATATTTATGCTATAACTAGTTGACAACTCTAATTAAATCATGCATAGTTTTGAAATTTAAACATAAAATTGAACACATCAAGAATCCATAATTGAAACTAAACTTTTTTATGACATTCAAATTAATTAAACCAAAGTCTAGGACTTGGATTTTCCAACAATCACATTATAATATTAACTAGACATAGATTCTATGATAATCAATAATATTTCCATGGACAACTACAAAGAAGAGGACTAAGAAAAGTATATGAAAATTAAAAGATGAAGCCAAAGAAACCAAAATTTTCAATCTTCAATATTATTTTTCCTTGTATCAATTGTTATGCTTTGAAGAGCCATTAGCTTGTTTATATAGTGTATTTCTAGAGCCTAAATCATGTTGGATCAGACTTTTTCTTGATCCAATTGCTAGGATTAAAAACTATTGTTCAAAAATGCCAAATTTGGGTTTTGACTAGAAATCTTGATCAATTGAGATCCTCGTTCAATCGATATAACCTTATCATTTGGAAACCTGAGAGCTCTTGATTGCTTCTCAATCAAATCTCAATCAATCTAGAAAGGGATGGATCAATCGTGTGCTTTTTGGATAGATCTAAATACGATTGATTTTCATCTATAACTTCTCAATCGATTCTCAATCCTTCAAGTCCTACCTTGATCCATTGACCTGTTGTTCAAATGATTGACTCAATGAAATAAAAATAAAGATAGAAAAATAAATAAAGACACTAATTATCGAATGAATTATAAATTTTTCTCAAAGATTGCACATAACATTCAATACATAGATTATCTAAATCTCACTCTTTATCAAAGATTAATTCAAATATTAATTTCATTTTCATGATCAACTCTTAGACATCCTAACTAGAAACCTATAAAATTTATACCGGATAATCTTATGCATGACATTCATAGAACAAAATTCTTAGTCTCTAGATTATGCAAATATGATGTGTGTAAACATTCTAATTACAAATTCCATAGGCTTAATTATCAATTCGCTCTCTACTAATGTAGAATGGACACAATACTCGTATCAATAGGTTTTTATCAAGGTTGTAACATTAGGCTAAGGTATGGGGTAATAAAAGAATATAAAGGTGAATTATAAAAAACTTAATTAAATTCAAACATATCGATTTTTTAAGTTCTAAAATAGCCCCAAATGTTACCCAACTCATCCAACTAGTATTTACCTTCACATTCATAGTTAAGTACACTGTGGGTAATATTTCATACTGTATCAAATATCTCTATACTATCTTTTTTCCTTCTCTTTCTTTCCTCTTCTTTTTTTCACTTTCTTTTTCCATCTTCTCACTTTTTCTACTTTTTATAACTGAAGAAATACAAAACCAAATTATTAACCTTTCATCTTTTTATATATAAAATTGATTTTCTACAATCCCAAACTGTTATTGTCAATATTCTCAAGTTGAAATCAATTTTTTACTGAAATTTCCTCTATTTCTTTATGGAGAGTTCATACCAAACATGTGTTTATAATTCATATAAGCTCAAAGGGATACTAGCAATAAAGAGATCAATGGTAGGCATGAAAAGGTTGAAATGGTCCAAAAATGGCCTAAATTATCTCTTAAGCATTATGTATTCTATGATTTTTCCTTGAGTTTTTTTCAAATTAAGTTCTAGATTTGTCGACACATTAAATTTTTCTATGAAACATTCGCGCACAAAAAAGTCCTAAGTACTTAGATTACTCATTCAATATAACCGCAAATCATAAAAGCTTCACACTAGGTTCAAATCACATTCAAGTCACTCTTTAATTGAAGTAAAACTTAAAGTCCTTTAGATATTAAAGTTATCACAATCATATTCTTATTATTGACATATAAATTGACTGAAAACACTCAAATAAAACAAGTAATAACTAAATCAATAATAAAATTAAAAACAAAATTTTGAAAAATTATATTCAAAATTTTGTTTGATCTCTTAATAAAAATATAAAAGGGACTTTATCCATCCTAACCTAAATTCTACACTGCCCTCAATATTTCAATGCATCTAAAGGGAAAAGAGAAAGAGAAAAGTTACCTTTCTAGTAGTTTTGAATTGTGAAATTTTAAGTATTAGGTTCATATTCTCAGCTCATCATACTTATTAGTTGGAACATGCATTGAGAATAAAAACTTACCTTAAAAATAATACGTCACTAACAAAAATATAAAGTTAAGATATCTAACAAAATAACATAACAAAATTTCAAAATAGAAGAAAAATTACATCAAATGGAAATGAAAGAAAATGAAAAGAAAAAATAGAAATAAAGAGAAAATGGAAGAAAAACTAAACCCAAAAACTGGAAAAACAAAGTCATAGTATTTTTTGTGGGTGAGGAATAGAGCTTGGAAAAAATTTGGAAAAATTTGTGTTTGATCTGGTATTTTTTATTTTGGAGGGGTTTTAGGGTTAAAAACGTACACATGCCACAATGCGCACAAAATCATGCAACAACATACATAAAAATGGATCCCTAGGTTCCAACCCAAAACCAGTGTGCTATGACAGACTTAAAATCATGCTACGATGCAATCCTAGTTCACATTTTCACTGTTTGATCTTAGAGCATTGCACCATTGGGGCCATAAGATCATGTTGTGATGCATATAAAAAAATTCAATTTATTAGATTAAGAAAAACTAGTAATAATTATAGAAAAAATTACTAAATAAAAATACTAATTGATGATAATGCATCATCCACACCTAACCTAAGTTACGTGATGTACGCATTAGGGTTAAGAAGTCTAAAACAATTATAATGTTAATCTAACAAATATGGAACAATTTGGATAGGTATGTGCGGAAAATGGGGCATTTAAATACAAATCCAAATGCATAGGCTACTGCACACATCGTATTGTATAGAGGTATGAGAATGCTTCTACTTCTATGAAATTCCATCCAAGAGGCTTGTACCATGACCCCCCATAAACTCATGCCGTAGTGCACCTTTAATTTAATCAATTTTAGGTTTTAACCCCTCCTTGATGTATTATGTATAGACGTTTGTAATGACCCTCCAATGTATGAAAATTATATCCCTAATTGTGAGCTTTTATTTGGTCCTTTTTCATTTGCATCTTTAAACTTCCAAAAGTACTAGAATACATTAAAACATACCCCGTGATTTTGAAAACATAATTATAAAATACTTAGGTTAAAATGAAATATTAAAAACAAATTATCCTAATTAATTCAGATAAATCACAATATATGCATGCTTTTTAGGCACATTTCATCTCTAGAACCATATTTTTCCATCCAAGGTTGTTTGATAGATCAAATGTCTTGTTTTTCTCTAACCACAAGTTTTTTCCTCTTATTACTCATTCATCCATAAACACTTGTATAACAAAAAAATAAACACATAAACCTACAGGGAACAATAATTCATTGTAAATATATTAGAATTGATGCAAAATATGTGTATAAAATTACCCTAATCATGGGACAAACAAGGGCATTATGGTAAATATCAAATTGGATTTGATACATTGATTTATGACACAATTTAGTTAGATTAAATCATAGCACACAATTAGGAGTATGATTGCTAGGGGTGGCATGAATGGAAATCATGTGGAATAAGATTCTCACTAGCATACAATTTAATTGTGTGTGAGACTCTTTCTTGTAGATGATTTCGGTGTTCTACTCAAAACCAAATTAGTTCAAATTGGTGACCATTTAAAGACCTTATTGTTCCCTCATATTTCCAACCAACACTTGAAAATTTGTGATAAACTCTCGACAATTAATTGAGAGAAATTTTGAAAGACAAAAATTCAACCTAATGCCATATCATTCAAGAAGGTAATCCTAGAAACAATCTTGTTCTTGAAGAAAAAATTCTACATGAATAAAAGGATTTAAGTTGGAGAATTTGAACATGTTTTTGAACAACCTTGAAATTCAAAGGTTCCAACCATTAATGAGATGCTACAATGTTATGATAGTGTTGTTCTACTTCTATAATTAAATTATAAATATCATAAGTTCTTGATGGGAACATATTTGTTTCCTAATACCAAGGGTTAAGATGTAATATTTTATAGGGTTTCTTTTGTTCTCAGTTGCTCCATATTTTGCTCCAATTGTGGAGTGTCATTTGGACTGATTTTGGGTAGCTTTCTTTTCAACCCTTGGATGAAATCAAGGGTTAAGATGTAATATTTTTTAGGATTACTTTTGTGGTCAGCTGCCCCATTTTTTCCATGATTTGGTCAATGTTTTCTACTACCTTTTCTGCTTTTTGGTTGTGTTTATTTTCAACCCTTGGATGAGATCAAGGGCTATGATGTAGTAGAGCTTAAGGTTGGTTTGTATCCTATTAAGAGCAGCTCAGCTGCTGTAAAATACAATTTTGAATGAAGTTTGAATATTCAGATCATTTGAGAGCTCATTCTAGCTCTTTGTTCCTCTTTAAGCAACTTATCAAGGGATTGGCAACCTTTGTGGCGTTGTTTAGCATCCAAGCATTTGTGGTGAGTAATATCCATACTTGTTAGGGTGTCATTTATGCTAGACTTATCAAGGAATTAGCAGCTCCTTGTGGCGTCTTTTCTCCTCAGAAAAATGGTGAGTAATATCCATTGATTTGTGGAGAAACCCTTTGCTATATAATCTGAAATTAGCTAGGTCCTAACCCCTTGGTTCTTATCACATATTATTCCCCTTACTCGTTACTCTCAACTAAAGGTGAGGAAGGTTGACGTTTAACTTATTCAACCATTCTTGCTATGGCTACCATGTTAATATTTTTTTTACATAGAAAAATGTTACACATATATCCTTTTAACAAGGCTCGATCCTATAACTACAAAGCCACATTAGTGAAAAATACACCTAAGCTATTAACTCAACGGTCTACCATATTAGTCTGATGTTGTTTTCTATAAACACAAGTTCTTGTAACAACATACACCTTTTAGATCTTGGTACTCAGCTAATCCAAGTTAGTAATAAGATATCAAACTAAATAAATTCCCAACCTCACTCTAGGTGCCAAATATTTGTTATGATAACCAAGTTTGGGAAATGTAAAATATAAGTCTTGTTGTTTTGTGTTGGCATTCCCGTGTGCAAATATATGGAGTCTGTATTATTTTATTTTGTGTATTTTCATCCTATATGTAAGTTTAATTACTGATGATTCAGTATTGATGACTCTATAAAAATAGAGTCATTAGCACATTTTTTACTTAATATTTACTTTTTTATTTAATAAATAGTATTTTTATGGCTAAAAAAATTAAAATATAAACTTTTTAGTGAAAAGGGGTGAAAATATAATTTTTGAAATTTTTTGGGATTTTTCTGAAATTTTTATGGATTTTTAATGCAAGACCAATCAAAAATATGCCACGTGTCACGCCACGTAAGCATAGGAGCTGACTGTGCAAGCCACGCAGATGCCACACAAGCACGGAGATCCAATCATGTCACGCCGCGTGCATTCCACCCGTGCACCACACCATCCGTTCTCGCGAATCACATCTCGCCATGTGTTGCTAACTCGACGAGAGTTGACTCTGACCGGTCTCCCCTACCACGTGTCACTCCCTGATTCACCCAATGAATTCTCATGCCACATGTCACGCTATGATTGGCTAAAAATATCAGTATTGCTTGTTTTGATCGTAGCCCTTGATTTGAAGCTAATCGGATGGTCCAGATCACACCTGAGCTTTATTTAAGCCCCTAATCACTCCATAAATCCTAATTTTCCTCCATTAGCATAATTTTGGTCAGTTTTTAGAGCTAAAAAGAGAGAAAATTTCAAGAAACAACACAATTTTGGTGGAGATTCAAGAGGAAATTAATTCTACAATTCAAGAGATTGATTGTATTTCTTTTTCTACTCTTTTCTTTATTAATTTTGTCTTTCTTTATGAAAAATATGAGTTTTATGAACACAATTATGTGTGATTAATTTATTAATCTAGGGATCTTATGAACCCAATTTTCACCATGTGATGATCTAATATTTTTTCTCAATTATAATATTAATTTAATTATATTATTTAATCTTATTTTTATGCTATTAATTGTTTGGCCAACAATTTATCTATAGAGGCAATTAAATAGGTTTGAGAGAATTATTTAATTGTTTGTCTTGATTAAATAGCATGCATAGTTTCTAGGCAGAGATGTTCGATTCTTATGTATGTGATCCATAATTGATGAACTTAATAAGTAGTATACAATTTAATTGGTATGAGAGTGTGATTAAATTAATTACTATATGGTGTGTATTTTACTTGAGAGAGGAATACACGCTAGGTTAGATTCAATTGATCATGTAATTAATTGATATTATATTGCGGGATTTTAGTGATTCGCATGTTTAGAAAATCGGGGGATTAAGTATTCCTAGATATTTTCTCATATATCTTTTTAGCCACAAAATCTAATTTAATTAAATATTGCTATTTACTTTTAGTTATTTAATTTTGCTTTCTTAAGATATAAAAACACCAAAAAAATTTATTTTTATTATTTTTAGTTTTAAAAATTAGTTTCTAAAAAAATAATCTCCGTGGGGATGATCTTTATTTATCATTATATTACTTGTTTATGATACATATAATTGTGTATTTATTGCACACATAATTTATGTGGAAATCAAGTATTGCACATACTAACATAATATTCACACTTTGTATGTTTGCAAGATACGTACACCACCAGTGGATTGAGAGCATGTAATTGGCATGTTTAGTTTATATGTGGGTATTGTGCTCATTTTTTGTATTTTTGGATATTTGTGGAAAGCTTACTTGGAAATTTTCAAAGAAAACATGTAACTTTTGGAATGTATAGCTTAAGGGTTTTCTATAAATACCCTCCTCCATTTTCAATTTAAAAAAATCTAGAAGTTTGCAAACTCAAGTTTTTAAGTGAAAAGTGTTAACAAAATTATGTATTAGCAATACATTGAATATTGTTCTATATAGTTCATATGTTTGATGATTTTCAAAAAAAGAATTTGGATGGTTTATTAAAAATTAATTAACTTAATGTACATGTGTATAGGATTACCCTTACCTTAAGTTGTATCACATATTTAAGCCATTGATGTTGTACCAAATCAAATGGTGATGGAGCTTCAGAGAAGAGCCATATTCACTTTTTTATCGTAGTTGTTATGGAGATAATAAAGGAGGAAGCGTAGGCACAGTTGAGCATAGTGCTCTAGCATATAGTGGTATTAGCATATGCTATCTTAGGTCGTGAATTGCTTATCTATTTTATTAGTGAATTCCTTTCTACTAAATGGTTTCCTTAAGAAAATTGTGGATGTTGTCACATTCGTGTGCATTCTACGTGGGTTTATCATGTTATATTACCATGTTTTTATGATTACATGTAAAGTTAGAGAGTTTGTTTATTATTACTAGTTCTAGAGTAACAATGCCAAAAACTTGATGCACAAGATTATTGCAAATAATTTTTTATTTATTTATCGAATAGTTCACAAGTGTACAAATTACTTACATAAAATGATAAATATACTTTCAAGGTCGGTTTAGAGAGGAATCATATAACTTTTAAATAATTTAACAAATTCTTAAAAATGAAGTTAATAACCTAGACATCCTATCATAATTTTTTTGGTTGGATATCTAAACTTTTGACATAAAAATAAAGATAGATTCAATAAACATTTAAGTAATTCAACATTTATCATGCAGTGAAGAATCTATAGGATACATTAGCTAGTTAATTATACTTGTTTAATATTATGTAGATTATTAAAAATATGAATTAAGATTATTGATTTTTTTATATGTATGAAAATTTAGTAAGGTAGGGATAGTTTTCTTTGTTAATTAAACTTAACTTACCACCTTTGATTGGGTCGATAATTTAAACCTTAATTAATTTATACTCCTATTCTAAGAAATTACTAAATCATTTCATCAAAGTGTCTAAGTTGGGTTTATGATTTGAGTATCTGGAACTAACTTTCAAATTTTTATTATGAAGGATATATCGTCAATATTAATTCTTATCAAAATATTTGAAATAGAGTCCACTCTCACTATACAATTGTTATAGACCAAAAGATTTAAAAGCATTACTCTAAATTAAATTTAGATAATTTAAATCCTAAATCTAACTCTCTTGTTTATTATGAAAAATACTTCATCTATATATTTTTCATTTACAAACATTGGTTTAAATCTTAATGATGAAATAAAACTTAATTAATTTTATAAAAATATTTAATATACTTTAATATTGCACAGGTGTAATAACATTGCTAACATCACATAATATTTATATCCAGACATACATAGTTTAATAAATGATCAATAAATTAAACATATAGCATATAAAATAACACTTAGATATAATCTAAAAAGAATATATCGAAAAGTACCTCAACATAATTCATTAGAATTGCTTATGTTATTGAAAACCTCCAAAAAGAATTGCTTCGTTGTTTATTGAATTGAAACTAAAATTGTTACATAAACTAAATTTATTCAATTCTCAATAAAGAGAACTTTAAACTACTAAAAGAAAGGTAAAGATTGAAAGAAATTAAGAAATCAGCTGCTAAGAGAACTATGGGATATATTTTACAAAAGATATAGGGTCTATTTATAAAGTGAGGAAAGGAGGAAAAAAAGTGGATTTTTTAGCCTGGCGCCACAGCATACAACTTTTCCATGCCACGGTGTACATAGCTTGTACATAATTTGAGCATGATCAACTATCTTCATGAAGTGGAATGATGCTTATTTTCGCAAGTGTACGAATCGTTCAAGTAATAAATTGTACAAAAGTATGGATATCGAACCCACAAGGAATGGCGTTACTAAGTACCGAAATTGACTAACCCTAATTTTATTTGAAAACTGAATTGTTGAAATTGTTTAAAAAGAAAATTAACATAAAACTAAACGCAAATAACAAAATTAAATGTTGTTCACTAATGATTAAAAACGCTAAGGCATTTGATTTCGCTAAATCAATTCAATCCGATTTCAAGTCATGTTATATGAGAATCAAAGCTAAAAGTGATGGTTGAAAAACCCAAACTTATCTAATACTCTTTCTCAAGTTATATTAGAATTACTTATCTATGAAAACCAACTATATTTCTATGAAGATTTAATCACAAATAAGCACATTACGATTTATGGAATTTCTGGAATAACCACATACATCATGCATTAGGTGTCAAACTCGCATTCAACATACGATATTTATCACAAGAAGCATTCATTACACATCTCCTCTCGGTCTCAATATAATGCAACAAATCATCTAAATCTTGATCAGAAATTTAAAAGCATTAAGCATGGAAATAAATACTCAACTTGAAAACAATGAATTCATATAACAATAACCAAAGAAATCAGACTTCCTTGATTTAATTACATCATAGCCTTAGCAAAAATGAATTAGTTCATAACGGAAATACGAACAACCATTATTTCAATTGAATCCATTAATAATAAAACTGAATAAATTGCAGAATATAAAAACTAAGGAGAAGAGATGAAAAATTCTAGAAGATGAAGACTTGGTAGCATCAATGGTGAAGATCCTTCAAGTTTCTCCAAAATTTCTTTCTCTCCTCCAAAAATGTCTTTGAATTCCCCTCTCTGCCGTCCCCTCTTTCTCCATCATAATGTATATATAGATCTAGGGTTTGGGGGGGCAATTTTGGAACAAAACAACATAAAATTGTGTTTTCGAACGAAACTCGCCGGCGGCGAAGTTATTCTCGCCGCGGCGAGATTTCTGGAAAACTTACGATTTCGGTTCCGCTAAATCTCGTCGGCGGTGAGATTATTGTGGCCGGCGGCGAGATGCACTTGGCCGACGACTATATTTATTTGGCCGGCGGCGAGATTGCTTTGCCAAAATCCGTGCTCCCTGCATGATTTTCAACATTTTCTCCGTAAGGTTTTCGCCGGCGGCGAGAATATTCTCGCCGGTGGCGAAATTCCAAATTTTGAAATTTTGTTTTCTTTTTATTTGCACTGAATCCCGGTCATTGAAATTTGTCGCAAACTTCTCTAAAATTATGATTTTACCTGAAATTGCACTTTAAACACGAAATATCCATGAAATGACATTTGTGGATTAAATAATCAAATAAAACGCAATTTTCACACAAATATCAACCTTTAAATCATAACAAAAATGCAATAATTTGACTCTTATCAACAACCCCCAACTAGCTTCTTGCTAGTCTCTAGCAAGAAAAGCGATCTATGAATAATTTCAAAGGAGACATTAAAAGAAAAATTCAAAGGAAATTTATTCTATTTACAACATTACATTAAGCGTATGCAATAAGCCTTTAAACCCCTAGGTGGCCCTAGTAGGACGAGTTGTAGTCTCGTGAGGGCTTCCAGTGATGATACCCACAAACATCTTACCTATGACTATCCTAGCTTAAAACAATAAAATCACATAACAAATAACTTGCACAAATGTCTCAAAAATTGTAAATAACACCCAACTTATAGAATAATTAAATGTCACCTAAATTTTAAGAAATCTCAAATGCCAATTTCACTTTTGTTATTGACTCTTAAACATCCATCAAACCACAAACCAATAGCCATAATGCCCAGATAATATTATGCACAACATCCACAAACAAAAAGGTGAAATCTCAAACTCCATAGGCTCACTTTTCAAACCTCTCTCCACTAATGAAGAAAAATACACCACTTCGGATCAATAGGACTTTACGAGGCTTGTAATGTTAGGCTTAGGTATTTGGTTAAGAAAGAACGGGAAGTGTCAAAATACAAATAAGGGCACTTATTAGATTAAACACAACCAATTAAGTAAAAGAGTAACACCATTTAACCCAAATTGTTTCTTCCGATCATAACCCATTTTTCCAAAGATAAACAAAATTCTTCCTCAATCTTTCTCCTCAGTGCATCCATCACTAACACTCTTTTATTCACTAAAATGTGAAGGCTTTCTTCTTCTTCTTCTTCTTTTTTTTTTTACTCAATTGCTCTTGAAAAGCCAACCACTTTCTTCCAATATATGTGGATTTCTTTCTTTTTTTTCTTTTTTTTTCTCCAATTGCTCTTGAAAAGCCAACCACTTTCTTTTCATATATATGGAATTTTTTTTTTCAATTGCTCTTGAAAAGCCAACCACTTTTTTCCAATATAGATTTTTTTTTTCATCCTTACTCCAATCATTCTTGAAAATACATAACCCCCAACCAATTTCTTCCAATATATGTGGAAGATTTCTCCAATTGCTCTTGAAAAGTTTGTGTTCAAAATTAAGTGCTCTTAACAAATAAGGTAGGAATTATATATATATATATATTTTGGCTCAATAAAAGATAGGTTATAGAAGGCAAAAAGAAAGAAAAATAAGGCTAACAATATATTTAAATAGGCTCAAAGAGGTAACTAGTGATATAAGGATAACAAGGTAGGCTTAAAATGGCACAATCGATCCAAAAATGGCCTACATCATATCCTAAACAGTGCAATTCCAAATTATTTCGCCTCAAGAGGTTTTCAAATGAGTTCTAGAGTTTGTTGAGATCACAAAAATGTCCATGAAAAATCCACACATAAGACTTCTCTAAGCATTTAGACTAATCAACCAAATCATACCACATACCAAAAGAGTCGCCAACTAGGTAAAATCAACATTTGAAATTATCTTTAAACCGAAGCAAAATTTAATGTCTTCTAAAAGCTACTTGTTATCACAATCACAATATTATCATCAACGTGCAAATTAAAACAAGTAAAATGCAAATAAAAAATAATAATAATAAGAATAAGACAATAAAGAAATTAAAGAAATTAAATCAAAATGCAAAAAAATAAATGAAAAATCAAAATTAAACACAAATAAACACACAAACAAAACTACTAAAAATGAAGGGGAGAAAATATTTACCATTTATCGCACCCCCAACCAAAACCTTACATTGTCCTCAATGTAAGAAAGGAAAGAGAGATCTCCTTTCCGCCGGCGGTGAAAGTAAGATTTTTTTTTTCTTAGATGGGATGGCATTGGCTTCAGCTCAATCTTGTTGGCTCCATTCTTTACCACTGAGGTTGGAGTTTCATTTGTTCCCAACTCCTTAAATGTTTCATCACTGCATAAATATTCATTAGGTGCTACCAATAATTCAGAACATTGTCTTGTCCCCTTATCTTCCTCCTCAATTGTTGCAGATTTCACAAGGCAAGCTTCTAGTGGTAGCAATGGAGTTCTCTCCTCAAAAGTTTCTGAGATTAACCTATCAAGAGTGTTAATTTGAAAACACGAATGTACCTCACTTGGAAATTTCATTGCTTCAAAAACATCAAAGGTCACTTGTTCATCTTGCACCCGTAGAATGAGCTTTCCTTGCTGAACATCAATCAATGTTCTTCCAGTTGCAAGGAACGGTCTCCCCAATATCAACGGTATCTCTCTATCTTCCTCCATGTCAAGCACCACGAAATTTACAGGGAAAATAAATTTGTCAACTTTAATTAAAACATCCTCAATTACCCCTCGAGGATATTTCACCGATCGATCCGCTAATTGTAGAGAGATTGAAGTGGGCTTCACTTCTCCCGGGCCTAGTTTCCTGAAAACTGAAAGTGGCATCAAATTAATGCTTGCTCCTAAATCACATAGAACTTTATCAAAATTGCAACTTCCTATAGTACAAGGTATAGTAAAACTCCCTGGGTCTTTCAATTTCTGTGGCAGTTTTCTTTGAAGAACTGCACTACACTCCTCATTTAGCATGACAGTTTCATTATCTCCCAGCCTCCTCTTCTTTGATAGGATTTCCTTCATGAATTTTGCATACTTGGGCATTTGTTCCAACATCTCTGCAAAAGGAATGTTAATATGCAATTTCTTAAAAATATCCAGAAATTTATCAAATTGATTATCAAGCTTTTTCTTATTCAATCTTTGAGGATATGGGATAGGAGGCTCATATTTTGCATATGAGGAAGGTTGAATATCTTGGGATCTTGATGGCTTTTCTTTAGATTCTTCCATCTTTTTCTCTGATTTCCTCTGATTCTCAAGTTCTTTACCACTTCTCAATGTGATAGCCTTTACATGCTCTGTGGGATTTATTGTGTCACTAGGCAGCGATCCTTGAGACCTTTCTGCAATCTGCTTTGAAAGCTGCCCCAGTTGGTTTTGGATGTCCCTATTGATTGCCTCTTGATTTCTGAAATTTGCTCTTGTCTCCTCAATGAACTTTCCTAAAATTTCTTCCAAATTTGTTTGTTTTTTCTCTTGGGGTTGGTAGGAAGATGATGATGGTTTGAATCCCCCTTGGTTATTTCCCCATGACAAATTTGGATGATTTCTCCAACCTGGATTGTAGGTGTTCGAGTATGGGTTATGTTGAGGTTTTTGGAAATTTGAAACATAATTTGCTTGCTCAGCATTTGATGAAGCAAATGGATTTCCAACTTGGCACTCGATGCTAGCATGATTTCCACCATATAAATCACATTGTGCAGTTGGTTTGGATTCGAATTTGGATGACAAAGAATCCATCTTTCTTGAAAGAACAACAACTTGAGCCGACAAAGCATTCACTGAATCAATTTCATGCACTACTGCTGGTCTTTTTGCAATTACCCGCTCTGAATGCCACTGATTGTTGTTTTCTGCCATAACCTCTAACAACTCATGAGCATCCTCCGGTGTTTTTCCCATTACAGATCCTCCAAATTTCAAAGATCAATCATTACACGATAGTTTGAAACCAACCCATTATAAAATGTAGAGACTTGTAGCCAAATTGGTATACCATGATGTGGGCATTTCCTCAACATTTCTTTGAATCTTTCCCAAGCTTCATACAATGATTCTTGGTCATATTGTGTAAAAGATGTGATTTCATTCCTCAATTTTGCCATCTTAGCAGGAGGAAAGAACTTGGACAAGAATTTCTGAACCAATTCATTCCATGTCGTAATTGATCCCGGTGGTAATGAGTTTAGCCACTCCTTGGCTTTATCCCGAAGTGAAAAAGGAAAAACCCTCAATCTTACAGCATCTTCGGACACATCATTTATCTTGTAAAGATCACACACCTCCAGAAAGTAAGCAATATGTGCATTTGGATCATCCTTTGACATTCTCCCAAACTGATTTGATTTAACCATTTGGATAAAGGATGGTTTTATCTCAAAGTTATTGGCTTGAATAGTTGGCCTCCTTATACCCGAAATAGTTCCAGCAACATTAGGTGCAGCATAATCCCTCAAAGCTCTACGATTTCCACCTCCATCAAAAAATGGTGGATCCATGGCTATTTGTCTATTAGGAGCTGAAGTTGAACGTCTTCTCTCTCGGTTTAGACGCCTATATGTTCTATCAATCTCCGGATCAAATGGAAGAAGGTTAAGGCTTCTTGTATGTCTCATACAAAAAATCCTACAACCAGAAAATCAACTAACAAAAACAACACAAAGTTACCCTTTTTTTATATTTATAAAATAAAACAGCAAAATAAAAAAAATTAAAAATGAAAGAAAGATAAAGCAAATTAACTTCAAATTAAAACTAAGATTAGGTAGTATCGATATTAATAAAATCAAACCATTCCCCGGCAACGGTGCCAAAAACTTGATGCTTATTTTCGCAAGTGTACGAATCGTTCAAGTAATAAAGTGTACAAAAGTACGGATATCGAACCCACAAGGAATGGCGTTACTAAGTACCGAAATTGACTAACCCTAATTTTATTTGAAAACTGAATTGTTGAAATTGTTTAAAAAGAAAATTAACATAAAACTAAACGCAAATAACAAAATTAAATGTTGTTCACTAATGATTAAAAATGCTAAGGCATTTGATTTCGCTAAATCAATTCAATCCGATTTCAAGTCATGTTATATGAGAATCAAAGCTAAAAGTGATGGTTGAAAAACCCAAACTTATCTAATACTCTTTCTCAAGTTATATTAGAATTACTTATCTATGAAAACCAACTATATTTCTATGAAGATTTAATCACAAATAAGCACATTACGATTTATGGAATTTCTAGAATAACCACATACATCATGCATTAGGTGTCAAACTCGCATTCAACATACAGTATTTATCACAAGAAGCATTCATTACACATCTCTTCTCGGTCTCAATATAATGCAACAAATCATCTAAATCTTGATCAGAAATTTAAAAGCATTAAGCATGGAAATAAATACCCAACTTGAAAACAATGAATTCATATAACAATAACCAAAGAAATCAGATTTCCTTGATTTAACTACATCATAGCCTTAGCAAAAACGAATTAGTTCATAACGGAAATACGAACAACCATTATTTCAATGGAATCCATTAATAATAAAACTGAATAAATTGCAGAATATAAAAACTAAGGAGAAGAGATGAAAAATTCTAGAAGATGAAGACTTGGTAGCATCAATGGTGAAGATCCTTCAAGTTTCTCCAAAATTTCTTTCTCTCCTCCAAAAATGTCTTTGAATTCCCCTCTCTGCCGTCCCCTCTTTCTCCATCATAATGTATATATAGATCTAGGGTTTGGGGGGGCAATTTTGGAACAAAGCAACATAAAATTGTGTTTTCGAACGAAACTCGCCGGCGGCGAAGTTATTCTCGCCGCGGCGAGATTTCTGGAAAACTTACGATTTTGGTTCCGCTAAATCTCGTCGGCGGTGAGATTATTTTGGCCGGCGGCGAGATGCACTTGGCCGGCGGCGAGATTGCTTTGCCAAAATCCGTGCTCCCTGCATGATTTTCAACATTTTCTCCGTAAGGTTTTCGCCGGCGGTGAGAATATTCTCGCCGGTGGCGAAATTCCAAATTTTGAAATTTTGTTTTCTTTTTATTTGCACTGAATCCCGGTCATTGAAATTTGTCGTAAACTTCTCCAAAATTATGATTTTACCTGAAATTGCACTTTAAACATGAAATACCCGTGAAATGACATTTGTGGATTAAATAATCAAATAAAATGCAATTTTCACACAAATATCAACCTTTAAATCATAACAAAAATGCAATAATTTGACTCTTATCATGGAACACAATGTTTTCATGCCATGGCCTGTATAAATTTCAAACACATTTTATTCTTTGCTTTGTCATCATGTTGCGGGTCACACTTATTTCATACCATGGTACACCTATATCTGTATCACTTTAGAAACCTAAATTCCTTGTATATTTTTTTCAATTTTGAAACATACTTAACGTTTTACAAATATTTTCTTTTAATCTTACAAGTTGTAAAGGAGTGCTTCAAATATAATTCTTCTAGTTGATTTTTTAATATAAGAAATACCTAAAAAACAACAAAAACACCTCTATTTATATCCTTAAGAAAGATGATCTCACCAAGAAATGTAAGATCGTACAAAAAAGTTTCAATGATATGCTAGTTTAATGCAACTCTAACTATTCCAAATTGAAGTATCTGAAGGAGAACCTAAAGAACCTTGGGATGGGCCAAGAAAATAAATGGACTATTATGCTTTACTTAACCAAAGGTCAAGTATATAAAATCATTGTCTAGGGAAAAAGATTATTGTTTTGGAAAGCGATTAAGACTATTTGGTACACATTATTTCCAAAAAATGCGAGAAGATTTCTACACTCTGTGAAAAGATTACAAGTCTAGGTTGTTCTACCAGATTTCTTGAGGCATCTATTATAGATAAGGATAACCGCTTAAAATCTTTGAGAGCTAAGCAATTGAAGCTTGAAGAGGAGTTGGAAATTTGAAAGTGTATAGTGAAGAAGTTGATGTGGGGAACTTTGAACTTTGATAAAAAATTTGAGTAGCTACATAGTGCTTAGAGACAAATATAGGTTGGGTTTTGTTGAAGATCATTCTACTACAAGTGTTGTACTAAAGTTCATCAAACTTGTGACAGCTTCTCCTAAGATGAAGATTGCGGCTACCACTCTCAAAGGTAAGTCCCAAGTTATGACCTAGCTAGCATCATCTTATGATGTGAACACTTCACCTTATAATGCTTCTTTTCACTACATTTGTGGTGGTGTATTGCCCTTCCCTACACACTTTCCACCTACTAGTCACCATTGTGGTGAGCCTTAGATCACAATGTGTGAGATTAACTACTCATCCTCTTGTAAAAGTTAATGTTAGTTTTGTTTCCCACTCCTTTCCTCCTTATGCTACTCCTCAAAATTAGAGACTCAATTTATCTCTCTTTAGCATGCTCTTGCTATCTTTATTGTACAATAGGAAACCTTATATGATAATGCCCTAGTTACTCTCAAAATGGTACTAAGAGATCGTCCCCTCACTCATTCCATTTGGATCATTCTAGATGTAATTATAATGATTCAGTTGACCATTTTCAATTTGGGTGCATGATGCACCGACGACACAGTGTCGAAAGGGAAAACATTTTCTAAAAGCCCACCTAACTATCTGTATGTTTTTTTTTCAACAAGTTTTTCAAGAGTTTCAAAACAAAAGAATACTCGAGTAAACCAAGTAGCTCAGACTCATATGAACCACAAGTTACATTTTGGCATGGCTACCACTCAGAAATTCTTACTAAAATGAGGGATGTTGCTTGATCACTCTTTGTTGCTATCAATTTTTGTGGAGTTTTTATTTTTTTTCTTTCTTTCTATGAGCTAGTTTATGTATATGTTTGTAGTTTTTTTGTCTATTATATATTTGTTTTTCTTATCATTATTTCATTTATATTCTACTTTTTGTAGTGTTTGGGTTTTAAATTTTTTGAAACTTAAATTTTTCAAAAAATAATAAAATATTTTAAAGATGGGCTCCATTCTCTCTTTTCCCTTTCTTCTTTGGTTGCTCGACAAGTTCATCGCTAACCCACATTGACCCCCTCACGTAGGATTTAATGAGGAGGTTAGTGAGGCATTCAATGAGGTCACAAAAATCCTATTTAAACCCATCCATATTCATTTTCAATCAATAGAACTTATGAACACTTCTTTTTCCTTTCAAACACATTTAGCCACTTTCCCTCAAACAATTCTAGCCAACCCTTACCTTCCCTTTTTTTAAAGTGGCCCCTAAGTATTGAAGAAGCAATTGAGATGCCCTAGAAAATAGAGAAGAATCTTAGACACTCCTATTTGGCCTCCTCCTCTTGTTACTACTTTCATAGTAGAGTGCTCTAAATGGATAGATGACTTTCCAGTTATCCAAGAAAGGTTTACATGCTTCCCTTGATTACTCCTAATAATAATGATTATAAGTACGTCCCTCATTTGTTCAAATATTATATTCTTGTCTCTCCCTATCACAATAGTTCTTTTCTATCTCTTTTGCTTTGAAAAGATGTCCAGTCACATTCTGTAAGGAGGATGTTAATCAAATATTATCCCTTTTTGATGTACAAGTGATGAGTACTTGAAAATCACTACATACAACATTATTTTATGCACTTTAAATGTTAAAATAGATTTATATTTGCATAAATTTATCATCTTTTTAGCAAATCTGTCCTTTCGAAATCACGGGTATGTTTTTCTATTCATAAAATATGTATAGCTACAAAATGATTCAATTGATAAACATTTGAAGAATCATACCTAGAAGCATTCCATTGCAACCATGAATAATTAAGCATAACATATGTAAGCCTTACATATGTTCCAAACTAATATAAGGAGGTGAAATACAAAGGAACTTCTAGAAACATAGATTAATATAGGCCATGGTATCCTTTTATGTGTGGCGTGGCATGGGATAGATTGAGATTCAAACACATTATAGTCTGGCTTATGTTGCAGTGCATAAGAAATTCATGCCATAGTGCTCGACTATAAGATCCACAATTATCTCACTTTTGTTGCATTTTCTAACCCTATATAAATCCCCAAACACATTGTAATCTTCATCCATCGGCTCTCAATTCTCTCTAATTTCTTATTCCTTATTTTTTCTTTTCTTAGTTTCAAAGTTCTCTCAACTTTGAGAGTTAATCATAGTCTAGTTTATGTGATAGTTTTCTTTTAATTTAAAAAGCAACATTGACAAATCTGTTTGGAGGTTTTTTAGATACAAACTACATACTGAAATTATGTACTTGGAAGAATACACTTGAGGTATAATTGATATGTATTCTTTTATTTTTCAGATTAATTTTATATATTGTTCTTAATGCTATGTTTAATTTATTGATTATTTATTAAATTAAGCATATCTAGTTGAAAATACTATGAAATATTAGTAATATTGTAATGTTTTTAAAATAGTAAAGTAGGTGAACATTTTTATAAAATTAATTAAGTTTTATTTTTTCATCAATATTTAAATAAAGTTTGTTAGAGAAATATATATTGACGAAGTATTTTTCATAATAAACATGAGTTAGATTTAAGATTTAATTATCTAGATCTGATTCTTGTATGTTAGATTGATTATCTAAATCTTATTTAGAATCATGCTTTATTTCATAGATTTTTCTAAGATTTATTATTAGAAAATATATTGACCATATATTTTTTTTAATAGATTTAAAATCTAGAAGTTAGTATTCAGATACTTAAATCATTAATTTAACTTTGACACCTTGAATAAGAATTAAAATTGTTAAACCTGATCAAAGCCGGCAATTAAATGGCTTATTAATATCTTAGAAAAGAAACTTAATTTAATTAAAATTAACTAATAGGCTCGACCGGAGGTGTAAAATGATTTCAATTAATTACAAATAGTAGACCCAACCAAACGTGCTATTAGTATATATAAGAGAGAATCAATCATCTTAATGCATAACATTAATAACTTAATTAATATTGAACAAGTATGATTAACTAACTAATCTATCCCATAAATTCTCCATTGAGTTAAAATATTTATTTGCATGATATTTGTTGAATATACCTTCAATTTTATGTCATTGGTTTAGACATTTAAAAACCCAAACTTTGTGATTAAATGTTTAATTTTAATTTTTGTTTTTAAGAATTTGTTGAATTATTTAAAAGCCGAGTGATTACTCCTTAGATCGAATTTTAAAATATACTTATCACTTCTTACAAAGTGATTCATGTACTTATGAACTATTTTAAAATATAAAAAATTGTGTAACAAGTTTTTAGCACCGTTGTTGGGAATGAATAACATTTTTAAATTTTTATTATCAAAATCTTAAAAAAATTTGTTTTGTAAATATTGTGATTTTTATTTAAAATCTTAAAAAACCTAGGTTACTAATTAAGATTAGATATTTTGAATTTTAAATTTTCAAAATCACAAATTTCTTAAAACCAAAAAAAATCTAAAATAGATGTTCCCAATAGAGTAAGGGATGTCAAAACTACTTGGATCTTTTAGTTTTTGTGGTAATTTTCTATCAAGAATGGCACTACAACCTTCATTCAAGGTTATTGTTTCATGATCTTCAAGCCTCCTTTTCTTTGATAGTATATCCTTCATGAATTTAGCATAAGACGACATTTGTTCAAATGCCTCTACAAATTGTATGTTTATGTGAAACTTCTTGAAGACATCAAGAAATTTTGAAAACTGTGTTTTTAACTTTTGCTTTTGCAATATTTGAGGGAAAAGAATAGTGGGTTTGTAAAGGTTGTTCTTTTTCTATGACTAAATTATTTCCTTTTTAGTGCTCTCTTTATGCACTAGTTCCTCCTCATCCTTATTAATTTCTTGTTTCTTATCCTTTTGTCTTGTGTTCCTATTCTAAAGTTTTACCATTCCTCAAGGCTAGGTGTTGCACTGGTCCTTACCTTCTCTTCGTGGGTTTACAATTGTGTCACTTGGAAGGTTACCTTGAGGCCTTTGACTTATAGCCTGAGTGAGTTGCTCCATTTGGTTCTCTGAATTTTGAATTGAAGCCTCTTGAGTAGAGACTTTTGTATTGTCCTCAATAGGTGACTTCTTCTCTTGGGGTTGTGATTGTTGTGTTTGTTGAAAATCAGGTGGTAGAAATCATTGGTGGTTGAATTGATTACCACCTTGACTATTATTATTCCAAGAGAAATTCTGATGTTGTCTCCATCCTTGGTTATATGTGTTCGAGTAAGGATTATTGTTTCGATTCACATTCTCCACATAGAATACTGATTTAGGATTATTTGGACAATTATCAAATAAATGAGCTCTTCCACAAAACACACACAACACTCCTAAATCTTGGACTTGGTTTATACTCGTTGGCGAGTTTTAAGCCTTCAAAATATTAATCAAAGATGACTTGAGTTGTAAGTGCTGTGATATCTTTTACCTCATGCACTCCGGCTACTCTTCTTGTGGCATTCATTTTGTCCATTGGCCATTGATAATTATTACTAGCCATTTTCTCAAGTAAATCATAAGCTTGATTGCAAGATTTGGCTAGAAAAGCTCCTTTAGTAGATGCATCAATAATAGTTCTTGTTTAAGCATTGAGACCATTGTAAAAAGTTTACATTGAATCTAAAAAATACTATAATGAGAACACTTCCTTAGAAATTCCTTGAATCTTTCGTATATTTCATATAAAGATTCTCCTTCGTATTGTTGGTAGAAAGTAATGTCATTCCTAAGCTTGGCATTCTTTGTTTGTGGGAAGTATTTCATCAAGAATTTCTCCACGAAACCATTCCAAGTTGCAATGGAATCAAATGGCAAAGAGTTTATCCAAGCTCTAACATGGTCTCGCAAAGATTAAGGGAACAATCTAAACCTAAATGCCTCCTCGGTCACACCACTGAACTTAAATGAACCTACAACTTCAATAAAAAATCTGAGATGAAGATGAGGATCCTTTATTGATAATCCCCTAAATTATCCAACTGTTTGTAGCATTTGAAACATCACTAGCTTTAGTTCAAATCGATTAGCTTGAGTGTTTGGCCATGTAATACTTGGATTCAACCCTTCCAACGTAGGTATTGCATATTCATTTGTAGCTCTATCTCTATCATCCATTAAAAGTATTTGATTGTTCAAGTTTAGCTCATTATTGTTTATGTCTAATGGATTAATCTCAAAGTATGTTCAATTTCAATATCTAAAAGTATGATTTCTCCCTCACGAACTCTACTCATGCAATAGACTCAACTATGTTTCTACAATACTAAATGAAATGCCTAAATAAAAAAAATCAAATAAATAATTTCAAAAAATAAATAAATAAAATAAATTAACTAAAAAAATAAAAAAATAAGTCAATATAAATTAAAATTAAAATTAAAGTAAAGAAAAATAAAAAAACAAAAAATTAATTTCTAATAATTATAATCCCCGACAATGACGCCAAAAACTTAATCACCACACAAATTTTGTGTGCAATGAATATACAAGTATATGTATCGCAAGTAATATAATGATAAGAAAATATCGTTCTCATAGAGATTATTTTATTAGAAACTATTTTTAAAACTAAAAAAATAAAAATCAATTTTTGTGTTTTTATATTTTAATGAAGCAAAATTAAAATAATTAAAAATAAATGGCAATAATTAATTAAATCAGATTTGATAATTAAGAAGATATATGAGAAAATATCTAGGAATACTTAATTTCCTAATTTTTTAAACATGCGAATAACTAAAATCATTCCAATATAATTATCAATTAATTACATGATCAATTGAATATAACCTAACATGTATTCATCTCTCAAGTAAACTACACATAATATAGTAATTAATTTAATCACACTCTCTTGCCAATTAAATTGCATACTACTCAATAATTTCATCAATTATGGATCAAATACATAAGAATCATACATCTTTGCCTAGTAACTATGCATATTATTTAGTCAAGACAAACAATTAAATACTCCGCTCAAATCTATTTAATTGTCTCGATAGATCAATTGTTAGTCAAACAATTAATAACATAAAAATCAAATTATATTATATAATTAAATTAAAATTATAATTGGGGTAAAATATTATATTATCACATGGTGAAAATTGGGTACATATGACCCCTAGATTAATAAATTTACTAGACATAATTTTATTCATAAAGCTCATATTTTTCATAAAGAAAGATATAAAAATTGATAAAGAAAGGAAAAGAAGAAGAAATACAATTAATCTCTTGAATTGTAATATCAATCTCCTTTTGAATCTCCATCAAAATTGTAACTCCTTTTGAATTTTTCTGTGTATTTCTCTCTTGGCTCCAAAATCTAATAAAAATTATGTTAATTTTGATTCATTAGAGTTAATGGGGAAATAAGGGTGTTAAATTAAACTTAAGTGGAATCTATGCCGTCAGATCAACTTTAGATCAAGGGCTAGGAGTGAGATGAAAAAAGAAAAAATTAACAGTATCATCCAATAAGAACGCACCACATGACATGAAGAAAAGGTTTCACCAATCAGAAGGCAACACATGGCATGTGAGACTAGTCTCAGTCAACACAATTGAGTCAACATACATAGCACAACAAGATTTGCGGTTACGATTACATGACACACGTGTGGAAAGAATGGACAAATCAAGTAATGATTCATGGTAAGCACGTTGACCAAGCAATGAACTCAGAAAGAATGTCGTGCTAACACATGTAATGGCATTGCGTCACACTTTACACACAGAATTTCTCGATTAGGTCCCTCCACTTGCAGGCATCCACGTAGCTTACCTAGTCATCTCCCTTCACTACTACAAAACGGGCCATTAAAGTCGATATGTAAAGTCGGTTTTTGGATAAAACTGACTTATAATTAATTTAAAGTTGGTTCGGTATAAAACCGACACTAAATGTAGCATCAGTTGACATGTAGAACCAACGCTATATGTAGGACGTAGCGTCGGTTCTACGTGTCAACCGACACTATCCATGTAATTAATTTTTTTGTACATTATTATTTTATTTAAAATGTTTAAAATTAAACTTGGATATATATAGTATAATTTTTTCTTCTTTTATTTAGTCAATTGGTTTTAAAAATTATATAATTTATAGAATTTTGTGTATTTGTTTGGATACATACTTAATTTTATGTACATGTTTTTCATACGTAGTTATCGAATTTGGATATCATGAAAAACACAATACAAAAACGTTTATATATGAGCAAAAATATAAAAGGTCTATATATAGTTAACTAAAATCTTACAAAATAATTGACCAAAAAATAAAATAATTTATTGTTTAATTTCAATTTTAAAAATTGTTAAAATAAAAAAATACACTTGGATACGTACTTAATTTTATGTACATGTTTTTCATACGTAGTTATCGAATTTGGATAGCATGAAAAACATAATATACAGAAAAAATTTCAAACAAATATAAAAATTCTATAGTTAATTAAGTTCTTAAAAAATAATTGACCAAAAAAATTAAAAAAAATTGTATTGTTTAATTTTAATTTTAAAAACTGTTAAAATAAAAAAATGCATGTGGATACATAATTAATTTTATCTACATGCATTCCTTACGTAGTTATCAAATTTGGATATAATGAAAAACATAATATAGAAAAGTTTTCAAAAAAATATAAAAGGTATATAGTTAATTAAAATCTTAAAAAAATAATTGACCAAAAAAAATTAAGAAAAAATGTATTGTTTAATTAATTTTTATTTTAAAAATATTTAATTAAAATAAAAAATATACGTGGATAGCGTCGGTTGACGTGTTGAACTGACGCTACACACGTGGATAGCGTCGGTTCTACATGTCAATTGACGCTATCCACATGTGTAGCGTCGATTGACACGTAGAACCGATGCTATCCACGTGTGTAGCGTCGGTTCAACACTTCAACCGACGCTATCCACATGTATTTTTTCATTTCTCTTCTCTCTTCTCCATCAGAACTTCATTTTCAATTTAGTCACTTCATTTACTCTTGTAAGTATTTCTATTAATCATATGCACTTATTATTCAGTTTGCTTTATTTTTTGTATCAATTTTTTATTTATGTATGTTTTGTATTATGCTTGTTATTATATGTTTGGCTGATTTTTTATGGAAATAATATTTGGATGTTGTAGGTTTGAGGGATTAGAATATTTACCATATGTGGATAAATTTATTTACATACAAATAATTATATTTTATTAAGTAAAAGTAATACAATTTTAAAATGATTAAATGATAAATTTTTGTATTATGTATATTTTGGTATATATTCTAATAATTAGGGAATTCATATATAATAATACTTGAAATATATTGAATGGATACATAATTAATATGTTTAATTAATGTCATTAATATAAAATGGGAAAATCTTAGATGTCAAAGTGTATAATTGAGCAGGACTATATTTCTGGAGTTGAAAGTTTCATGTAATTTGCTTGTAGAAATAGTAATAATGGAATTAGTATGATTCGATGTCCATGTGTTAAATGTAAAAATGAGCAATTTCATGAAGTTGACGAGGTTAACTATCACCTTATCCTTAGTGGTATTCTTTTGAGCTATAAATGTTGGTATTATCATGGAGAAAATATTGATAATACTCATGAGGAAGAGATAAATAAGAATGTGAGTGGATTACATACATCTTATCATAATGTACATACAAAAAATATGTTTCATGGTGTTGAAGATGAACTACATGAGAATGATCCCAAAACCTTTAAAAAACTTCTAAAAGATGCCAAAAAACCGTTGTATCTAAAATGCAAGAAATACAATAAAATGTTGGGATTGGTTCATTTGTACAATGTGAAGGCAAAACATGGTTTTCTGACAAGGGATTCACAGAATTACTAAATCTACTAATAGATATGTTTCCTGAGGGTATTGAATTTTCATCTTCAATGTATGAAGTGAAGAAATCTCTTAGTCGATTTGGCATGGAATATCATAAGATTCATGCTTGTCCAAATGATTGCACTCTTTATAGGAAAGAATATGAGACATTAGATGATTGTCTGATGTGTAAATAATTGATATGGAAGCATGCTACAGATGAGACAACACCTAAGAAAGGCATGTCCGTAAAGGTTCTTTGGTACTTTCCCCCGATTCCTAGCTTTCAAAGGTTATTCAAAAGTAAAGAGACATCAAAGATGTTGACTTGACATTCAGATAATCGATCTAATGATGGGGTGTTACGTCATCCTTGTGATTCTCCAAATTGAAAAGCAGTAGATAATTTATCCCCTTAATTTGCATCTGATCCACGCAATCTTCTTCTTACCATTGCTGCTGATGGAATTAATCTACACAATTCCCTTAGTAGTAGATATAGCTATTGGCCAGTAATTATGGTAACATACAATCATCCTCCCTGGTTATGTATGAAAAGAAAATTCATGATGTTAACATTATTGATCTCAGGACCGAAATAACCCGGTGTTGATATTGATGTATATTTGCAGCCTCTGATAATGATTTAAAGACGCTATGGAATGATGGTGTAAATGTTTACGATGCACATAAAGAAGAACACTTTAACTTGAGCGGGGGTCCTTTTGTGGACAATTAATGATTTTCCTGCCTATGGGAACTTATCAGGACATGCAACAAAAGGTTACAAGGGATGCCCTATATGTAGTGATGGAACTTCTGCAACTTATCTTGTTCATGGACCAAATATGTCTTATAGAAGACATAGGAGATGTTTTCCATTTGGACACAAGTTTAGATACCAAAAGAAACCATTTGATGGTGAAGAAGATCATAATCATGCACCCCGACCTTTGCAAGGTGTTGAGATATTAAGACAATTGAATGGTATGACATTCAAATGATATGGAAAGATGAAAAAAGAATACTCACTAAGGTAGGGAAACGAAAAAGGTCAACTAATAAAAGGGGTGAAAATGAAAATGTTACTGAATCAGTAGACCATGGTTGTTGGAATAAAAAATCAATATTTTGGGAATTACCTTATTGGAAAGACCTACACATTTGTAACATCTTAGATGTCATGTACATTGAGAAAAATGTATGTGAAAGATTTATTGGTACATTTCTTAAAGTACCTGTAAAAACGAAAGATGGAATTAAAGCAAGACTGGATTTAAAGAAACTAGGCATACAACCTGAATTGGCACCAAGGGTGAAAAATGATAAGAATCGAACATACTTGCCACCAGCATCATATACAATGTCAACAAAAGAGAATGATGTGTTTTGTAAATTTTTGGCGAGTGTGAAAGTTCCTGATGGTTACTCATCCAACTTAAGAAATTTTGTGTCTATCACCGATAAGAAACTTTATGGATTGAAATCACATGATTATCATACCTTAATGCAACAGTTATTAACAGTTTCCATTAGATCAATTCTTCCAAAACATGTTTGATTATCAATAATTCATCTTTGTTCATTCTTCAATACAATATGCAATAAATCTATATCAATTGGCGAGTTAAACTCTTTACAGAAAGATGTTGTAGAGACTTTGTGTCTAATTGAAAAATATTTTCCTCCTTCTTTCTTTGATATAATGATTCACTTGTGTGTTCATTTAGTTCCAGAGGTTCAATTGTGTGGTCCTACTTACTTAAGGTAGATGTATCCTTTTGAGAGATATATACAAGTCCTTAAAGGATATGTAAATAATAGAAATCGACTTGAAGGATGCATGGTAGAACGTTACATTGCTGAAGAAGCCATTGAGTTTTGTTCTAAATACTTTAGTGGTTGCACTAAAATTGGGAGTCCTACGCATAAGTTGTTCTTAGAACATCACATGATCCAAGTGGGTAACCCTATGCTTGGTGGAAGTAAGAAATTGTTTATTGATTGCACTCGGTGGGAAAAAGCACATCGAATCATTTTGGTAAATAATAATGAGGCACAACCATACATAGGGTAAGTGATGTTTAAACTTTTCATTTATGCAAAAATTATTTTTTATTTAACTATTAATGATGATATTTACTTGATATATCTTTAATAACATTATAGGATGCATTTAAACTCATTGAAGATCGATCCTCGTTATAGAAAAAAGGAGAAAAATGGTTGTATGATGAATATAAGCAAGAGCTTATTAATTGGTTTGGCAACCATGTAAGTGTCACATACAAGAATTCATTAGTACTTCTATGAAATGCTTTTAAACTTTGCTTTAAACACATTTCATGTTTTTGTATACATAGATTCTATATGAACTCAAGAAACCCAATCATAAAATAACAGAAAGTTTAGAATGGCTTGCACATGGTCCAAAATTTGATTTCAAATCATTTTCTAGTTTCACAATTAATGGATCAAGGTTTACGACTCAAGCTAGGGACAAAGTCTGAGTAAATCAAAATAGTGGTGCAAAGATGGTTGCACAAACTATGCAATTTTCTAGTTTAAAAGATAGTAATCGTGTACTTTCTGATAGAACATATTATGGTATAATTCAAGAGATTTGGGAATTGTATTATGAGATCTTCCATGAAACAGTTTTCTTGTGTGATTGGGTCAAAGATGTTATCAATGTTGGATATAAAATAGATGATTTTGGATTTATCCTTGTAAATTTATCCAAGATAAGTCACACTGATGATCCTTTCACGTTAGCACTTCATGCAAAACAAGTATTTTACATAAGCGCTCAAATTGACACAAGATGGTTTGTTGTGTTAACGTCTTCACAAAAAGAGTTTTACCATTATGATGCTTTAGAAGATGACGACCCTATGCTTGATACATTAACCAATATTAGTAATTTTTGAAACAAATTGCCTAATGTATGTGATGATCTAGTTGATGATGATGATTCTTCGTCATGGACTCGAAGTGATTATGAAGGAATATATGTATACGATCAACAACCTAATTAAACATAATGTATGTTCTATATTGTTGTAATAACTCTTGGATGTTTATATATATGTATGTTCCTAAAATTGTCAATTAATTTATATTTCTTCATTGTTTGTAGATATTTCATGGATCCTCGGGTAATAGAGCTTGTAGATCCAAATGATACATTGGGGCATTTGAAAAGAAGGGGTTAGGTGAATATACTTGATGTTACACTTAACCCAGATGATAGAGTACTCCTTCTATTTGATACTATTGGTAATCCAATAGGGAAAAATGGCCAACAATTGAAATCCTCTATTGGTAGACTTGTGAAGTCAAGTATACCAATCAATATAAATGATTGCACTCAGGTTGATGAAGCTGAAAAGTTAAAAATATGAAAAACCATTTGTGTAAATCTCTTATATTTTATAACTAATTACATATATTATATCTTTTTTGTATTATATATATCTAATCTTTTGTAGTGTGTTTTTACAGAATCGTTATAAAGTCGATGACACTTGGAAGAGCAAGTGTTATAAGATTGCAAATAAGGCGTGGAAGGAATACAAAACTTCCAAATTGGCAAGAAATTATGTGTTTTCATATTTGGAACCACTTGATGAAGTAGAGCTCTACAAAATCCTTGAAAGACACCCTTAGATTACACCTCAAGTTTGGAAAGACTTCGTGGATTATAGACGTACGAATGAATTTCAAATTATTAGGGAAGAACATCAGAATATACAAATGCATAATATTCTTCCTAATTGTACTAAGAGGTCTTCAAATTCTGAAGTTAGATATAGAATGGTATTATTAATTTGTGTTAATTTATAAATATTTTTATATTTATTTTCCTCAAATTTAAGTTGATGTCATAGTTAACAAATTTTTCATAATTTATGTAGGAAGCTAAATTGGGTAGACCGATTACCCGATCTGAATTATACATAGAAACAAAGACTCCTAAAATGAAGAAGTTAAGACTGATGACTAAGCGAGGAGAAGAACAACTAAATAAGTTGGTTAGTAATTTCGGTTGACACAAAGTCTATATGATTTTTAATAATTAATGTAATAATGTATGATATGTTTGTTTGCTTTATTATTTGTATAAAGCTATTCAAGAACAAATATCTATGGGTGAAATAATCGAAGAGCCTGAAAGAGATGTTATATATCATGTATTCGCATGCGAGCATCCTGGTCGTGTTAGGGGAGGTAGCCAATATGATGGTTATATGGAGTATTTTAACATTCCAAAACAAAGCCTTAAATGGTCAATAAGGAAAAGTACAGTAAAAATGAAGAAGAACTCAACTCCTTTAAGGCCTCAATGTTAAGTGAGATTTCTACTTTAAAAGAATATCTAGCACAACACATGTCAGGCATGGCATCATTCTACAATCAAGGCATGCCATATTGGCCAGGCATGCAACCATCCATGCCAGGCATGCCACCCATGCAATCTCATGGCACTCAAACTATATCCAGGAATGCAGTTGCAATCAAGTAGTGGTTCATTTTCTCCAATGCAATCTACGCATTCTTACCATCAATCACATCACGATGAGCTTTTTGGTGAGAATGTACATCCAATAGCTACCCACATAGGAGTCCTCTTCTATTTGATGAATCATATGTGGTAAGATTTTAATTTCTGGTAGATAATCTATTATTTTTATTTTTTATTATATGTTTTATTTATTATATATAACACTTAAATGTTTTACAGAATATGAAATATTTGCTAAAACATCCTTCATCAACGGACTTTGTTACTATTGGAACGGTACAACAATTGAGCGATGATCGGATAATTCATAATCAATATTTTCCAAATCATTGGCAAATATTAATTGATCAATCATTGCTCCATGATTGTACACTACCTGTGCCTGCTAATGCTACCACAATCCAAGAGGCGGTTGGACAGAATATGGCTTGGCCGTCGATTCAAGTTGTTCTAAATTTTGATGTGCTACTATTTTTTTACATAAAAGATAACATTTGTTTACTACTATTATTTTATTATATCTTTTATTGTTACTAACATACATAATATTTCTTCTTTAGTCTATTATACCAGAACTTTTAAATGCGGCACATTTAAGAGATATGAAGCAAGTATCTCATGGTAAATCTATGTCTAGTCGCCAATCATCATGCACTATATCATTCAAGAAAAAGCCTTGGAAAAAGTATAGTTATGATTATGCTTTAAACTTCAGTAGAAATATTGGCGCTTTGATGACTATTGTTGCAAGGGTATCTAGCATAAATGATGGATGGACTATGCCACTTCCTATAGAAATTTCTGGTGTAGACCTCGGCCAAACTTATATATCGATCGAGTGCATATTATAACTATTTATATATCAAATGATCAATTTAAGTGTAATTCAAGTGTGGACAAGATGAGTCCTCAATCAGTAAATTCATTTCATTTATGTAAAACATATATAATTATATTTATATTATCTAATTATTTATATATATTTCTTTTATATAGGGCATGTTATTATCGACTTCAACATAATCACTCATCATATTTAGCAATGTTCTATGATTCTTCATATGTCAATCAATATCAAGAGAAGGATGTTAGCATCAAAGCTAAACAATTATGTGATAGGGCATTAACGCTTAATAGAAATCAAAAGTTGATAATCCCTTGGCCACTAAGATTTGAACAAGGCCAAGATCATTGGATGTTGGTAATCCTTGATCTGTTCAATAATCATGCTTAGTACTGTGACTCAACTTCCATAGAATTAAGTAAAGATACAAAAGCAGTTGTTGAAATGTAAGAGTTATAGCTAACTATTTTTCTTCTATTATTCTTTGTAATATTTAATAAAAAAAGAACTGTTTTAAACTTTGATAGGGAATGGAAGCTGTGGAACAAGTTTAGGGACATTGCCCTTAAAAAATCTCATAAGCTTATATGGCATAAAGTTATGGTATGTACAAGTCAATATTAATAATTTTATTAATTTTACTATTGAATAATAAATATGTTCGAATATGAAAAATCATGTACACTTGTTTTTGTAGGTTTCACAACAAAATAATGGAGTCATGTGTGGTTATTATGTCATGAAGTTTATGAGCGAAATCATCACAAATATAAAAATTTTAATTAATGATGTGGTGATATCTTTTACCAATATACAGAAAAGTTTTTAACATATATGAGTTATTTTTTGTGAATTCATGAAATTACATTCTTATTTTGATTTTAAATACATGTAGTTCTTTGGTTGGAACAAGACAAGTTATGACCAGTAAATTTTGATGATTTATGAGAGGAATGGGCAGAACACATGGTTCAAATTATATCATCACAAGAATTAGGAGAAGATTTTGATGATCTTGAATAGATATGACAACATAACGGTAATTTTTTTAATGATTTAATTTCTCTATTCTTGTGTCTGAAGTCCCTTATTTGATGGATGTTTTTTTTATGGATGTTTATGTGCTCAGGTATTTAGGGGAATGCATTATTTTATGGACCTATTCTTTGCCCAAACTTCATC
Organism: Hippophae gyantsensis; assembly: GCA_030763125.1. Classification (NCBI taxonomy): domain Eukaryota; kingdom Viridiplantae; phylum Streptophyta; class Magnoliopsida; order Rosales; family Elaeagnaceae; genus Hippophae; species Hippophae gyantsensis. The sequence continues at coordinate 34,101,501 of CM061032.1, read as the reverse complement.
TCATCTCTCTTGCCTACTTTCCTTATGACAACATCATGATAGCACTTTATTAATCTTTTGTCTATAAATATGAAGCTATCTGGAATCAAGTTGGTATTTTTAATGCTATAATGAGCTCTAAATATGAAGTCAAGTGTAACTCTAATTTGTTTCTTGGCTTGGTTGAGTTTTGGTGCCCATAAACGTATTACACAATTTTTCCATACGTTTAAGGGCACCAAAACTCAACCAAGCCAAGTAACAAATCGGAGTTACACTTGACTTCGTATTTAGAGCTCATTATAGCATTAAAAATACCAGCTTGATTCTAGATAGCTTCATATTTATAAACAAAAGATTAATAAAGTGCTAATATGAGTTCGAAGGGATAAGGTTATTATTATATCATTCGGGTGTTGATATGGTAATCTCTTTTACTAATCTTTTAACATATATAAGTTATTTTTTGTAAATTCATAATATTACAATCTTATTTTGAATTTAATTAATTACGTATATTTCTTTGGTTGGAACAAGTGGGGCAATGATATGCATATTTTTGATGATTTACTAGAAGAATGGACAGAACACTTTGTTCAAATTATAATATCAAGAGAAGAATATAATCTTGAATAACATAGGACAATACCATGGTAATATTTATAATGCTTTAATTTCTCCATTCATATGTCTACAAAGTTTAGACTGCTTGTTTGATGGATGTTTGCCAACCAAGCTTGCTCACCTTAAAATAAAGTGGGAATATCACAAAATCCATGACACTTTGACGATATTATTTTATTTGTAATTTAAGTTAACTATATATATATATATGTATTTCATATACATTATTTTTTTGTAATAAATTTAATTATCAAGTAATTAATTATATTTAAATTTTTAATTATTTGTATTATTATTTACATTTTGTTAAACATATTTTAGTTTTTTTATGTTATGTGTGATCGAATACAGATTATTAGTAGAGTAGAAAATGAGTATAAATATGAAAAAAAAATCAATATATATTTTAAAGTCAATTCAATGCGTGAACCAATTTTAAATTTTAAATCAATCAATTTAAAGTCAGTTCATCGAACCGACTTTAATGGCCTTTTGTAGTAGTGCTTGCTTGTGTGGTATCCACATGGTAGCTTCTAATTGGTTCTACGTTAAAAATTCATAAAACAATCCATGAAAAATCCCAAAAACATTCTAAAATATATATTTTTATCCCTTTTTCACTAGAAAGTTCATATTTTAATATTTTTAACCCCAAAAATACTACTTACTAAATAATACGAGCAAATATTAAGTAAAAAAGTGCACTAATAACTCTACTTTCATAGAATAATCACTTTCTATTACTTCATTATATTCCATATTTTATAGGTATATTTCATACTCACCCTGACCTACATCTACTAAACCATAATGAACGTTTATATCATATGGACCAAATGGGACTATTACACCCCGTACTTTTATCCTGTTATCGACAACATCGAAAACATTGGCATAAAATTTTCAAACAATAGATTCAATATTGGCATTGGGTTCCTTTATAAACCGTCTCCATCCTAGTCCCGTAATGACATTAGTTATTCCCTCAAAATGGAAATATTGCCTTACTTCAAAATCTAAACTCTATTCTACAATAAAATTCGTATCATTCTCAACAACCTTATCATATATGAGTTTGACCTCTACACTCTTTCCTTTCTCACTCCTACTCCTTTTAGGTACCATTTTAAATAAAGTAAATCTTAAAAAATTTCAAGGGTTCACAGATATTCAAAATCAAATAACATAATACTAAGATTAAACCAAAAATTTTCCTCACCTTTACTTTGTCCAATTAGGATTTGTCACTCTTTTAATCCAAAAACTTTTAAAATTAATCCAAAAAATTAGAAAAATTAATTCAAGTCTTATTCTAAAATATTTGGTCACTTGTATTGTTTGGAGAAGATGAACTTTGAAGAACACCACTTTGAAGAAGATGAAGATTTAAATACTTGAAGATTTCTTGATAGATTTTCTAAAATTTCTCAATGGAATGGCAAGAAAATAGATGCGAAAAGGATTTTGTGAAGAAATTTGTAAGTTGAGGAGAAAGATGGGATTTTTGAGAGTTTATGTGTGTTTGGGGATATAAAATTTAGAGTTTTGTGTAAAGAAAAGAAAATGAGAAAAAATTAAGTTGGAACGCATAGGACTGTATTTTAGTGTAAAAATTATTCGCAAGTCAAGGCACAGTCTACGACACGTGCTTTTAAAATTGTAGGAAAAAATAGGTGAAACCACTTGGGCAACAATACAGTTAAATTCATGTTGTGATACAAAGTTAAATCTTCACACCAAAATTTAAATCTGAGTGTACCATGTCACGACCATAAAAAAGTCTTGTCGCAATGCAAAACACATTTTTTTATAAGTATTCTAATACTAACTAATAAAATATAATAAAAATAAAAATTATAAAAAAATTTATAATTATAAATATTTTATTACCAAACATTAAATAGTAAATAATTATAAATAAAAAAATAAATTAAAACAAAACAAGAAAAATAATGGGATACCTCTCATCCAGACTACGTTTATCGTCTTAGCAAGACTTTTCTTTATAGGACTTTTATTTTTAATAAACCTAATGTCCCTATATCATTAAGTTCAATTGTTTCTCTAACCAGGAAACTATTCTTTTCCTTGCTTCTGCAAGTCTTTGGCCAGTTGCTCTACTTGTATCTCCACCCGCTTCAAGGATGCTTCCAAGGAGTCTAACCTTGGATTATTCTTGGATTGGTTATCCGTGCTAACTTAAATGAAAAAAACTCAAGTTATCCTCTAAGGATGGTCTATTAGGAGGATTTTGTGGCACTTGTTGGTGGTATTGTTAGCCTTATTGATTGGAGTTCTAGGTAAATGGAGGATTGTTTTGCCTCCAGGAGAAATTAGAATGATTTCTCCACCCCAGATTGTACGTGTTTCCATTAGAGTCATACCTGGGTCTTTGTTGCTAACCCTCCATTATATTAAACTATTCCAATCCTGCAGTAGTTTCTCTTTAGTAGGGACAAGTATCAACACCATGTCCCAATGTATTACACATTGCACATTGCTCTTTGTTAGGAGTGGATTGTGTAGCGAGAAGCAAACCAACTTGCTTGGTCAACTATGCTAATTACATCAATACTTCTATATTGGAGTCTATTTTATAGACTCCAACCCTTCTCACTTATGAGCTCTTTTGTTGGGATTTACACCTAAAAGATTATAACTCTTAAAGGTAGCTTTCTCACCTATAACTCCTCCCACAGCATTGTCAACGATGAAATGATAATTTTGTGTCAATCTATCATAGAAAAATTGATTTTGTAGCTACAATGGGTAGCTGTGATGAGGAAATTGAGTGAGAAGTAACTTGAACTTATACCAAGCATCATGGAATGGTTCATCGTCCATCTTAGAGAAAATAGCTATCTTAGCTCTCAAATCTGATCTTTTATGATAGGAATAGAATTTTTCTATAAATTTATTGTATACATCCTCCCAGGTCATAAGGAAACTTGAAGGGAGTGACATTAACTAAACCTTGGCTCTATTCTTGAGGGTGTAGGAAAAATACATCATTTTCAGTAGGTCCTTGATAAGTACATCAAAAAGAAAAGTTTGAATTTTTGCATAGAAGTCCCTAATAAAAGTCTGAGTCTTCATTGGTCAGTCTATGAAAACAAGGTAATATAGAAAAATGAATGTTTCTCAATTCATAGTTCCTTCTAACCTCACCCAATTGGACTGAGGTAACAGCAATGCCAATGACTGGCCTTGCATACTCCTTCATTGTTGTTCCCTTAGGTAGTGGATTTTCCTCCATCTTTAAAGGTTCAAAATGAAGGTCTAAGTCTAATTCTAAGTTTTGCTCAAATAAAGGCTCTTAGATCTCCATATCCAACCTTTTTAACAATCTTTTAGATCTATTAACTTTTTCTATGTAAAGTGTAAGAGAATACACCAAGGATCTCGTACCTTGCATATTAGGATCTCATACCCTAAGCAACACCTCTTCATTTTGTATCTCATCATTGTCACCCAATGGAATCTATTGAAAAGGGCCATCAGCAACGAGCATAGTAGTTAATATAATGGAGGTACCACCTCCTTCTACCCAGCTCCTCCTCTAAAGATCAACAACTTTTTCTCTTAGAGACCCAATGTGTGAGAGAGGCTTGTTCTTCAAGAACCTTCCCTTGATCTTATCTCTCCGAACAAGCATTCTTAGTTTTGTATTAATGAAAGGACTTGTACGGGAAAGAATGAAGAGCACGTTAATAAAGTAAACTAGTAGCAATTTGACATTCAATTAGAACAAAGTTTTATCAACAATGCATTGTACTTCAAGTAATAGCCAACGAAAACAGTGAAATGAACCAAAATCAATTAGCCGAATATGGTGTAGGCTGCAGGAGACAATGGCTACAAACAAAGAACAATAGGAACCTTTTTCCTTTGTTTTCTAACTTCCCCCCTCCCCCCTCTCTCTTTCTTAGTATTATACAGGCACCCCTTGGGGTGAGGAGTGGGGAATAAGCAAACCAAGAAAGAGAGATGATAATAATGACTATGTCAAACACTTTATTATCATGATGAGAAACCCAAATATGAAGAGACAAATAATTAGAAAACTTCCATTATTCAATCATGATAATAATCAGACAGAATAACATGTTTATAAATTCCAGACTCCTAAATCAAATAGGAAATAAAAAGTCTCTAGTGTCCCTAAACCCAAAAATACCATGTAAACCATGTAACTTAAACCTAAATCATTTTTCCAATTGCAGGAAAAAAAAAAGATGATGTGTATGTTCACTGCAGTCTGCTTGACTTGTATACTTAGGGTGTTAAATAAGCTAGCTACTTTAGGTTTAGCTAGAGTTAGTTGTAGTTCATCTATATATTGTTCAAGCTGATATCACTTTCAAATGAATTTGATTGAGTACCTCACAAACTAGCCTATTTATCTTTTTGAAAATAAAAAAAAAATTATTTTATTTAATAAAAAAATATCAATATAAATATTAGCTTTAAATTTCTTTTTGCATAAGAAGATGAAAATATAAACATTATCATTTAAGTGTTTTTTTTTTCAAAAATGGTAGTTGAAGAAGACTTAGCAACCAATTTTCTTAAAAACTCAAACTATTAGAAGGTAAACTCCTTCTCATTTGATAGAGGTTTTTTTTAACACCTCCCAAAATTAATGGATTTTCACTTTTAGGCCAAATATATAAGTGTGATAAGCTATCACTTGTAAGTTAAGTATACAAGTGTGATAGGCTCTCACATGTGAGTTGAATGGATAGTTTTAAAGACTCATCAAGTGAAATTAGACAAAATATAGTACATAACTTATTTGAATGACCCATCTAGTGGTGATAGACTTTAAGATAGAAAAAAAAATTAATAATGGAAAAAAATTTGAAATTGATGAGGTTCAAACCGAAGACCTTATGCTCTAATACTATGTCGAAGAAGAGTCGGAGAAGAGTCAATAACCAATTCTCTTCAAATCTCAAGCTATTAGAAAGTTGACTAACTATTCTATTATATATTATATTTAGGTTTAAATAAGCATTATTGTCATTATATTTTGATAATGGAATTTTATTAAATAAACAAAGAGTTGTTAATAAGTTAAGTGAGTTGACTTCTTCAACTTAATAAACTCATTGAATTCCCCATAAACGGTTAAACCAATTCAACTCATTTAATACCTATGGCTTTACTTTTCAAAACTTTCTTTAAGAATCCTATTATGGTGCTTTGGTTTTTAGTCTATAAATATCAAGGTAACCTCCTATCATTAACAATAAAAGAACAAGGAAAGCTTTGTTTTCTATATTCTCTGATTTCTCAACGTGGTAACCGAGTATTTAGTACTTTTTGATTCAGTATGGCCCCACATTCAAGGTTCATTGTATGAGTTGGAGGGAAAATTACCCATCAAGATTTTCGTTAAGAGGGATATTAGTGTATAAATATCAAATGTATTTGTATCAATGAAAGAAGAATGGAAATATTTAGCTTCTATATCTCCTATCCTTGACTTCTCAACACAAACAATCATCTCCAATAAGGCAAACACTTCCAGCACAAACTCGATTGCAATGTGATGGGAAGCAAAAACAAATAAGTTACGATATTTATGATAACATAGATATTGTTAGGATTTTAAAAGTTTTAAGTAATTTCATTTAAGATTTTATTTATCTCGTAATGTATTTAAGATCCAAATTGGTTTTGAATTAGAATTTAAGATTTATTTTGTTATCACAACAATCATAGGATGTATGATTGTAAATTCTGTCATAGATTCACACCAGAATAGTGAATTAAATATTATTCCTCCTCAATTAGTTATCTTACTAATTCTCTCCATAATCCTAATCTTTTCAATTCTTCAATCTCTAACCCTAATTTCTCTAATTATTCAATCCCTAACCCTAATTTTTTCCATCTCTCCTCTTCCATAATCTTCTTTCTCCCCTCTTCTCGATCCATATCACAATATCTGACTCTTTACATTCCAAGAAAAATCAGACCAAGAACTGCCACTGTAGTTTTTATCATATACATCAAATTATACCAGGTTTCCTAGCCAATCACTACTTTCTCTACGGACAGCAAAGGCAAGAAAAAACACCCAGATTTGAAATTTTACATATGAATGAGAGGCACATAAATGAAATTAATCAGTCAAACTACCATAAATGAGATTAATAACAGAACCAAAATACAAAATGTAATAGGTGCAGGACAGATTGGATTGTGGTGGAAATTTCGAATTAGTGAGAAAGAGGTTGAAAGTGAGGAAAGATGGAAAAACTACTTGGATCGAACGAGTAACATCACCTAGAAACCATAGGCATCGAACCTAGGTTTGTTTTGCATCACATAAAACATAAGAGATAACATTTTTCCCCCTGAAAATACTTGTTAAAGTTGTTGAGAAATTAACTATAATAATGGAATAAGCTGAAGGATTAACAATATTCTTATCTATCAATGCTTGCACTATTTTTCATTTCATTAATATTATAAAATATATGGAACCAAGAAGTACACTAACTAAATTGTATATGAACTTTGACTTAACAAATTCGAGAAATAAAACTACAACTCTCGTTAGTAATAAGATGAACTTCTAAAATTAATAGAAACTAAAAATGCAAAATTTGTTTTAGACCAAATGATAGCTGGAGGTGGGGGAGTTCAACCAAGCTATTCCTAGGGATGTACTAGATGGTGGCTAGTTAAAAATGCATAAGTGAACATAAATAGATGCATGGACCATAGACTCTTGGTTCATACTTCAAAACACACGTAACGTAATTTCAAAGGTCATTCCTATTCTGAAACATATGATTTTGCGCCATCTAGTGGAAGAGCCTTGGTACAGATCTCCTTGGTACTTTCCCTTCAAGCTTTAACCTTCTATAAGCTTCTCTAATGTGGCAGGGCCTAATTGGCCCAGATTCATTCCTCTCCGTCATAATAATTCTAGCTGCCAAAACAAAATAATAAAGATTAAATATAAACAATGAGCCTGAATATTAGAATGAAGTTTGGAACAAATTGTTCTTTGTATTTTCTTAATATATTTTGTACCAATTTATAATACAAAGTGTAGGACTAAAAAGGAAACAGCATATTTCCATATTTGAAATCCTAATAATTCCATAATTACTTCTTTCCTAATAGTCATATTTCCATATTTGAAACTACCCAACTTGCCAATGAAATCATCAAAATATTGTCAAGGAAATCTTTTGGTGAATATATCTATTGTTTACTCTTTTGTGAGATCGTATGTCATGCAAATAGTCTATCTTCAACCTTTTCTTTGATAAAATATCTATATTCACTTTAACATGTTTGGTTCTGTCAAGATGAACTAGATTAAAAGATATATTGATTGTTACTTTATTGTCACAATAGACTTTAATTGCAGATTTTACTACAATTTGAAGTTCTTCCACCAATTTTCTAAACCAAAAAGCTTCACAAATTTTCTATGCAACTGCTCTAAACTCAGCTTCAACATTGATCCTGACAACTACATTCTGTTTCTTAAATCACTAAGTTTCCAAAAACAAAGTACAATATTCTAAAGTAAATCTTCTATCTTTTACGAACCAATCCAATCTCCATCAGTTAAAAACTCATATCATTTTTTTCTTAAAAAAAAGTCCTCTGCCTAGAGACTCCTTTAAGATACCTTAGAATTTTGTAAATAATTTCAAAGTGAACTTCCTTCGGAGAGTGCATTTGTTGACTCAATACATTAGCTACAAATGTAATATTAAGTCTGTTGTGAAACAAATAGATTAGTTTTTGTAAGTCCTATAATCCTTTGTCTTTGTTGACTTCCCAGGTGCAAAATAGAGTGCTTATTTGACTCAGTGTTTCTGTCTTCCTTTGTGTAAGGTTGGTTACTGATAATCAATAACACACATAGTTAGATACACTGTGTTTGAAAGTATGTTATACACACACCATGGAGTTGGTTTCTTATTATGCATGCTAGGTTGTGTGTAGCAGTTTTTGTTTCGTTTCGGGTGAAGGTATTATGAAAATTACTCGACAATTTTGGAAACAAAAAACTGAAGTTTTTGGAACTTCAACAAGGTTCCCGATGAATCCCTCTCCGGACCCCTCACCAAACCCCAACAAGATGGTCGATGAGGCCTCAGCAACGGTGGACGATGATACCTTATGGTTCTATAAATACCCCTCCTTTAGCATTTCTTAAGCATTGAAAACGTACCGAAATGCTGTCAAAATTATCTCTAAAAATTGTTTTTATATCACATTATTTTGAATGTATTTCAGTATTTGTGTTACATTATTATGAGTAAAATAGAGTGCTTGAGTGTTGAGAGCTCTTGACAATTTTACAAATTTTGTGAGAACACTATTAGATTGAGTTGGGTAGTACTAGTTGAGTTCCCAAATTTTGTGAGAACACTATGAATATATTTTCCATATTGGTAGTTCACTTTACTGGTATTCGGTTGTTGACCACACTACATTGAGTGGTATTACCTTTAAAGGAAAGTTGGCTTCTTGTGTCAGACTAAGTTGTTACAAAGGCAACAAGCGAGGGCAATAATAGGCAATTAAGGGAGAGATCCCAACTGACAGAGATATTTACGTTTATATTTCTATTAAATTATATCTTTTTATTGCTTAGTAAATTTGTTTGCTACCGAATAGTTTCCATAAGAAACTCAAGGGTTTACCACATAAATAGGAGTTCTAAATGGATTTGTCTCATTATATCTAGTATTGTGCATACTCTACTGTTTAGCTAGTACAATCTGAGTTTAAATTAAATATGTATCAAAATACAAAGTTTAAACTCTGATTAGAAAACTTTTTATATTCATTGCTAACTTTTTGTTTACTGAATATTATATCTAACTGTTAAAGTTTCTACCTATCTATAATTATTAATTATTGTTGTCGTAGTTATATGATAAGTGTTTGCCTTTCCGCTGCTTGCATGTTAAGGACGAATCTTTAAGGAATCACTATCTCCTTAACTAGTTGTACCGAGTCTTGGACTCTTTCAATTAGGTATCAAAGTAAGTTCACCCTTTTAGGGCTTAACCACCCCAGTTGTAAACCAAACACTGTATACTGATTCTCATCTTGATTCCAGTGATCAAATCAAATAATATTGTTTCCTTTTCATTCTATTCTCATTCCTATTTCATTCCGTGAACCAAATGTCACCTTAACCTATGCAACAAACCTATAAACCGTTAGACGATCCTAGTGACAAGTTAAGTCTCGTAAGGGCTTCCAATCATGACACCTACTAACATCCTAACTAAACAAAAATAAATTCAACAAACAAAAACTAAAAAGAACAAATTCATTAGCTCTCAAGTCAATTCATATAATTGTCTCAAAAATTACACATAACACATTCCAATAGAATAGTTAAATATCACTTCAACTTAAAGATAATTCAAACATTAATTTCACTTTTGTAAATGACTCTTTACATCCATCTAAGCACAAAACAATAATCTCAAAACCGGATGATTTCACGTACAACATTCACTAAACAAAATTTTTGACATCAAGACTATTTAAATATGATATGTATAAACATTACAATCACATACTCTATAAGCTTAATTTTCAAATCACTCTCCACAAATATAGAATGGATAGACTACCTCGGATCAATAAGTCTTTATCAAGGTTATAATGTTAGATTGAGGTGTGAGTTATGAAAGAGCGAGAAAATGTGATAAAAATAATATAACTTATTTAAATTCAAATATCATCATTTTAAGTTCTAAAATAACTCCAAATGTCACCTAACTCAAGCAATCAAGATTTACCTTCACATCCAAAGTTAAGTACACTATCACTACAATTTCACATTGTATCAAATATCAATGTATTCTTTTCTTTTTTATTTCTTTTTTTTTCTTTTTCCTCTCTTTTTTTCAATAAATAATGTAACATATAACATATAAAATTGATTTACTATAATATTTCATCCTTTTTAAATCCAAAATTGACTTTCTACAACCTCCAACCTATTATTTTCAATATTTTTCGAGTTATAGTCTATTGCTAACCCGAATTTCCACCTTCTTGGAAAGTTGTTACTAAATGTGTGTTTGTGTCAAGTCTTCTTAGAGATTAGAAGGGTATGACAGTGTGTTTTTACCTCATAAATAGGTAGGTTATAATAGGTTGAAATAAAAAATATATACTTTATATAAGCTCAAAGGGATATGAGTGACAAAGAGATGAATGGTAGGCTTGAAAAGGTTCAAATGGTTCAAAAATGACCTAAATCATTTCCTTAACAATGTGTATTCTATGATTTCGCCTTCAATGATTTTCAATCAAGTTCTAGTGTTTGTTGAGATCTCAAAGATGTTCATAAAAAATTTGTACACAAAACTGTCCTATATATTTAGATTAACTAAGCAACCTTACCATATACCATAAGAGTCTCAAAATGAAAATTACATCTAAATCATACTTTAAGTGAAGCAAAATTTAAAATCCCTTATATGTTAGTGTTATCACAACCTTAATCCAATCATTAACATATGAATTAATATAAAAAAATAACAAAACAAACACATTAAAAGAAATTTAAATGTTTGAAACTTTTAGAATTCACAATTGGGTCAAAGGAAATTCTCACTCCTAACCTAAAATCTACATTATCCCCAATATTCAAATATATATCAAAAAAAAGAAGACAAGAAAAGAGAAATTACCCTCCTTGTAGTAATGAAATGCGACTAATCATAACGATTTAGTCCATACTCTTGTTCCATTCCATCATCTAAATCAAGTTCTATCAAACATAAAGAGCCACGGTGTAGCTCATATATAACATCACTAAATAATTATGAAATCAAGGGTTCCAAAATAAAAATAATAATCTCTATTTCGAATGATTTATGGAGAACCATGTCACCTTACTGTTCATTGGAACACAAGGCTTTTTAGGCAATCAAATAGTGCAAAGTGGATACACATAAGGTAGGAGAACGAAAATTACAATTGAATAAGCTAGAGAAGATTAAGAACAATGCATATTAAAGCTCAAGAATCTACAAAGACAAAACTAAAGCTTTCCATAACAACATGATATCAAGAAATGAATTCACCATTGGCAACAAAGTCCTTTATTCCATTCACACTTTAAATTATTTTCGAGAAATTACATTCTTGTTGGATTGATCTTTTTGTTATTACTAACATTTTTCCACATGGTGCAATTGAAATCAGAAGTCCAAAGACCGAAAAAGAGCTCAATGCGAATGGACATCGAATGAAACCATATTATGAATTATTTACACCAATCAATATGGATGAATTGCCTCTAAATGAATCAATGGATTTAATGGTTAAGAAACAACTAGAGACAAAGTCAAAATGAGCACATTAGACTAAGCACTAAACGAGAGGCAACCCAATATGAAATTATTTTCTTTCATTCTAGTTAATTTTTGAACAATTTTATATGGTTTTGTTTATGATTTTGATAGTAACATGAACATTACTCAATTAGGTTGGGGTTAGATTATACTTTCCTTATATTCTAATTTTAAAAAAAAATCTATGAATTTTTTAGGATGAAATCATACCTCGGCATTAAAAGTTTGCACCGCGGCATTTCCTTTTCGGGTTTTAGGCTGTATGAATCATTTCAATTCCCGCCACGACATGAACATTTTGAAGCTAAAGCATTAAGGCCTTGGGTTTTCTAGCTAGATGAACTTTTCAATGCACAAACATTGAATGACATGGCCCGTGTTTAAAAATTCACATTATAGTCCCTTCTGTCTGGAGAAAAATAAATAAAATTCAGAAACAAAATTCACCATCATCGCCCTTTCAAACCCTTGTTTTTACTCTAATTTTCTCTCAAAAATCTTCCATCTTCTCCCAAATTTCTTCAAATTTAACAATCTAACACTAAAACTTCAATTTTGAGACCAAATTTCAAGATTCTGCATTTATTTCACTATCTTCAACAAATTTCAAGCTAGGTTTTTCAACATTGAGCTCTTGCTATTTGAAGCTTGATTTCTTCTCATCCATCGAGATTTTGGCATGATATTCAACAAGTACCATATTTCTCTCAAGAGGTAAACTTGTGATTATTTGGTTAAATTTATAAATTTTTATTAGAGTTTAAGTTTATTAAACCTAGCTTGGGTATTGTTTAAGGAAAATATTTGGTTGGAAGCTTGTATGAAATTGAGTTTTAGGATTTACATATTATAATTTTTAACTATGGCTCCAAAAAGGAAGACTAGAGAGAAAGGAAAAGAAAAAGGTTGTTTTGATATAGCTAGATTTGTCAGTTTTGATGCTAAAAAATGATTTGATGAAACTACTAAAAGAATAAAAAAAATTGTGGAAAGAGGTATAGATTTAGGGAAATATGGATATTTGGGAGTAATTGAAAAAATTGCCACCTTAGGATAGAGACGGTTTTGTAAGGGTACTAAGGCGACAGTCATATCAATTATTAGAGAATTTTATACCAATGCTCTGGAAGCCATGGATGACAAAGTAATGGTCAGGGGTATGCACGTATCTTTTAGTAAGAAGGCCATTAACTCATATTATGGGCTGAGGGATATAGAAGACGAAGAGTATGAGGCTTATTTGGGGGATGTCAATTATAACGAGATAATTGAAACCTTAATATAGGAGCAACAACATGGGAAACAATAACTTTTATGCCAAATACTTGACCAATATTTCCCGAATTTGGTAATAATTTACTTGCTCTAAATTATGCCGACCACCCATTATAGCTCTTTGGACAAAGAACGACATATCCTATAGTTTTCTATTTAAACAAGAAAAACAATGAATGTTGGGTCATTCATCAACCAAAGAATTCGACTATCTACCAATAATCATCATATAGGCTACCTCTTTTTCCAACTCATCATTCATTATATGCTAAAACAAGGGAGAAGTTCCCTTTCGATGATGTGTTGTTACAACCGGTGGAACTTTTGACCTTATCATATATGAGAAACCTCACTAGTGATAAAAAGTTGCTCAATCAATACCAGAAGCAAGAATGGTTGTGTGGACAGATGAGATTTCAAGCTAAATATATTCAATTGATACACGAGATGCAAAGATTACAACACACCCAATCCCGTATAAGTTGAAGCCATTTAAGAGGAGTACTTGAGTATCAAGGGCATGAGTTTGTATTTAGGCCAATTTAGGATGAGGATGAAGTAGCACCTGACGATATGAAAGACCAAACATCCTGGATTAATTTTAGTTTTTTTTTTTGTAATTTGATTTCCTTTTCATTTTTCTTTAGAGTATGTTATTTTTATTTTGAAACCTTGGATTTCATAATTATTCGATGATGTGTTATATATGAGATACACTATGACTCCATATGTTTGATAGAACTTCATTTAGATGATGGAATGGAACGAGCGTATGGACCGAATCGCCATGATTAGTCACACTTCACTACTACAAGGAGGGTAACTTTTTTTTCTTCTTTTTTGTTGGATATACATTTGAACATTGGAGACAACGTAGATTCTAAGTTGAAGGCGAGAGAAGTTCCTTTGACCTAGTATTTTCTGGGAATGTTTATGGTGAACATTAAAACTCAAGCTACTTCGAATAGGTGTCTATTTTTTCGTTCAGTTACCTCATTTTGTTGGGAATTTTCAATGCAAGAACTTTGGTGTATGATCCTATGGTTTGTGGAGATAATCTTGTATAGTATGGTTAAAATACTCTGTGTCATTATCATTACAAAGAATTTGAATTTGTATTTAAAATTGAGTTTGTATCATCAAATGAAAATTAATGAACACATTGCAAACCTCCATTTTTTTCTCTAATACACCAACAAAGTCGGGTATGATCATCAATAAATATAACAAACTATTTACTGTGGGTATTATTCAGAATATAGAATATAGGATGTATAGCTTGCCATATATCCTTTATCGGTAAAAGAGATAAGTTTTACCGATAGAGAGAATCATGGATTAGATGAGCCAAGCTATCACCATGCAATTTTTCAAGCTCCATTGTTAGAGAGCACCAAAGTTGGTGGCCAATGATTTTTTGTTTCTCCGGTAAGGTAATCTAATTTCCTTTTTCCATCAATAACAAGTTTCACTGATTGAGCCCATTCTCTAAATTCATTCCATTCAGTTTTTCCATAGTGAGTTGTAAGAATGGGTTATCATGGCCACCACTTGCACTCATGGTGGGATTAGTTTCTGAATTTTGGTTAGGGTGGTCAAAGTTTGTCTCTGAATTTTGGTTAGGGTGGTCAAAGTTTGTCTCTGATTTTTGAGAGGTATCTTTGTTTGTCATATGAAGCTAACTTGAGCAAAAAATTCCTTTCCTATCATGAACATTGGAATGAATTTTAGAACAAATTGTTCCTACATATTTTCTTGATATATTTTGTACTGCTATCAATTTATAATAAAGACTGTAGGACTAGAAAGGAAACAAAATATCCTAATTTATGAACATAATATCACCTATAATATCTCCTAATTAAAATCCTAACAATTCCATAATTACATATTTCTTAATAATCATAGAAATTAGCGATTTCAAGGGAGCCTCTTGGACATACATGAATGTTGAATCAAAATGACTTTCAAAAGGGAAATTTCAGGCCGATTTGGGATTGCTGTGAATCCCAGGGAAAACAATTTTGTTGGAAGTTTGCAAAACTTGGGTGTTTGGTAAACTGCGTTTATGGTAGCTTTATAAAACAATATGGTGGTTAAGCTTGTAAAAGGTCTACGGAGCAGCTTGTAAAAGATGCTTTTCATAAAATTTGGCTATATTTAAGGATGATTTACATTTACGTTTCTACCCTTATACCATAATTGCTAAATATAAAATTTATAACTACCATGCTTTGTTTTTGTCACCAGCAACTATAAAAATTAGAACAAGTTTACCAGACACTTTACAACTAACTATACTTCAAAATATATTTATTTTGACACAAACACACCCGGTGTCTCTTATCAAATTTTAAATTATTTTTTATTTTTATCATTTTTATAGGCATTGTTGCCTATTGCTAAAAACAATATATGAAATTTATATATCAATAAGAACTAAAAAAACATGAGAAAAATAAAAATAAAACGAAAAAATTTGTCATTTGTTCTTGTGTCACTTTTTCAAAACAAAAAGGCTAAATTGCTGTCAAAAATAAAAAATGAACTAAATTACACATCTTGACATAACTAAATGACTTATGCTGCCATCCACCTTATAAATTTGTTCAAATTTTTTTCATAACACATTGGCAGCTTTCTTTTATTAGTAAATTAGAGAAAATAATAAAAAGAGTAAATAGATTTTTTTAACACCGTATTTTGAGAATTATTACAAAAATAATATCGAATTTTGATTTGTTGCTTACATGTCATTAAACTTTACAAATCTTACAAAAGTACTATCAAATTTCTTTTATTACTTCCATACCATTAAACTTTGAAAATGTAACAAAAATACCATTAAAGTATGTGTAATTTACCGTTAACTCCCGTTAATTGATTGACGTCAATGATATTTTTGTAACATTTTGCAAAATTTAACGGTATGGAAGTAACAAAAAAAAGTTTGATGGTATTTTTGTAATAATTACAAATTTTAATGATATGGAAATAACAAATAAGTTTAATGGTATTTTTGTAACAAATCAAAGTTCAATTATATTTTTGTAACAAATCCCAAAGTTCTGTGGTAAAAAAATCTATTTACTCCAACAAAAATAATCCCTTTATATACAACTCATATATTTCTACTATTAAAACCAAGTCTAACCCATCATTTCGCATTCAACGTCGTTCAAGTTAAACTATGACCATTTAGACCATTTAAATGTTCAATTCCATCCAATTCAACCTTGTTCGATAATATTAGGGGTGCTATCTTCATTATTATAAGTTTTATGCGTGTTATTTTATGTAATATCCCAAAAAAATACTACCAAACTTTTATAGTTTGTAGAAAACTACCATTTAACTTTTATGCATAACAAATGTATCAACTTCCTAATGTGTCACGTAAATACTATCTTGTCATTTGAGTACCCAAATCCTCTAGAAAAAATTTTCTCCTCGAATTTCAAACCCCATCCTAAAGGAAAGAGAAGACGGAAAGAAAGAATGAAAAACCTAGAGGAACAAGTTAAGAAGTAAGGTATTGGTGTCTGAGAATTGGGTTTCTTTTTGTCATAAATGCTTATCTTTGCATTTCTTTGAGATGTTAGTCGAGGTCTCGTCGAGACCTTAGCAAGAGTTTGCTAACTTGCGTTACAGGGTTCGTCGAGATACGTCATCGAGTGGTTGGTGAGGCCAACAAAAGTTCATTGTGTGGTAGTTAACAAGTTTCTTTGGTGACGATGAACCTCATTGAGTGGTTGGCGAGGCTTTGCCAAAAGGGCAACAAAGGTAGTCGACGAGGTGTTTATGAGGTAGAGTTTTATTATAAATGCACCTCTTCTAATCTTGTTTTCTTGGCCAAATTTGTAGGAGATTTTTGCTCATTTGACTCCAAACTTTCACGATTCATTCTTGGTTCATGCTCCTTCTACGTGGATGGTATGCAAAACAATGTGTTCTTCTATGGGACATAGGACGTTGAGAAGAATCTTTCTCATATTAAGTGTTTGGTCCAGGAAACAATGTAAAAAATGTGAGATTAAATGAAGATTTAGTGAGAAAGAAAATGCATCATTAGCTAGTGAAGAATCAAATCATTTGACAAGTTTTTCTCATTATTGGTTTGTCAGGTATTGTTTGGGTCTTACAATATTACAACAGTTTCCAAAAGTGAGAACCTTATGTAGTGATAGCATTAGAATTCATAGGTGAGGAGCCTATGTGAAAGCATGCTTGGAGGTTGTGAGTCGGTAATTGATCACATCCCGTCGTGATAGAGCTCCAAGAACAAGCTAGGATCTACTTGGATCAAGTATTGTGTTGACAGCATTTGGCAACTTAGAGACAGGTTAAGCATAATGCTCCAAATGATAGAAGTACTTGTATTTATATCTTCTTAGGTTGTGACCCATTGAGTCTTCGTGAATTGCTTGCTTCCGATGGTTGCTGCTATGCAACTAGTGGATGTTTCTACGTGGGTGCTGCTATGCAACTAGTGGATGTTTCTACGTGGGTGCTGGAACCTTTATGGTTTACAACATTACTTGTTGTGTTATATATGCTCGTATATTGTGAAAGTGTAATCATCATTTACCAAATATGTTTACACATAAGAAGTCTTGAAGTAAAAGTGATTGGAAATCTTTTATAACTCTCACTGTATGTTTGCCTATTTAACGTGTGTACTGATTGCCTTTTCTCTTGCATGTTGTTAACCTTGATAGGAACCTATGAAGCACACTTTCACTAGTGGTTTATCATAGATTATTCTTTCGTATTTGTTGGTTGTTTTTTAGCTTGTTGAATTGAGTAGTATGTCTTTAATGTATTTTTTGTTGTATTATTTGCTTGATTTACGTGGTGAGATCATGCTTAGCCGAATTAAAATAGAACTCGCGAAAAGATTTAATGAATTGACGTATTCATTCCTTTCTAGGTCTCAATTATCGCATTTGGCATGAAAGCTTAATTCACCTATGTGTAATTATTCCGATGAATAAAATTTCATACTTTGTGGAATCCAAAATTGCAATTTCAATAATAAAATAGTACAGAATTGATTTAGAAATCCAATAATTATCAAAGACCAAGTTTTTCAAAAACCATAAACCCTAAATTCAAGCACTACATAGCCACACCCACAAGCTCAATAATTAGCTGCATAAGCAAATTCATGTAAATCCCATCAGTATAGTTGATGTCCACATTCAAATTTGTGAAATCTATTTGTCAAAACCCATCTGATCATGGTTCCAAATAATATGAGTTGTAAGAGACTTTTGGTGGATGACTAGACAAGGTAAACCCCCGCGAGGCGTGAGCCAAAAGAGAGGCTTGAGAAATGGTACTCAGTATTTAAGACGATCTTAAACTTTTGAAAGGATTTGGGGGTTTTTGGACAAACCAACAAAAATTACCACCAAACATTCCTGATTTGTTTAAATCTACCACTTAAATTGATTACATGCGGTTCAATTGACAAAAAATGTTAAGTTTCGTTACCTAATTAATGGAGTATATTTGTAACAGTACATTTGTCATGCCCAAAAGTTATGTGATATTTTTCAACAAACCATGAAAGTTTAGTGATCGTTTTGTTGATTTAGACAATTTCAAAAGCTACAGCAATACCAAATAAGCTCTTCATCGTAATAAATTAGTAAGTAAAAAAAAGCTGGTTAAGTTACATGCAGTCCCAAATATGAACCTACTAATGCATAATAGTGACTTTTTTACATATAAGCTAGAAATGCTCCTGATTCTTGATCTTAGAAATAATGTGATAACAACCAGCTGAACAGGTTCTGAGGCAAATAAAGCTACCAACAATGCCCGATCAGCTTCTTACAAGTATGCTAATTATCACTTCATCCCATATGTGAGTTTCACGTGCTTAATATTGAACCCTTACTCGAGTTTCCACTCGATGATAATTAGCTCACGTAGTTTTAATTCAGACATTTGTGTTTTAAATATCAATTTAGGACTGATGTCTTTATCATATTCAAATTGGTACATTTGTGTTAAGAAAATTAGTTTATGCAACTAAGTGTTATATGGGACAAAATTCGGGTAACTCAAGAGTTGTTTAGCTGATAAACAGCTTCTCACAATCACAACAAATAATTATTTAAGTACTTATATAAAATGGAGTTACCTGTTTCAACAACTTCACCAACAAACAGTTTTGCTATCCCTGACACCACAATCGTCATTGGAACAGATATTTTTTGGGTACCGCTGATGCTAGCTAACAACTGCATGTTAGCAACATTTGGAGATCAACTTAGGCTACATGTTTATATGTAATTTAAGAAACAAAATCTCAACAAGCTACTAATATTATCCCTTGCAAGCATTAATCCAAAGCAACTACTTCTAAGCAATGTTACTTAAACTCTTCTTTGTTTATAAAGTACCCTTATGCAAACGACGTGACATAAACAGGGATATGGGTACGTGGACACTCCAATTTAATGTAAATTTATAAAAAAATTATAAAAATTAAGTCTCCCGTCACCCGGATATATATATATATATCAAAAATCTACTACTAACCCTAAAAGAGTTCATATAACATAACTTCATGATGAAAGTCAAACAGCTTCAAAGCATATTAATTTTGAACAAAGTTGTTAGAAAGTAAAAATATATATATTTATATATATTTAGCTAAGATTTTCTGCTTGAGAAGAGATACTACAACTTTTTTTGTAAAATGAAACCTTTTACAAGTTTTGATCAAACCAAGCACATAGAGCATACCCTTTTCAAAAATCATAAAACTAAATTGTCAAAAAAAAAATCATCTACTAAGCATACCCTTTTCATGTTAGATTTCTGAAACCCTGCTCTCCGAAAAGACTCATACCTACTCATCTGTTCCTCTGAGAATTGTGATAAAATTTCCCTGAAACAAATATTAAGATGTGGAAATTTAGAATCCAGCTCTTAGAATCATTTAAAACTATAACATATAATTCCCATTTCCAGTCATAAGCAGTAAAAAGCTACTAAAATGTCTAAAATTAGTCCGGCTTCAGATTTTCCTGAAACATTCAATTGTCTGGCCTATTTTTATTTGCAAAGCATAAATATGTAAATTTAAATTGATTTGAAATGAAATAAAGTGGAACCAAAAACTACTTCGAACATTTCTTTAAATAATCTCAAATAACATCCTAAAACTTATAACAATAAAAACAACACCATAATAACATTGAACAGAGTTTAATTAGCCAAAACTCCACATTGAATAGGTTCTAATGACCAGAATTTAACTTAAACAGCATCTAACTAGCCGGAGCTCAATATGAAATATATGAACTAGATTTTTTTTGTAATAAAAATATACGAGGAATGTTATTTTTGTGATTACAAATACAAAGGCTGTTATTTTTATAGTTACATGTATTAAGAGTGTTATAGATGTTTTCCTAATATTTAGGAAGATATTCGTCCACTTAGGAGCAAAACTTTTCTACTATGAATATAGCCATCAAATAACATCCAAATTTATATCAACTCTGTTAGTGCTAAGAATTCTAACAATTTCTGTACATTGAAACGAATGCAATGCTTAGTTGTGTATGAATATCGGATTAATAATATGACTATCCAAAAGCAGTCCTTGTAACCATGTTGGTTGTAGTAATTATCCACAACGGTAAGGTCTTATGTGAAGAAGAACAAAGAAAAAAATATGACCATCCAAAGAAAAAATATTAGGATGAAAAATTATTTTTATACATATTGGTTTCCTGAAATACAAAATCTCAACAATAAATAAAAACAAAAACAAAAATAGAATCCTTAAACCTGTAACCACAAAAAATCACTCCTTATGTCCAACTCGTACATTTTCACTATTAAAAAAAAGTCTAACACATCATATCAATTGAACTCCATCTAATTAGATATCATTCAAATTAAACTCTGGCCATTTAAACCCGTTCAATATTGAACACCTCCATCTAATTACAACTTGTTCAATATTATTGGATCTTATTTTTGTTATAAATTTTAAAAGTATTTTTTAATTTTCGCATAAATAATTAGGGAAAACATCATTTAGCTACTGATGCCATAAAAATTTTCAATTTACTATAAATATTTTTTATTTCAATTCACTACTTTTATTATTGAAATATCTTTCGATCTATTACTTTGATCAAAAATTGGTCAATTTGATAAAAATATTTAAATCACTTAAGCAACACATGAATTTATAAGGGCTTCCATGATAATATAGTTATAACTCATGTGTTGTACACGTGACTTGAATTTTTTTATCAAAATTACAAAAAAAAATTATCATAGTAATTGATTGGAAGACATTCGATAATAAAAAGTGTTGTTGAGCACAACAAAATCGTAAAAAATAAACAAAAAATTTAACGTAATTCGACAAATCAATCTAATCCAAACCCAATGTTAAAAAATCTACTTCTATCACTTATTGATACAAAAATCTTAACCCAATACAATACACCATATCAAGAATAATATTATAACATAAAATAACACTCAAACCAAAGCCCTATTTAGACTCAAATCTCACACATAAAGACCCAAAATAAAGAACCTAAAAATACAAAAAAATGTTATTTACTTTTGACCATGGATCATCTCACACACATAAATAGCAAACTAATTTTTTTCCTCTTCCATGGGTGCTTCTTACATACAAAACCATATCATATCACCACCCAAACTCTCAATCACCTAAATCCAATATATATAATCCACCCAAATAAACTTTTCAACTTTTATAGTTTGGGTTCACAATGTCTAATTAATATTAGTTAGATCTTTAGCTTGTAAGGCTTTACATTTCCAAACCTTTACAATCTTTTTGTTTCTTTCAAAAAAAAATGTTTTGGCTCTTGGTTTCTTTGTTTATATTTTTTTAAAGCCATTAACTCTAACAATCTCAACCTTGGTGTAAAAAAAAAAAAACTATCAGCATCAAGTACCACATCATAGCATGTATATCCATGCCTTTATTGCATCACATTTTTGGATAGGGTGTAACCACCACTATTTCATATTTAACCAAAAACAACTATATTCAGGTTTGCTTCACCTTGAAAGCAACATTTTAACATCATACTTGTACCACCAAACATTGTAACCCCTTCATTGAATTTGACCATTTCTCTCGCCACATATTTCCATTATTTTTGCAAGACTTCAATTTTTAACTTTTCACTGACATTCGCCTTATCCTTAACAAGAGCTACAACTCCACCTCTAATATTATGTATCCTTTTTCCTTTCATAATAACCAAGAAACTTTTATTAACCTTTATAAATTTGTTCCTTACAGAACAATTATAACCCCAGTTATCCAACCTACATAACAAAACCAAATTCTTCATTAAATTTGGTACATATTTTGGTTGCTGAAATCAAGTTATCTATCTTCATCTATCTACGTTTTGAATTCTTAATTTTGAAAAAAAAAAATTCATTATGTTTTGTTTCAATCCTTTTCTACATTCTTGAGTCACAGATCACAAAAAAAAACCATCCTTTTAAATCTTGTGTTTTCTTTCAATTTCCTTATCATTATTTTCGTCTTTGGATTTTATTTCGTAGTTTTCTACGAATTCTTCGTATTTTTTTCTTGTTCTTTATTTCAGTGTTCTATCTATCTTTGTTCTTCAAAAAAAAAAAGCAAAGTGTTACTATTTGCAATTTCAAAAAAAATGATAAATCGGAGTAACAATTTTAAACGGCCATAACTTTTAACTCAGGTATTGAAACGACTATTATAATATATCAAATCAAAACACGTTTCAATTCCTATAAGTGGACCATGGCTTCACCTCCGTTCTGTGCCATTTCTGACCCTAAATTCCATCGTTTAAACCATTTACCGAAGGGTTAAAGTTTTATCGCACATTTTTGGGTTGTTTTTGTTTCTTGTTCATTAGGGTTGCAAATTTTTTGTGTAAATTTTTTATTTACAGCAACAGCAACAACAATCAAAACAAAAAAAGGAAAAAAAAGAAAAAAAAATAAGAAAAGAAGAACAAAGTAGTAGATTGTTCAAGAATCTAATTCTTATTTTCTTGCTAAGTTTTCTTGTTCTTAATGAAATTGCTTTTCCTTTATTTTATTCTAGTTTCATCTATTTTATTCTAGAGAATCGTCAAACTTGTTATCCAAGTCTGATTTAAAAAAAGAGGGGTGGGAGGAGGGGGGATTATATTTTGGTCAAGAGTATTTCTTTAGTCTTATTAAGACTTTCTTTCTATCATCCTTTGCAAATAAGTTTTTAAGATTCTAATTTTCAAGATTTTGAAAAGATTCTTTCTTGGGCGTTTAGACTCCTATTTGGACTTTCTTTATGTCATCCTTTGCCATTAAGTTTTTAAAATTCTAATTTTAGAGATTCTCACCCATAAATTGATTACTTCTTAAGATTAATTGAATTCTTTGATTTTTTTAAGAACACAAAAGAAAGTTGGCTTAAGTTTTGAGTGGTAAAAGGAAAAAAAGGTGAGAGCAAACACGTGAGGGAGTGTGAGTTATCTTGTTTTATTTTAAAGAAAAATATTAACTTAAAATTCTTCATCAAAGTTGTAAATGACCAATTTAAGAGGTTGAATGCAAAGATGGATGATTTAGAATCCTCTTTCGATTCTAAGTCACATAGAAGAAGACATAGAAGACATGAGTTTGATGAAGAAGAAGTTGATTCCAATATGAAGGAGCATGTTATAAATGGGATAAAAAGGTTGACTCTAAAGGAGCATGTTATGTACTTTGACTCTGAATCATCTCACACATAAATAGCAAACTGATTTTTTTTTTTTTTGCCATGGGTGCTTCTTACATACACAACCACATCACATCACCTCCAAACTCTCAATCACCTAAATCCAACATACATAACCCACCCAAATAACCCAAATAAACTTTTCTTTGGGTTCACAATGTCTAATTAATATTAATTAGACTTTTGGCTTCTAAAGCTTTAGAAACCTAAAGA
The DNA here is from genome assembly GCA_030763125.1 of Hippophae gyantsensis. Taxonomy (NCBI): domain Eukaryota; kingdom Viridiplantae; phylum Streptophyta; class Magnoliopsida; order Rosales; family Elaeagnaceae; genus Hippophae; species Hippophae gyantsensis. The sequence continues at coordinate 34,077,264 of CM061032.1, read as the reverse complement.
TTTACGAACTTTTGATTTCTTTTAAAAAAAAAAGAGTTTTGACTCTTGGTTTCTTTGTTTGTATTTTTTTAAAGCCATTAACTCCAACTGTTAATATTTTTATTAATATAAATTTTAAAAGTGTTATTTTTTTATTTTAACTTTCACAAATAATTAAATACCATGAAATTAAGTTTCACAAACCTCAAACCTATCTTGCCAGAAATTTCTAGATGACATTATCATAACTTCTAATAAAAAAAAATTATGTCAATAACCTAACGGCTATTCATGAAATTCAAAGGAAATTAAAAAATGATTGCAAAGAATTCAAAAGAAGAAAAGGATATAAAGAAGGCAAGAACAAAACTGCATTTTGGCCATTTTAAGTGGATCTGCACTGGAGGGGAATTTACTAAGCTCGACATCCATGTTCTCCTCATCTTCCTCCTCATCAGCGGCACGAGACGAGTTGGGTACAGTCACACATGGAGTTATTGAAGTTGTTGTTGTTGTTGTTGTTGTTTTTGCTGCTGCTAATGGCGGCTCTCTGTCTCTAGGAATAGAAACAACAGCGTCGTCCTCTTCTTGGGTTGGATGATTTTGAAGGGTTTGGGCGTTTTCATCAACAGCAAGAGAAACAGTAGCAGTAGGAGAAGCAGGAGGTGAATCCTCGATATCCTGTTGCTCCTCAAACGCTGCTTCGAATGGGTCCTTGGATTGCTGCGTCATCACTGCTGTTCTTTTATTCCTCTGCCCTTTGAAATGGTTGGACTCCCTATTTATATTCGAGAACATATTAAAAATCTACAAAATTTATAATTATAGTTTAATTATATCATATATTTTTGAAATAAATTTAATATAAACTATTAATATTAAATATTTTAATATCCTATTAACATTAAATATTTTAATATCCAACAAATTTTTTTAAATATGATGATGTAATAAGTATCTATAATTATATAATAATTATCATATTCATGAAAGGCTCCAAACATGCTAACAAAACATATTTCGTAATAAATAACGTATTTTAAAATGGTTTAAATTTGAACAAAAATAAAAAAACTATCTCTAATTTTCCCAAAGTTTACCATATATGTATTTATGTCTTTAAAATTTATAAAAAGAGTTTTAATGTTCCTAAAATTTATAGTTATATCACTAATGTACTTGAATGGTTAATGATATTAATTTTTCATTTAATTATGTATCTTTTTTTTATATGACTCTCTTCCCAAATTGACTAGTTGTTATTTCTTATATATTATTATTTGAAAAAGAAAATTTAGTTTCTTATTAAAACGTTATTTTAATTTTATAATTTTTTTATATTTATTTTCATATAGACTTGTGCTTAGTTTCTTTTTCTTCATTTCCTTACTTATTAGTTTTTTAAATATTATAAATAAATATTTAATAATCTAAGATACTTAATTGACTTATAATTATAATTATCATACTTGAATTAAAAGATCCACCACGATCTTTTATTTTATTGTTCGTCTTTTTTATTACATTTTATATTACTTAGCTTATTCAAGCTTTAATATCCTCCTAGTAATAACGAAGCTCTTACACCTGTACTTAATATAATGTCTAATTTAGACTTACTAAAGAATTGAAAAAGAGTAATTACACTTCATTTTATTCATAATATTAATAATTATTATAATTTTAAAAATCATCTAAGAACATCTTCTAGATACATAGTTGCTAAATAAATAATTTTTAAACTAGAGAATTTACTCTTACTAAAGTTGTGTCCAACTAATGAAAATAAGGCTTTAATTTATAGGACAAGAAATCTATGTTCACAATAACAAAAAATCATTGTTTTATCCCTACTTTAATAATTCATCTAACGTTGTGCTTTTATCTTTTGAATTTAAGTCTTTCATTTCCTTAGTATGATCTACCGACTAAAGATATGGGTTATTCATCTTTATCATTTTTTATTGAAATTTATTTTGATGATGTAGACGATGATACATTTTTATCTTCTTGATTTCTAATGCAGTAAATATATTTGTGATCTTTAGTGGTTTTCTTGGCATAAAAACAAAATACATTTCTTGTTTCTTGATAAATTTCTAGATTATTATTGTTAAAAATTATTTCAAACTTATAGATTTTATCACCATCTTCTTCAACAAAGACCATATTACTACAAGAATTGATTATAACTTTACTAGTCGAATAATTTACTTTCACTTCAAAAGAATTATTAATTTTTTTGAGCTCATGATGTTTGACTTAGCATCTGTTTTCCTAAAATACAGAGTTCATTTGTATTGAATTCATTTTCTAAAAGTACTATCGATTTTGGAACTTTTTTATTAGCAAAGAAAATCCCTAATTTGATAAAATGGTATGAACTAACACAAAACTTCTTCATCTCAGCCCATACCCATAAGTTAACTAAAAAACCTGAGATTGATAAGCTTGTCATCTACTTTGATCTTCTTCCTGAAGTTCTTAATAACCTTATTGAATTTTTCAGGAAAATAATTTAATTTATTTAAATTAATTTTTGGATATAGATTCTCAATTAAACCTACATGGAAAGTTTTATAAACAAGAATTGGATCAATTTCTTCAAAAATATTAAATTTAATACATGTACAGAATTCTTTTTTGTGGTATAAAATTTCATATATTCGATATGTTTTTGAGTAGATTTTTTAGCTAATTCTCTTATAAGGGTATCTAACATACAATTATTATTTCTTGGAAGATGTTCGATAACAAAATTGTAGTGGCTAAATCATTGTTGTCATATGACTAATCTTCCTTGTTTATAATAATCTGCAATATTAGTCCTTAAAACACAACCAAAATTTTTATTATCGATTCCGACAATAAATCTAGAATTTATTACATATATTGTAAATCTCTTAATAGTTTTTTTAACATGCCAATTATTTTTTTTCATTATTGTGATAATTTAATTCTATATCATGGAAAGATCATGATTTATATCTACAAATATATTCATTTTTGTCATCTACTTTTGTTTTTAAAATCATTTCCCAATATTCATTTGAATCGTCTGTTTTAATTATCATTTTATCACTTAGATCTGGATGATATAAAGTTGGTAAAAATTTTATATGTACTTTTATCTTATTCATGTACAAAGTATATTATTTTATCTATTTTCAAACATAATATTTTTAAAATTTTTTTACAAAGGTTTTCGTATTTTTATAAGTTTCTTGGTGTATGCTTCAACATATGTTAGACATCTTAGAAATCTTTTAATTTACTAAAAAATCCTTAGAATATTATTTAGTATATGAGGCCACATATTATATTTTTCATCTTTAATTTTTAACCCTAAATACTTATTTTTTTTTATCAATTATTGTTTTCTTCTCATAAAGTACAATGACTTATTTCCTACATTCTTGTAGAATATTAATAATATCCAAGTAATATTTATTTAAGCTATTATTGAAAACTAAAATATCATTTATATAGACACAATATTTTATAATTTCTTAAAAACATTATCCATATATTTTTGAAAGATACTTGGAGCTTGTATGAGTCTGAATGGTACAACAATCAATTGGAATTATCCTTGGAAATTAAATGCCATTATTTTTTAAGATTCATTATCCATTGTTATTTGCCATAATCCACTTTTGCAATCAAAACTTGAAAAATATTTGTTTTTCTTTTATTAATGATCATAATTATTCTTTTTTTTTTTGGAATAAAGTTTCCATTATTGATAGTTTTTTTATTCAATGCTTTGAAGTTTATAACTATTTTCTTTTTTTTCTTCTTTTTTTCAGTTTTTTTTTCAACTAAGAATGTTGGACTAGAATATAGTGAATTTCTTAATATTATGAGTTTTAGTTTTAAAAGTTTTTGAATTTGTTTTTCAAACTCAATATTGTCTTCTAAAATATAAATCATAGGTTTTACTATAATGACTTTATTAGTGTCTCTTAGTTTTATATTAGCAATCATTTTAGATTTTTTTTACTTTTGGATCTAAATGATTTTCTAAACTTACTATTTTTAATAATTTTCTGATTTGTATTAAAATTTTATCTTCCTAGATTTCATTAAGAAAAAAGTTATTTCTCTTTAATATTTGATGAAATGTTTTCTAAATAAGGTTTTTGTTGCTGCTTTGATACAGTCAAAGTTTTTTTATATGTAAATGGTTTCACCATCTAATATTATTAAGACTTATTTGGTCTAAATATTGCGTAAAAATTTGATATAAGTTTAGGAAATTATTTCCTATTAATAAATCAACTCAATAATTCTTGATATACGCTATGAATATGAAATTTTTCTACTTCTATCATTATATCTATATCTGTTAAGACTATATTAAGATTTATTGTACTATTGTTTGCAATTCTTTCAATTAAATCTTTTGATGCTTGTTTTTGAAGTTCCTTCGAAAATATATATTTACTAGTTACACACATATTAGCTCTCATATCTACATATGTATGTAAATGGTAACTTGTGTAATCTTTAAATTTCAATCTTATCTTAATATAAGTATAGTTTAGATTTGTAACATTATACAAATCATTCATTTTCTAATGAAGAGTTCTCATATTTTGAGCATTCATATTCTAAGTCAATTATTTACTCCTAAGTTTATTTTAATTGATAAATATTACAAGTATCATTCAAATTTGATTTTTCTATTGATTCTAATTTTATTTTGAAAGTTTCGTCTAACATTTTTAATTTTTATGAAAATTCTTGTTTATGTTGAAGCTTGATTGGGCATTAATTAGTGTAATGCCCTTCCTCATTATAGATCTAACATATACATTTTTTTTATGGACAATAATTTTGTTTTCTAGTGGCTTATACTTTTTATCCTAAAATATTTTTTCCTATAAGATTCTTTATTATGTCTTCTCTTATATTTTTAAAAGTCCTATTTTTTAAATTTATATCTTTTGAATGTTTTGTACTTTTTATATTTATTATACTTTTGTTTGTAAGATTTTATACTATATCTATATATTTCTAGTATTTTAACATATTTTCTATCATTTCACCTTATTTGTTTATTGATGACTCTATAAAAGTAGTCATTATAACACTTTTTCATTTAATATTTACTTTTTTATTCAATAAAAAGTATTTTTGTGTTAAAAATATTAAAATATAAACCTTTTAGTGAAAAATAGTGAAAATATAATTTTTAAAATTTTTTAGGATTTGTTTGGGATTTTAATATATTTTTTATGAATTTTTTAACGCAATGCATATTAGAAGTTGTCACGTGGCCTACCATGCAATCACAGGAGCTGACTGGATAAGCCACGCAAATGCCACATAAGTAGGGACAACAAATCATAGATCGTTGGGTGTGAGGAGCGAAGTAGCACGTGTCACATGTCACATGTCAGCACATCATTTAATCCAAGTTCGGAGAGCGATCAAACCTTCACGCCACATGTCTTCATACAATTGCTCACCGCGTTCCACCTATACACCACGTCATCCAGTCTCTATTGCCACGCATCACGCTCTAATTTTCTCAGTAAATTCTATGTGCCATGTGTCACGTTGAGATTGGTTGGCACTATTAGTTTTGGTTGTTTTGATCTCAACCCTTGATCTAAAATTGATTTGATGGTTCAGATTGCACCTAAGCTATATTTAAGCCCCTAATCATCCCATAAACCCTAATAAGTCACTATTATCATAATTTTGGTCAACTTTTGGAGCTAAAAAGAGAAAAAAATATAGAAATATTCAAAAAGAGATACAATTTTGGTGGAGATTCAAGAGAAGATTAGCACTATAATTCAAGAGATTGATTATATTTCTTCTTCTATTCTTTTCTTTATCAATTTTTATGTCTTTCTTTTTGAAAAATATTACGAACACAATTATATGTAGTTAATTTATTAATCTATGGATCTTATGAACCCAATTTGCATCATATGATGATCTAATATTTTACCTTAATTATAAATTTAATTTAATTATATTATTTAATATGATTTTTATGTTATCAATTGTTTGGCCAACAATTTATTTATAGACGTAATTAAATAGATTTGATAAAATTATTTAATTATTTGTCTTAATTAAATAATATGCATAGTTTCTAGGCAGAGATGTATGATTTTTATGTATATGATCCATAATTGATGAACTTAATGAATAGTATATAATTTAATTGGCATGAAAGTATGATTAAATTAATTACTATATGGTGTGTAGTTTACATGAGAGAGGAATGCATGCTAGGTTATATTCAATTCATCATGTAATTAATTGATAATTATATTACAGAGATTTTAGCAATTCTTATGTTTAGAAAATTGAAGAATTAAGTATTATTAGATATTTTCTCATACATCTTCTTTGTTACCAAGTCTAATTTAATTAATTATCGCTATTTACTTTTAGTTATTTTAATTTTGCTTCCTTAAAATATAAACACAAAAAAATTGATTTTTATTTTTTTTAGTTTTAAAAATTAGTTTATAATAAAATAATCTCTGTAAGAATGATATTTTCCTATCATTATATTATTTGTTGCGATACGTATATTTGTGTATTTATTGCATATACAATTTGTGTGATGTTCAAGTTTTTGGTGCCGTTGTCAAGGATTATAAATATTATAAATTAATTTTTTTCTTTTAATTTAGTTATTTTTCATAATTTTATTTTTAATTTTTTTAGTGATATAGTTATTTATCTATCTATTTATTTTAGTTATTTTTCTTTATTTATTTGATTTATTTGTTTTTTATTTATTGATTTAGTTATTTAGTTTTAATTTCGACATCTCTTTTAGTGATTTTAGAAGTACATTTGAGTCTATTGCATGAGTAGAGTTCGTGAGAGAGAAATCTTGCCTTTAGATCTTGAAATTGAGCATATTTTGAGATTAATTAGAAAACAAGGTTTCATTTAAGAGGAAAAAATGGCTAATCTATTAAAAATAAACAATAATGAGCTAAACTTGAACAATTGGATACTTTTGATGGATGATATGGATAGAGCTATGAATGAATATGCAATACCTACGTTGGAAGGGCTCAATCCAAGTATTACATGGCCAAACATTCAAGCTAATCAGTTTGAACTAAATCTAGTGATGTTTCAAATGCTACAAATAGTTGGACAATTTAGTAGATTACCAATAGAGGATCCCCATCTTCATCTCAAATTGTTTATTAAAGTTGTAGATTCATTTAAGTTCAGTGGTATGACCGATGAGGCATTTTGGATTAGATTGTTCCCTTAATCTTTGTAAGATCGTGCTCGAGCTTGGTTAAATTCTTTGCCATTTGATTCCATTACAACTTGGAATGGTTTGGTGGAGAAATTCTTGATGAAATACTTCCCACAAACAAAAAATGCCAAGCTTAGAAATGACATTACTTCTTACTAATAATATGAAGGGAATATTTATATGAAGCATGGGAAAGATTCAAGGAATTACTAAGGAAGTGTCCTCATCATGATATTCCTTCTTGGATTCAAATGGTGACTTTTTACGGTAGTCTTAATGCTCAAACAAGAACTATTTTTGATATATCTGCTAATGGAGCTTTGCTAGCCAAATCTTACAATCAAGCTTACGATTTACTTGAGAAAATGGCTAGTAATAATTATCAATGGCCAATGGACAGAATGACAGCCACAAATAGAGTAACCGAAGTGCATGAGGTAAATGATATCACAAAACTTACAACTAAAGTGTCATCTTTGGTTAATCTTTTGAAGGCTCAAAACTCGACAATGAGTATAAACCAGGTCCAAAATTCAAGAGTGTTGTGTGTGTTTTGTTGAAAAGCTCATTTGTTTGATAATTGTCCAAATTATCATGAATCTATATGCTATGTATGTAATGTGAATCAAAACAATAATCCATACTCGAACACATATAATCCAGTATGGATACAATATCCAAATTTCTCTTGGAATAACAACAATCAAGGTGATAATCAATTCAACCATCAATCATTTCCACCACTTGGTTTTCAATAACCACAGTAATCACAAGCCCAAGAAAAGAAGTCACCTATTGAGGACAATACAAATACTTTAATGGGGATGATGAAAGACTTCATCCAATTAATAAATACATAAGTGTCCACTCAAGAGGCTTCAATTCAAAATTTGGATAACCAAATGGGGAAAATTGCTCATGTTATAAGTCAAAGGCCTCAAGGTAACTTTTTAAGTGATGATTGTGAACCTAAAAAGACAAGGTAAGGACCAGTGCAATACCATAGCCTTGAGGAGTGGTAAAACTTTAGAATAGGAACATAAGATAGAAAAGGATGAGGAGAAACAAGAAATTAACAAGGATGTGGAGGAACTAGTGGATAAATAGAGCACTGAAAAGGAAATAATTCAGCCAATGAAAAACAACCTTTACAAACCCACTATTCTTTTCCCTCAAAGAGTGCAAAAGCAAAAGTTAGATATGCATTTTTCAAAATTTCTGGAAGCCTTCAAGAAGTAATACATAAACATACCATTTGTAGAGGCACTTGAACAAATGTCGTATTATGCCAAATTCATGAAGGATATACTATCAAAGAAAATAAGGTTTATAGATCATGAAACAATAACCTTGACTGAAGGTTTTACCACCATCCTTGATAAAAAAAACTACCACAAAAATTGAAATATCCATGTAATTTTGACATCCCTTACACTATTGGGAACATCTGTTTTGGCAAGACACTATGTGATTTGGGTTTTAGCATTAAACTTATACCATTATCAATCTTCCAAAGATTGGGGGTTGGTAAAGCTAAATGCACTTTAGTAACATTACAGATGGCATACAAGTCAATTAAAAGACCTCGGGATATGGTAGAAGATGTGCTAGTAAAAGTAGACAAATTCATTTTTTCGAAAGACTTCATTGTGTGAGTCATGGAGGAAGACCGTGATATTCCTATCATTCTTAGTCATCCTTTCTTAGCAATCGAAAAAAAACTCATTAATGTACAAAAATGTGAGCTTACAATAAGGGAAAAGATGAGCAAATGACATTTAATGTGTTTAAAGCAATTAAATTTTCTGATGCCAAAAATGGTAGTGATTGTTTTCGAATAGATGAGCTAAATACTAATACGCTTTATGACATATGCTCTATTGATGCTCTAGAGTATTTTCTTCTTAATTCTGTAAACAAACATACTAATGAATACCATGACACTCATGTAGCTAGGTGCACAAATTAATATCGATAGCTTAACAAAACTTGTTAAATCACCTCCACTTATTACTTTAACACAAATGCTATGAATAAGGACATTAAATCAATAAAAAACAACTCAACTTTCTTTAATTTTGAAAATATGGAATCAAAGGTTCATATTGTGATAAAGGTGCTAATGAACTTCAAAAGAGCTACAGGTTGGTCTATTGCCAACATCAAAGGCATAAGCCTATCTATATGCATGCCCAAAATCTTGCTAGAGGACGAGGCTAAACCCACTAGGGATGCACAACACCACTTAAATTCCATTATAAAAGAAGTGGTGAAGAAGGAAATTGTCAAGTGGCTAGACATAGGCATTATTTACCCAATATCATCAGATAGTGTATGGGTAAGTCCAGTCCAATCTATACCGAAGAAAGAAGGAATCATTGTGGTGGAAAATGAGTTCAACGAGTTAATGCCTACTAGGATTGTTATGGGATGAAAAGTACGTATGGATTTTCGTAAAGTAAATAAAGCTATGAAGAAGTATCATTTTCCTCTCCCATTCATGGATCAAATGTTTGACCGATTAATTGGACATTCTTTCTTTTACCTTCTAGATGGATACTCTGGTTATAATAAAATTGATGTGGCACTTGAAGACTAAGAAACGACCACATTCACATGTCTTTATGGAACTTTTTCTTTCAGGAGAATGCCGTTTGGATTATGCAATGCACCTGCTACATTTCAACACTACATGATGCCTATTTTATCAGACATGGTAGAAAAGAATCTAGAAATATTCATGGATGATTTTTTGGTCTTTGTAAACTCATTTGATGAATATCTACACTATCTCTCCCTAGTGTTACAAAGATGTGAAGAAACAAATTTGATTTTAAATTGGGAGAAATGTCATTTTATGGTACATAAAGGTATAATCTTGGGTCATAAAATCTCAGCTAATGGTATTGAGGTGGATAAAGCTAAGATAGAAGTGATTGAGAAACTAACACCACCTATCAATGTACGAGGAGTAAGAAATTTTCTTAAGCATGTAGGTTTTTATCGTAGATTCATAAAAGATTTTTTCCAAATCTCCAAACCCTTGTGTAATCTTTTGGAAAAAAGGACATGCCTTTCAAGTTTAATGATAAATGTTTAACAACATTTCAAGTGCTTAAAGAAAGACTAGTGTCAGTACCAGTTATAGTCATACCATATTGGAACAAGCCCTTTGAGTTGATGTCTGATGCAAGTGATTTTTCTATTTTAGGTATTCTTGGATAGTGAAGAGACAAAATGTTTCGTGCCATATAATATGCAAGTAAGACATTGAATGAGGCTCAAGTGAATTATGCTACTATAGAGAAGAGCTCTTTGCCATTGTATATGACTTTGAGAAATTCATATCTTATTTGGTTGGAACCAAAGTGATCATCTACACGGATCATTCTGCAATAAAGCATCTCATAACGAATAAGGATGCCAAACCAAGATTGATAAGATGAGTGCTCTACAAGAATTTGACTTGGAAATTCGTGATAAAAAAAAGGAACAGAAAATCAGGTAGCAGACCATCTGTCTAGACTATAAAGGGAAGCAAAAATGGATGATATTATGGTGATTGGGGAATCTTTTCTAGATGAGTAACTATTTTTTGTAGCTCAAATAGAAGTATCATGGTATGGAGACATTGCAAATTTCCTTCCTGCCAACATTCTTTCATCAATCCTCATATGGAAACAAAAGAAGTTCTTATGACATTAAATAGTATTTTTGGGATGACCCTTACCTCTATAAAGAATGTGGTGATGGTATTTTGAGAAGTTGTGTCCCTAATGATGAAGTTGAAAGTATTCTTTACCATTGCCATAGCTCAAACTATGAAGGTCACTTTAGAAGCACAAAAATAACAGCTAAGGTACTTCAATCTGGTTATTTTTAACCCACATTATTTAAATATGCTTACGATTATGTAAAGATATGTGATAGATGTCAAAGGCTAGGTAATATTTCAAAAAGAGATGAGATGCCTCTAAATAGTATACTTCAAGTGGAATTGTTTGATGTTTGGGACATCAACTGTATGTGATCATTCCCTCCATCCTTTGGTAACCAATGCATACTTTTAGAAGTAGATTATGTGTCAAAGTGGGTAGAAGCCATTGCTACCAACAAATGTGATGCCAAAGTTGTTATGAAATTTCTAAATAAATTTTTTTTTCACTAGGTTTGGAACTCCTAGGATCATTATTAGTGATGGAGGAAGTCACTTTTACAAGTAAGCATTTAATTCTTTATTGTCTAAGTATAGGATTAAGCATAAAGTGTCTACCCTTACTATCCCCAAATAAGTGGGCAAGTAGAGGTATCCAATAGAGAAGTGAAAAGAATTTGGAGAAAACTATGAACATCTTTAGAAATGATTTATCATCTAAGTTGGATGATGCTTTATGGGCATACAGAACTACATTTAAAACATCATTTGGTACCACCCCGTATAAGCTATTTTATGGAAAGGCTTGTCACTTACCATTAGAATTGGAGCACAAAGCATATTGGGCATTGAAATAGTTGAATATGTCCATAGATGCAGCTGGTGAGAAAATAATGCTTCAAATAAATGAATTACGATGGAATGTTTATAAAAATGCCAAGCTTTATAAAGAAAAGGCAAAAAGATGGCATGACAATAAAATTGTGCACCATATCTTTGAACCGAGTCAGAAAGTGTTATTGTACCACTTAAGACTCAATTTTTTTCTGGGAAAATTAAAGAGTAGATGGTTAGGTCCATTCATCATTACTAAGGTAACCAAACATGGAGCCATTGAATTATAAAACAAAGATAAAGAGTGATTTATGGTCAATGGGCATAGGGTGAAGCACTATTATAAAGATTAATTATCAAATGAACCATCTGTAATAACCTTAAGAGTTGATATGATTGTCTAATAAAGGACTTTAAATGTGATGCTAGTTAGGAGGCAACCCAACGTTATTTTACTTATAATTTCATTGTTTTTATTTTATATGTGAATAAATGTGGAGAGGAATGACAAAATAAGAATGAGCATTTCAATGATAGATGTGATGTTCTATGATTAAGAGAGTTTTTTTTTCTTTTACCTTTTCATATTTATATGTACACATTGGGAACAATGTGCAATTTAAGTTTGGGAGAGTAAACTTTATTTTCTACTTTAGTATTTAGTATAAATTTTTAGGGAATTTTTTTTAATTTTTAGGATGTTTTTAATCATGATTTGGGTAGAAATTAACGAATATATGGAAACTAAATGCATGCATGCATGCTTGATATGAAACATATAAACTCAATGATAAAAATTGGTTGTCATGACTAGGATAAGTAATGTAACATATTTGTTAAGATATTTACATTAATCATATGATATTCTTGCTAGTTTTGATTGGATTGATTCAAGTTCTTATGCATATGTTCACGATTGATTTTAGTATTTTTATTGAGAGAAATTTTGTAGCGAGTAATACGAGTCGATGAGACTTACCAAGTTTTAGAATCTATTTGATCATCCCTTGAGGTGAAATCCTAAATAGTATTTAGCAAGAGAAATGACTTAGGCCTTATTTGGATCAATTGATCCTTTCAAATTAACCATTGTTAATATCTTTAGTTACCTATTGAGCCTAACAAAGAACCTTTCATATCTTTAAGCCACATTTAATGCCTAACTAGTAAGAATTACCTTAATCCTTGCACCTTTAATTTGTATGAAAAGAAAAAAATGTAATCATGTGTTATGTTATAGAGTAAGGTGAAATGTGACGCATTCTATTAAAAAAATAGAAAAAAAGAAGTAAAACTCACAACACAATTATCCCTCTATAGAAAAAGAAAATAGAATTGAAAATAAGTTTGGGGGTGTTGTGAAGTTACAAAAAAAATGAGAAAAGAGATGTGGAATAAAATAATATGAAAATAATGACAAAAAAGGGTGCACTAAAATATCAAGTTAAAGCTCAATTGCAGTTAAAAAGTACATGATGAATAAAACAAAAACTAAGGTATGGAAATAGCCTAAATGTCTTCTTTTATTAACCCTCCATCTAAGCCTTACATTACAACCATATAAAGTCCTTATTTATCTTTAGCTAAGTACATATTTATATTAGTGGAGAAGGACGTAAAAAATAGACTTATAAGACTTGTTATAAGATTGAATTGATTAGTATACTCATATAGATTGATTTCATGAGTGCATTGGATTATATCATGTGCAACACATACACACACAAATCAATTTGTCAAAAACCATGCATCTTTGTTTTGATGGAATGTTGATTGATGAATATGTGAACCTCCTTATCATAAGATTGTATGACTTTTGAGAGGAATAGTTTTAGTGAAATATGCATGTACTAATAGAAGTTTATTTATGAATATACTACCAATGTTATTTTATTTAGTTATACTTGGCTTTACTTGAGGACAAGCAAAAAGTTAATTTTGGGGGTGTGATGACTCTATAAAGGTAGAGTCATTAGCACACTTTTTTCACTTAATATTTACTTTTTTATTCAATAAATTTTTGGGCCTAAAAATCTTAAAATATATATTTTTTAGTGAAAAGGTATGAAAATATAATTTTTGGGATTTTAATGGATTTTTTTTAATTTTTAGCGTAAGGCCAATCAGAAGCTACCATGTGGCCTACCACATAAGTAGATGAGCTGACCGGGCAAGCCATACGGATGCCACATAAGTAGGGACAACGAATCATAGATCGTTGCATGTGAGAAGCAAAATAGCACATACCACATGTCAACATGGCATTCAATCTGACTTTAGAGAGCGGTCAAACCCTTATGCTATGTGTCATCATGCATTTGTTCCCCGCATTCCACCCATGTGCCATGCCATCTGTTACAGCGAATCATGTTATGCCGTGTGGTGCTAACTCAGCATATGTTGACTCTGATCGGTCTCCCCTGCCACGCATTGTGCTCTGATTCGCCTAGTAAATTTTGTGTGTCACGTGTCATGCTATGATTGGCTGGCGTTGTTAGTTTTGGTTGTTTTGATCTTAACCCTTGATTTGAAGTTGATTTGACGGTCCAGATTGCACCTAAGCTATATTTAAGCCCCTAATCACCCTATAAACCCTAATGAGTTGCCATTAGCATAATTTTGGTCAACTTTTGGAGCTAAAAAGAGAGAAAAATATAGAAAAATTCAAAAAAAGATACAATTTTGGTGGAGATTCAAGAGAAAATTAGCACTACAATTTAAGAGATTGATTGTATTTCTTCTTCTACCCTTTTCTTTATCAAATTTTATGTTTTTCTTTATGAAAAATATGAGCTTTATGAACACAATTATATTTAATTAATTTATTAATCTACGGATCTTATGAACCCAATTTTCACCATGTGATGATCTAATATTTTACCCTAATTATAAATTTAAATTAATTATATTATTTAATATGATTTTTATGCTATTAATTATTTAGCGAATAATTTATCTATAGAGGCAATTAAATAGATTTGAAAGAATTATTTGATTGTTTGTCTTGATTAAATAACATGCATAGTTTCTAGACAGATATGTATGATTCTTATATATGTGATCCATAATTGATGAACTTAATGAGTAGTATGCAATTTAATTGGCATGAGAGTGTGATTAAATTAATTACTATATAGTGTGTAGTTTACTTGAGAGAGGAATACATGTTAGATTAGATTCAATTGATCATGTATTATATTGGGGGATTTTAGCGATTCATATGTTTAGAAAATTGGGGATTAAGTATTCTTAGATATTTTCTCATATATCTTCTTAGTTACCAAGTCTGATTTAATTAATTATCGTTATTTACTTTTAGTTATTTTAATTTTGCTTCCTTAAAATATAAACAAAAAAAATATTTTTGTTTTTTTTAGTTTTAAAAATTAGTTTCTAATAAAATAATCTCCGTTAGAATGATATTTTTTATCATTATATTACTTGTTATGATATGCAAACTTGTGTATTTATTGCATGCACTTTGTGTGTGGTGATCATTTATATTTATGTCTTTCTTGACATTTAATGATTATCTATTTTTTAAGACTTCTTATCATTCATATCTTTAAGCCACATTTAATGCCTAACTAATAAGTATTACCTTTACCCTTGCACCTTTAGCTTATATGAAAAGAAAAAAAAGATGCAATCATGTGTTATGCTATACAATAAGGTGAAATGTAATGCACCTTATAAAAAGAAGAAGCAAAACTCACAACACAATTATCCCTCTTAAGAAAACAAAATAGAATTGAAAATAATTTTGGGAGTGTTGTGAAGTTACAAAAACAAAAACAAACAAAAAAGAGAAAAGAGATATGGAATACAAGAATATGAAAAGAATAAGAAAAAAGGGTGCACTGAAATATCAAGTAAAAACTTACTTGAAGTTAAAAAGTACATAATGAAAAAAGAAAGAGAAAGCTAAGGTGTGGAAAGAACCTAAATATCTTCATTTATTGACCCCCACCTAAGCTTTACATTACAACCATGTAAAGTCCTTATTGATCTTTAGCTAAGTGCATATTTATATTAGTGGAAAGGGGTGTGAAAAATAGACTTATAAAACTTGTTCCAAGATTGAATTGATTAGCATACTCATATATGTTGATTTTATGAGTGCATTGGATGATATCATGTGCAGCACACACACACATTAATTTGGCAATAACCTTGCATATCCTTGTATTGATGGAACATTGATTGATGAATATGTGAACCTTCTTATCATAGGATTGTACGACTTTTGAGAGGGATAATTTTCATGAAATATACATGTACTAATATAATATATTTAAAAATATACTACCTAAATTATTTTATTTAGTTATACTTGACTTTACTTGAGGACAAGCAAAGAGTTAAGTTTGGAGGTGTGATGACTCTATGAAAATAGAGTCATTAGCACACTTTTTTTTTACTTAATATGTACTTGTTTTATTTAATAAATAGTATTTTTTGGGTCAAAAATATTAAAATGTAAACTTTTTTGTGAAAAGGGGTAAAAATATAATTTTTGGAATTTTTCTGGATTTTTTATGAATTTTTAACGCAGCACCAAATAAAAGCTACCACGTGACATGCCATGCAAGTAGGGGAGCTAACTGTGCAAGCCACACAGACACCATGCAAGTACGGACAATGAATCACGCTACGTGCCATGTGAGAAGGATGAAATGCGTGCCACGTATCAACACAACGTTCAATCCAAGTTCGGGCTTGGTTAAACCACGTTGCCACATGTCGCTACGTCATTGCTCCATGCATTCCACTCGTGTGCTATTCCATCTGTTCTACAAATCACGTCTTACTTTGGGTTCCTGACTCAGCAAGCGTTGACTCTGATTGGTCTCCCCCACCACGCGTCTCGCTTTGATTAAATCAGTGAATTTCCCCTAAAACATGTCACGCTGTGATTGGCTGGAGGTGTCAGTTTTGCTTGTTTTAATCGTAGTCCTTGATCTGAAGCTAATCTGATAGTACAAATCACACCCGAGTAATATTTAAACCCCTAATCACTCCATAAACCATAAGTGGCCTCCATTAGCATAATTTTGGTCAATTTTTGGAGTTAAAAAGAGAGAAAAATATAGAAAAATTCAAAAGGGACACAATTTTTGGTGGAGATTCAAGAGGAGATTAATTCTACAATTCAAGAGATTGATTGTATTTCTTTTTCTACTCTTTTCTTTATTAATTTTTATTTCTTTCTTTATGAAAAATATGAACTTTATGAACACAATTATGTGTAGTTAACACTTTTTTTACTACTATTATATCATTATTCTTTTATTATTACTAACATTTATAATACTTGTTCTTTAGTCTATTATACTAGAATTAGTAAGTGCGGCATATTTAAGAGATACAAAGAAACTATCTCTTGGTAAATCTATGTCGAGTGGGCAATCATTTTGCACTAAGTCATTCAAGAAGAAACCATGGAAAAATATAGTTATTATTATACTATAAACTTTAGCAGAAATCTTGGCTCTTTGATGACTATTATTGCGAGGACATCTAGCATAAATGGTGGATGGAATGGGCCACTTCATATAGAAATTTTTGGTGTTTACATTGGTCAAACATATATATCGATTGAGTGTATGTTCCAGTAGTTTGATTATCAAATGATCGATTTAAGTATAATTCAAGTGTGGACAAGGTGAGTCCTTAATCAATAAATAACTTTCATTTATGTAGAACATATATAATTATATTTATATTATCTAATTATCTAATTATTTATATATATTTATTTTATATAGAGCATGTTATTATTGACTTCAAGCTAGTCACTCATCACATTTAGCAATGTTCTATGATTCTTCATTTGTCAATCAATATCAAGAAAATGATGTTAGTATCAGAGCTAAACAATTATGTGATAGGACATTAACACTTAACAGAAATCAAAAGTTGATAATCCCTTGGCCACTAAACTTTGAACAAGGCCAATATCATTGGATGTTGGTAATCCTTGATCTATATGGCAATCGTGTTTGGTACTTTGACTCAACTTCCATAGAATTGAGTAAAGATACAAAAGTAGTTGTTGAAATGTAAGAGTTATAGGTAGCTATTTTTCTTCTATTTCTATTTGTAATATTTAATAAAAAACTAACCGTTTTAAACTTTGATAGGGCATGGAAGCTGTGGAACAAGAGTAGGGGTATTGCCTTTAAAAAATCTCATAAGCTTATATGAGACAATGTTATGGTATGTACAATCGAATATTAATAATTTCATTAATTTTACTATTGAATAAAAAAGATGTTCGAGTATGGAAAATCATGTACACTTGTTTTTCGTAGGTTCCATAACAAAATGATGGAGTCATGTGTGGCTACTATGTCATGAAGTTTATGAGCGAATTCATCAAAAATATCAACATTCTAATTAAAGATGTGATAATACCTTTTACCAATATACCTTTTTAACATATATGAGTTATTTTTTATGAATTCATGATATGATATTACATTCTTATTTTGAATTTAAATACATGTAATTATTTGATTGAAATAAGTCGAGCTATGAGCCGCAAATTTTTGATGATTTATGAGAGGAATGGGTAGAACACATAGTTCAAATTATACCATCACAAGAAGAATCAGGAGAATATTATGATGATCTTGAATAACATATGACAATATTATGGTAATTTTTATAATGCTTTAATTTCTCTATTCTTGTGTCTGAAGTTTGGGAAATTTGTTGTGATGGATGTTTATGTGCTCATGTATTTAGGGGAATGAATTGTTATATGGACCTATTTTTTTCCCAAAATTCATCTCATCTCTCTTGCCTAGTTCCTAGGTATGACAACATCATTGTAGTCACTTGATACCATCCCCGGCAACGGCGCCAAAAACTTGATACCATCCCCGGCAACGGCGCCAAAAACTTGATCGGGGCAGAACCGACATCGCCGATCCTGCCCGATACTTTGGTTTTATCTATTTATAAAACTCTCGCAAGTGCACGAATCATTTCGTAGAAAATGATAAGTATACTCCCAAGGTCGATCTAAGGAAGGAATGTATGTGGTTTTTAATTTATTATTCAAACTTTTAAAAACGAAATTAAATCCTAAACATCCTGTCACGATATTTTGGGGTTTTGTGTTTTTAATCTACTTACATAAAAATAAACATAGATTCAATAAACATTTATGCAAATTTTATCATTTATAATGGTGGAGTATTTATGGATATAATAATTAAGTTAATTATGCTTGCTCATATTATTTAGGTTATTAAAGATATGAATTGATATTTATTGATTCTCTCTTTTTTATATGAATACCACCTTTGGTGGGGTTAGATATTCTTTGTTAACTAAACAAATCAATTAACACCTATGGGTGGGGTTGATAACTAATTTGGTTAATTAAATTAATTCCTTTTTCTAAGAGATTAAAAATGAACCATTTAAATGCCACCTTTGGTGGGGTTAGACGATTTAAACTTTATTCAAGGTGTCCAAATTAAACCTAAGAATTTAATTATCCGAGTACTAACTTTCAAGTTTTAAAACCACTACTGAAAACATGTTGTCAATACATTTTCAGATAATAATTCTTATAAAAACTTTTGAAATAGAGCTTCACTCTAACTACCTAGGCGATTGTACCAACAAATAAAAGAGCACTACTCTAAATTAGACCGGATAACTAAACCTTAAAATCTAATTTTCAGATTTAAGTTTGTAATGAAAAATAATATATTTCTCTCTAACATTCTTAATATAAAATCTTGAATAAAAATAAAATCAATTCATTTTAGAGATTTTTACCTATTTAATATTTCGCAAGCATAACAACGTTATTATTACATCATGTTTATAAACAGCCAGCAGAGTTAAATTTAATCATAGACAAATTAAATATAACATGTAAGAATAAAGCATAAAAAATAACTGTAAAGAAAATAAAATCCTTACAGAACTTCGATGCTATTCTCGTTGCTGGAAAACCTCCAAGCGGAATTTGCACTCCCATTTATTGAATCAAAAGCTAATAAATTACAAAAACATAACTAGTTCTTCCCAAAAAGGGAAGAACTCTAAAACTAAGAGAAATTAACTAAAAACTAAGAAAAACTAAAAAAACCTAAAAATCTAAGAAAAGAGAGAAAGAAAGAAGAGAGAAGTGTGTTTTGAAGGTGTGTTTAGAAGTGAAGGGAAGGGGGGTATTTATAGGTGAGGATGGAGAGAAAAAATGTTAAAAAAATGTGAAAACGTGTAGTGCAAATGCTGAGGTCATTGATGACGTTAGCATGACGTCATGGGGCGGCTGCACGTGAAAAATGGGGCGAAATGGGCGTCGGCGCGGCGAGTGAGATGGCGCGCGCGGAATGGGGCGTGCGCGATGCGCTCCGACGTGGGGCGTCTGCGCGGGTCCGAAGGCGCGCGCTCAGCCTTGGCGGCGGGCGATTTTCTCCTTTTTGACATTTTTGACCCTTTTGACCCATTTTGTCCAATTTTTCCATATTTGTTGACCTTTCCCCATTTATTTATTAATATATTTGTGATGTATTGCTTCCAGTATTCCTCTTTGAGTCTTTAAGTTACGTTTTTAAGCCAAAATACCTGAAAAACAATAAAAATACCCGTGATTCCGAAAAAGATAAATTTATATAAATATATGATAAAATCATATAAATATATATATTTTTAATCAATTAATGTGCATAAAATCATGGTAATTTTAGTGCTTTTTGAGCACTCATCACAACCCCCAACCAGCTTCTTGCTAGTCCCTTAGCAAGAGAAGCGATAAAAACTAAAAATTAAACTATCCTAAATCACTTCCGTAGATTGACACGGTTGCATTTAGCCTATGCAACAAGCCTTTAAACCCCTAGGTTGCCCTAGTGGACGAGCCAAGTACATGAAAATCACCAAGAATCATCATATCTCTAAGAGTAATTGTTGTTTCACCTTAAAGGAATACAAAAGTATTAGTTTATGGGCACCAAAACTCAACCAACCCAAGTAACAAATCAGAGTTACACTTGACTTCATATTTAGAGCTTATTATAGCATTAAAAATACCAACTTGATTCCAGATAGCTTCATATTTATAGACAAAAGATTAATACAATGCTAATATGATTTCGAAGGGATAAGGTTATTATTATATCACTCTGGTGTTGATGTGGTAATCTCATTTACTAATCTTTTAACATATATAAGTTATTTTTGTGAATTCATAATATTACATTCTTATTTTGAATTTAATTACATATAGTTCTTTGTTTGGAACAAGTTGTGCTGTGATATGCAATTTTTTGATGATTTATGAGAAGAATGGACAGAACATATGGTTCAAATTATAACATCATAAGAAGAATTAGGAGAAGAATCTGATGATCTTGAATAACATAGGACAACACCATAGTAATTTTTATAATACTTTAATTTCTCCATTCCTATGTCACTTGAGCTGCTTATTTGATGGATGTTTATGTGCTCATGTATTTAGGGGAATGAATTGTTATATAAACTAGTTTTTTTGTCCAAACTCCATCTCATCTCTCATGCCTAGTTTCCTGGTCACTATACTGGTGATTCTAAGCAAACCAAACTTCATCTCCTTGAAATAAAGTAGGAATATTAAAAAATACTTGACAAAATAGACATAATTTATTTGTAAGTTAAGTTAATATATATATATGTATATATATATATATATATATATATATATATATGTATTGTATATAAATTATTTTTTGTAATAAATTTAATTCTCAAGTAATTAATTAATATTTATTTTTTCTATTATTTGTATTATTTCAACTTTATTAAATAGATTTTGGTTTTTTTCTGCTATTATGTGATCGAATACAAGTTCTAAATATAGTAGAAAATGAGTAAAATGTGTAAAAAATACATAATTTAAAGTCGGTTAATGACTGAATTTAATGCTCGGTTTTGACGAAGTGTACTGATAGCTTAACTTTCTAACATGTATACTCATTGCAACCCTACAACATCCAGCCGACACATGACACACATACACCTAGTCTCCTCACCTATGCACCATGTTATGGCCTTGCAACACCTAGTTGACACATGGATACTACCGTATATGCTTCTCACCTTTGGGAACTTATGCATCTTTGTTACTACTAGTTGACAAAAAACACACCACCATATGGGCTCATCACTTATGAAAACTGTTGCACTTCTACAAATAACAACCGATACACAATAACTCAACTTTAAGAGAAATTCCTCAAAATGATATGAGAGAGATTCCTAACTGATGTCCTACAACATATACATGCTACATAGTTTCCTAGACCCAATAATCAAAAAGAAAATGGACTAGTAAAGGACGTGAGAAGTCAATGCCAAATGGGTTGAGCTCCCCTCCCAAGCCCAAAAAACAAAATTTGGCCAAAGAAATAAAAAGGATGAGAAGGAAATTTATAGAAACATTTGAGCTCTCAAACCCTCGCCAACCACCTAGCTGACCCATTGCCAACCACGTTAGTAAGGTTAACAACTACTACTAGCGGGGGTAATATCCGTTACAATGCTCGCTAATGTGGTAAGCACGTCGGTAAGAACGTCAACATGCTCACTTATTGAACACCATTGAGAAAGATTTATTTAAAAATTATATTTCAATTAAAATTTCAAAAAAAAAATCTAAAATTTATACTAATATTCATAATCCCCCTCCCCCTATTACCTAGCCTTTTGTCTATGGTTGTTGTTAGGACTTAATACCTTATCAATGAGCTTATTGAGAGAGGTTAGAGAGAGATTCATATGAAGGGGTCAATGTGTGGATCTTTATAAGTATTCTATCTATTTATAGCACATTTATAGGTACAAGTGTCAAATATGTAACATGTACATGTAACTACATGTCAAGAGGGTATGATTAACCTAAAGTATAATGTGTCAGAGATCCAACATGAGTATTACTCGTGCTTTCAATGAGCTTGTGCTAATCTTGGGCTTGGTCTAAATAAGGCTAGATTTGACCTTGGTATGAATAAGGCTCGAGTTGACTTTGGGTTGTACAAGGATCGTGATAACTTTGGGCTTGGTCTATCCCATGGATGAGATGTCTAAGGGACTTCATCTTCCGTCTTGGGTTGGAATTGGCTCGGGTAGGTTACAAGGTCTGGCCTTTGGGTCGATCTGAATGTCCAAACATCAAGTCCCCCCACTCTTTCAGCTCGAGCTTCGGTTTGAGGTGGAAGAGTGAATACCAGACACAGGATATGAATTGTTGGACTCCTACCATAAATGTATGTCAGTTGATTGGAGAGAGAAATCCAATACCCCTATATAAAGGGGTGCTTGCGCTAGAACTTATTATTACTTACCTACAAAATTGAGAAATAGTGAGAGAAAATGCTCTTTCATTTCTTTTTGAGTGGTGAAATATTTTAGTTTGGTGGTAAGAATTCAACTCATACTATAATATTCTATGTTCTACTTTTTCGCATTCAAGAGTTGAGAACCTAACAATTTGCTACTTGCTTTTCAGGTCAGTTTTAAGAGGAACAATTTCTTTTTACTTTCAAGTCGTCTTTAGGTAATCTCTTTTTCTCATACCTTATCACCTGCTATTGTTTTGTCTTTATTTATTTTCTTTGTAGCTTTTATCGAAATGCATAGAGAAAAGACATATGCTTTTGGCTCTGGCTTTGGCTCGTGGGAGAGTCCTCAGTATTCTAGTGGAAGCTCGGGGTCTTCTAGCTTAAGTTCTTCTAATGAAATGCGTCAGTCATTGCCACAACCATCTACCTCTCCCCCCTACCATACCATGCCAACCATGAAACTGAGCATGCCTTATACACAGATTTCAGTATCTAGGACTTGAAGGAGAAAAAACAAGAATATAGGATCTGGCGAGCCAATAGGTCCCTCTGAGGGGGCACGTGATAGTGATGCACTACCGGATGGGTGGACGGTTTTCCATGAGAAAACTCTATGGCTAGGGGTAAGATTTCCTTTGTATCCCCTTATTAGGAAATTTTTGGCTAGGACGTAGCTTGCACTAGGGCAATTGATGCCTAATGGATGGAGATATCTACTCTACCTAACCCCTATATGTCAAGAACTTGGGGTCAATTTGGAGATAGCTGAGTTTAATGAGGTGTATGTTCTGAAATAGAACCCCACAGACCCATATAGGGTGTATATGTTAGTGAAATAGGATCGAAGGGGTGAATGTGTTGCTCCTTGAAAATGAGAAAAATTGGAAAGAATATTTTTTCTACATATCAGTTCAATGGGAGTCCCCTACAAGTGATACTAGATTGGTAAGATATATCTGGAATAATACTAAGGTCGTGATTAGGAATATGGCCTCTCTGATCATGACCTTGAGTCTTGATACGAAGGAGAGGTTGGATGATATCCAAAACTATCTTCCTAAGAGAACGAACTAGAGGGCTCTTTTAAATACTCTACATTTTATTGCGTGTGGGTTAATGATGCATGGTGCCTTGGAGCCTCCTCATAGGTTGACTCATAAACCCCAACCTTTCTCTAGTGCTCGGGCTTCTATTAAATGTTGAACTCCTCCTACAGATTTTGGGGGACGGTTCGAGGTGGTGCGGGAAAATGGTAACCATTAGTTTCTTTGTGCCCCTTTTTATCATTTATATATATACATGTTTTTTTATTCTTTTTTGTTTTTGAAGGTGCTCAACCAATGTTTTTTTTGTTATTCAGAAGATCGTATGGATTTGACTACTGATCAAATTTTTGCTAGGATGAAGAGCAAGGTAGCATCGGGAGGAAACGACTTACCGACCACTCTTGGGAGAGGAACCTCAGAGGGTAAGAAGGGGGGTAAATCTTCTCATGAAGGTCATACCTTTTCTCTGAAGAAAAAAAGAAGAAGGTTGGGGCCGATGAAACTGCCTTTGACCCCAAGCTTGTGAATGGTCATCCTCCTTCACCAAAGCACCTCGGAACCTCAACTCCCTTCACTGGCCCCAAAGAACCTAGCAATCCTTTAAGGGATTTGAAAAGGGGGAAGTCCATTGTTGAAGACCTTACTACTGGTGCTGATGGGGTCATGCTTAATCGGGCATTGGCCCCCGAGTACCTTGATCGCTGTATGAGCTATATCTCTATGGAAGGGTGCAAGGAGCAGCTCGTGGCTATTTGCGAGGGGGCGATGTTGGCCAGATCATTCGCCATCAGTTATGCCAGATGCATTATAATTTTTCTTTGTAGTATTCAGCGCATTGCAGTGTGAGCTAAATTCTTGTTTGCTTAACCTTTTTCACTTTTTTGTGTGTAGTTGATGCTGATCTGTGATTTCAATAGAGCTCATAATATGGGTTATTTAAAGTCCGAGCTTGTTAAGGATAAATAGGCTCATGCATCCTTGTGCTCAAAATACACTGCTCTACTTGCGAGAGCAGTAAAATAGGATAGCGAGACCATTGATAAAGAGGAGAAGCTAAAGAAGGCAGTCTTCGAGCTTAATGCAAGTGTTCGATGAGTGACCGAGTTAGAAAAGGGGATAGGAGAGGTGCGTATACAAGTTGAGGAGGCGTGACGTTAAGCCAAAGCTGACATGGATGATATGGCATAGAAGCTCGAGTATAGTATCGAGCGTGCATATGAGTTAGCAATGGAGACTTTTAAGACATAGGCCAAAAGGAAAGATTTAAGGGAATATTACTATCGCATTCTAGATATCCCTATTACACCACCCTATAATCAAGCCTACTAAGTTGAGGATGAGAGGGAAGGGCTAGGCTGCTCTAGTGGTGAGAATGGTCTTGATGTTCTTGGGGCAGGGACTGTTGATTCTTGAGTGCTTTTTTGTGTTGAAAGCTCAATGTCTCTTTGGCTTGTATAGACACGATCTTTTACTTGTACTTGTGAATGATACTGAATAAATGGATTAATTTGATTATTTATTATATATTTATGATGTTGACCTACTTTTTATCCTTTATGTAAGGAAAGAGAAAAAAATTATTTAATTTTCCTTTCCTATAAAAAGGGGTTGGAGAATAACAGTTTGATTCACTTTTTTGAGAAACAATTGGTAACTCTAACCTTTTTGTTCACGCCTTATGGATTCTGATTAGACAAATAGGTGGTTAGTTTGTGCATTTTGCATTGCTAACGGTAGGCTTGAGGATGAAGTTAGTTTTCTTAAAGTTGATGTCGTAAAACTAAAGCGTGATGCTAAAGAGATAGTGTGCGAACTTGCTGCTTGTAAGGAGTAATTAATCCAAACCCAAGCTCGAGAAAAGAGGACCTTGGCTAGTATAGCCACTCTTGTTGACCGAGAATCGTATTGGGCAAGCTTTTATATGAAGTGATTTAAAAGTGTTTTTCTCAAGGTTATGGAGGTTACCGAGGATCTAGAACGGGGGTTACTTTCCATGATGGCCACACACACTGAACCTATGATATATGCACGCGAGAAAGTTGTTGAGATTGAGGCCGAATTGTTACCTTTGGTTGAGGAAAATGATGATCCCGATACTGGTCATATGTCTAAGCGGTTGAAGAGTTTGTAGTATATATATATATATATATATATATATTATGAATGAAGGCCAATATGAGCGGTGTGTAATAATTAATAATTTTAATAATGAATAATCAGAGTGACATGTATTAATGTATAATGCAATTGTAAGGTATTTAGTAGGATCTAAGTGACTGAGGTTGGGTTTTGATTGATTCTTGACCTAGTTCTTGACCGAGGTGTGTCACTCACCCTCTTCATCTTATTAGGGCGTCCAACCTGATTTATCTATCTAGGTGCACAGCCTAGTTGATGTCCATTATAATGGAAAAGGCTCGAATTGGCTCTTGACCGGGGTGATCTCTATTTTTTTATTGGTCTGACATCGACCTGGTTCCTGACCAAGGTGGGTCACTCGACCTTTTCAACTTGTCAGGGCATCATACCTAATTTATTTATCTAGGTGTGCCACCCCTGATGCCCATTTGTAATGGAAAAAGCTTGACTTGGTTCCTGAGCAAGGTGCTCTATATTTTTAATTGGTCGAGCGTTGACTTGGTTTCTAACCGAGGTGGGTTACTTCACCTCTTCAACTTGTCAGGTTGCCCTACCCAATTTATTTATTTAGGTGCACCACCTATGATGCCCATTTATAATGGAAAAGGCTTGACCTTTTTTCTTGATCGAGGTGCTCTATATTTTTATTTATTTTTAACTGGTCGCTCAACCTCTTGAGCTTATTAGGGTGCCCTACCTGATTTATTTATCTATGTGCGCCGCCTCTGATGCCCATTTATAATAGAAAAAACTTGACCTTGGTTCTTGACCGAGGTGCTCTACATTTTTATTTATTTTTAATTGGTCGCTCGACCTCTTTAGCTTGTTAGGGTGGCCTACCTGATTTATTTATCTAGGTGTGTCACCCCTGATGCCCATTTATAATGGAAAAATCTTGTTGGAGGATTCTGCTTGACCATTAGCCTAGGGGTAATAAGGCGTTGAGTGGCCTATCTTGATATTGTATTTGAGGGTGAATGCTTTTAATTTTTGACCCATGAATTATCACCCATTATCTGTAACAAGTAATATGGGGAGATTGAATCGACAAATTATGGATTTCCATATGAATTTGATGACTTCCTCCTTTCGAATTCTTACTAGGGCTTCTGATTCGATCCATTTTGAAAAGTAGTTGGTTGCGACCAAGAGAAACTTTTTCTAGCCCGTGCCTATTGGCAAGGGCCCTACAATATCGAGTCCCCATTTGTAAAAAGGCAAAGGGCACACTACTCCAACCATAGAATTAGGGGGTGTGTAGGTTAGGGGGCCAAATCTCTAACATTTGTCACATTTGTGAGCGTATTTAATGCAATCCTTCAACATCATGGGCCAATAATAACCTTGTTTCATAATTTGCTAGGATAATCTTCTACCACCCGAGTACGAACCACAATCTCCCTCGTTTGCTTTAGACATTATTCTTTCCGCTCCTTCAATGGCTATACAAAGGAGGCCAAGGGCGAGTGGGGTTTTGTAGTACAATTTGCCTGGTACAATCATATACCGACCTACTTTAGCTTTAGTTTGCTTTGTGGTCGAGCGGTATTCGGGTAGGTCCTCTCTATCTAAGAAATTATAGATCAAAGTGTACCATGTGGTAGAGGGGATGTCTAAGCATCTGACCATTCTTTTGGCCTCTTCCATAGATGCCTCTACCAGCATTGTTACTAAGACTACCTGATCTTGCTTGGTGTCCCTTATTGATGCCAAGGTTGTTGAGGCATCAGCGTGGTTGTTCTCATTTCTAGTTATTTGTTCAATCTTAAACTTTGAGAATTTGGAACATTCGCGTTTTAATCTCTCCAAATATTTCTTCATTCTACCATACCTTACCTCATACGTTCCTAGGAACTGATTGACTATGAGCCTAGAGTCGCTATGTAGGGTAATTCGATCTACCTCGAACATTTTTGTAGTCATGACTCCAAAAATGGCGGCCTCATACTCTGTGATGTTGTTGGTTGCCTGAAAATCAAGCCTGATTGCGTACTTAAAATAGTTGTCATCCTTGTCAATTATAACCACCCCCAGTCCTCCACCATTAAAGTTGTGTGCTCCATCTACAAATACCTACCACATTAGGGCTTTTATTTGGTCGAATGTGCATACCTTCGCGGTTTCTATTGTGTCAATAACCTCGGGACCATTGGTGAATTCAACGATCAATTCAGCCACAGCCTGTCCTTTGATGGCTGCTCTGGCCATATATTTGATGTCGTATTCCCCCAGCTTTATGGCTATCTATGTTAGTCTTCCTGCAACCTCTGGTTTTGTCAACACATTTTTAAGAGGGTTTGAGGTGAGTACTATAATTATATGCGAGCCAAAATAATGTCTAAGTTTGCATGCGGTAATTTTGAGAGTGAAGGCAAGCTTGTCTATGGTAGGGTACTTGTTCTAGGCCTCTGTTAGGATTTGGCTGATATAGTAAATAGGGTGTTGAATTTTCTTCCTTTCTGTTATTAGCATGGCACTGCACGTCTGGTGTGTGACAACCAAATATAGATAAAGAATGTCCCCTGATTATAGGTTGGCCAGGATAGGGAGATTACTGAGGTATTTTTTGATTTCTTCAAAGGTCGTGCTGCAGTCCTCGTTCCAAAAGCCAATCATGTTTTTTCTGAGCATTTTAAAGAAGGGAATACACTTGTTCGTGCATTTAACAATGAATCTGCTCAATGCCCCTATCCTTCCATTCAGTTGTTGCATACCCTTGAGATTAGTAGGTGATTTCATGTTCATCAGTGCTTGTATTTTGTCAGGATTGGCCTCTATTCCTCTTGCTGATACAAGGTACCCTAGGAATCTTCTTGCAGCCACACCAAAAATGCATTTTTTGGGTTAAGTTTCATGCCATACCTTCGTATTACTATGAATATCTCTTGTAGGTCTCTAATATGGTCCAGGGGTTGAGTTAACTTAACCACCATATCATTGATGTATGCTTCCAGGTTCCTACCCAACTGTCTTTCAAAATTTTTGTTGATGAGGCATTGATATGTTGCCCCTACATTTTTTAATCCAAATGGCATTCTTGTTTAGTAGAATGTTCCCTCTTTTGTTATGAAAGAAGTTTTTTCTTCATCATTGAGGTGCATTTTGATTTGATGATACCCAAAATATACGTCCAAGAAGCTCATCAACCCAAATCTTGAAGTGGCATCTACCAGTTGGTCAATGCTTGGGAGAGGGAAGTAATATTTAGGGCATGCCTTGTTTAGGTCAATGAAGGCTACGCACATGCGGGATGCACCACACACCTTTTTGACTAGTACCACATTTGAGAGCCACGAGAGGTATTTGACTTCCCTAATTACCCCTACCATTTTTAGGGCGGCGACATGCTATTTGATTGCCTCATTTTTCTCTCTATGGGACTTTTGTTTCTGCTATTGGATGGGTCTAGCTTCTAGGTTGACGTTTAGTTGGTGGGTTATGACCCATGAATCAATTCCTGATATGTCTGTAAGGATCCACGCAAATATGTTTGCATTGGATTTTAGAAATGACGAGAGCTCCTCCTCGAGCTCTATTGCTAAGTCATCATTGATTTTCACCGTGTAGCCACTTCCTTTCTTGTCAGTTAGGACGTCCTTTACCTTATTCAAAAAGATCGACCTCTTTATGCTTTTATTCCTGGTACACCTTGGGGAGAGGCCTTTCGGTGATTGCTATTTGGTGTTAGCTCCCTTCATTGTGGCATTATAGCAATGCCGATCATTCTCTTGATCTCCTCTCAATTCTTCGAGGCCTTCAATTATGGGGAATTTGATTACCTAATGGAAGGTGGATGAGACTGCTTTCATATTGTGTATCCAAGGTCTTCCAAGGATGGCATTGTAATGCGCTGGGGCATCGATGATGACGAAATTGGTTAGTACTATCACTCCTTTAGCCATGACAAGTAAGATCACCATTCTATTTGCGTAGGTGGTGCTGTCGTTGAATCCTATGAGAGGCATCTTTGTTTTGATGAGGTCCGTGTCTCCTAGTCTGAGGGCCTAGGCAGTTGTGAGAAATAAGAGGTCTACTGAACTCCTGGTGTCAATCATTACCCGTCAGACATCGTAGGATCCAATTCTCAAGGTTATGACCAAAGGATCCTTGTGATGGGATGCAATCTTATCCTTCTTTATGAAAGTTATTCTAATAGAAGGTCTTGCTTTGTCCAAGGTGTATACATGGGGTGCATTATGTAGCTTCCTCACAAATCTTTTACGAGCGTTATTGGAGACCCCATTGATTCCTGGCCCTCCATGTATGGAGTGGATGGTTTTAATGTTAGGCCCCCCACGAGGCTCTTTTCTTGTGCTTGATGAGTATGTTGCTCGAAACATTTTCATTCACCTTGGTAGCCTCCTCTTCTATCCTCATTTGTTGTGATGAGGTCTTTGCAATATCCTTTTGCCAACAATACCTCCAATTCTCTTTTGAAGTTTCTGCAATCTCTTGTCTCATGGCCTATATCTCTGTTAAAAGTGCATCATTTCGATACATCTCTCCCTAGAGTACTCATCTTGGGTGGCCACCTAGTCTCGGGCTCCCTCTCTATCCTTTGTACAACCTGGGTTAAATCGACCTTGAAAGGAGGGCCCTTGAAGGGAGATAGTGTTCTTCCCCATGTTTCCCTATTATCCAGGCAACTTTTGTTTACTACCCAGTTTCTATTTATCGATCAATTTCCTACTTGCCTATTGTTTGGAACAAATCGTTTGTTTCTATAAGTTTGGTATGTTTGGTCTGGGCTCGTTCTCCTTTTTTCTTTGTTTGTGGCTGGGATCAACTCTCCTCCCATTTGGCGGTCTTGGTTAGGCTAAGCTCCTTTTCCAAATTGATGAACTTTCTGGCCTCCTCATATGTTTCTTCCAAGGTACGTGATACTGTTTTTGTCAATTCCATGAACATGTCAGAATCTTTGAGCAGGCCTTGCCTAAAGGCTTCTATAGCGATAAAACTAGGGCAGCTAGTGATTTTCAATTTTTCTTCTCTGAATCGCTTCATGTATCCCTCGACGGGCACCTTTTCTCCTTGCACGATTGAAAAGAGGTGATGAGATTCTCTTCTCAAGGGTTTGTTACAGGTATAGTTGGTGATAAATAACTTGGCAAACTGTGGGAAAAAGGCTATGGACCTGGGAGGTAGATTGTTGAACCATTTCTGTGCGCCATCACAGAGGGTGGCTACAAACAGCTTGCACATCATTGCATCTCTCTTTGCTTGGGTGAGGCTCATGGGCGTCATTTTAGTTTTGAAATGTTGGACATATGTCACTGGATCCTTCGTCCCAAAATAGTGAGGGCATTTGGGGGCACTAAGCTTGGGAGGAGGTTCATCATTTTCTATTGCATCTGAGAAGGGAGAGACGTATAATTGTTCACAATTTTTGTCCACCTCGTAGGGGGCCTTTCCTTTTTCTTGTCTCTCACTTTCCTCTTTCAAAACCTTTTCTTGCCTCTTATTGTTCTCCTCTAAGGCTTGAATTTGTGTCTCTCAACTTCTTTTTTCTTGGAACCAATGCTCCTTATCGGGACGAGCTGAGCCAGAGATGGGTTTTCTCTCAACTTCCTGCTCGATAAATCAAAACTCGGATTGACCGTGCCCTATTATCTCTCTATTAACTGGTTCGGTAGCAGGATTCTTAGGGGTTCTTTCCTCTACCCGAGATCATAGAATTCTATTTTCTCTTCTGGTTTCGTCGAGCTCTTTCCTTAGTTCGAGCAACTAACAAGATAACTCTTGATAGAGGGTGCAGTCTTCTGCCCTAAGCCCATTGGTTGTAGGTAACACGTTTTCTTGTGTAGCCACTGTGTCAAGATCAGTGGAATTAGACTGTTTCTCAGACCGAGTTATAGCCATGGTTTTTGAATTATAAGTAGCACGTGATAAACTTTCCTAACTTCTCTCTAAGATCGAGGTGAGTCCCTACAGGATATAGGGTCAAAAGCTTACGATTGACCTTAGAATTTGAGCCCTAAGGTGGGTGCCAAAATGTTAAGACCCAATGTGTTTATAAAGAAAGGTTAGAGAGAGATTAATATGAAGGGGTCAATGTGTGGATCTTCATGAGTGTTCCATCTATTTATAGCACATTTATAGGTACAAGTGTCAAATATGTAGCATGTACACGTAACTACATGTCATAAGGGTATGATTAACCTAAAGTACAATGTGTTAGAGATCCAGAATGAGTATTACTCATGCTGACAATGAGCTTGTGCTGGTCTTGGGCTTGGTCTGAGTAAGGCTTAAGTTGACTTTGGGCCGTACAAGGATCGTGCTAACTTTGGGCTGGACTTGGCTCGGGTAGGTTACAAGGTATGGCCTTTGGGTTGGTCTAAATGTCCAAACATTAAGTCCCCCCACTCTTTCAATTCAAGCTTCGGTTTGAGGTGGAAGAGTGAATACCGAGCATAGGATATGAACCGTTCAACTCCTACCATAAATATGTGTTAGTTGATTGGAGAGAGAAATCTAATGCCCTTATATAAAAGGGTGCTTGGGTTGAAAGTTATTATTGCTTTCCTACAAAATTAAGAAATAGTGATAGAAAATGCTCTTTTGTTTCTTTTCGAGTGGTGAAAGATTTTAGTTCGATGGTAAGAAGTCAATTCATACTATAATATAGAGAGAGGTTCGAGAGAGATGCATGTGAAGGGGTCAATGTGTGGATCTTCATGAGTATTCCATCTATTTATAGCACATTTATAGGTACAAGTGTCAAATATGTAACATGTATACGTAACTGCATGTTAGGAGGGTATGATTAACCTAAAGTACAATGTGTCAAAGATCTAGCATGAGTATTACTCGTGATGTCAATGAGCTTGTACTGATCTTCGGATTGGTCTGAATAAGGCTCGAGCTGACTTTGGACCGTACAAGGATTGTGCTGACTTTGGGCTTGGTCTGTCCCATGGATGAGATGTTTTGGGTACTTCATCTTCTGTCTTGGGCTGGACTTGGCTCGAGTAGGTTACAAGATCTGGCCTTTGGGTCGGTCTGAATGTCCAAACAGTTGTATTGTAGAATCAAAATGTGATTGAAATATGCAATTTATTAGAAAATTCAAAAGGAGTGTAAATAGGTTGGAAGCAACAATTATACCCCATTTTGGAAATAACTATTATGAAAAGGTTAGGATTGGAAGACCATGATAATCTAACAAATCATCTCTAACTGTTGAATTACTCTTAATTAATGGTAAATATGTGATTTTTATGTTATTTAATTTTTTCCTTAATTTAAAAAGTTATTAATTAATTTCAAATTTTAAATTGTGATAATATCTATGCTATTAATTTAAATTATTCTATGATTAATATATTTAAATCTCAACAGAGTGCAAAAACTTGTGTGTTTGTAGCTATTGATCATAGTTTTATAAATATGTGTAATTTTCTCTCTTTTATCTTATATAAATCTCAATCATTTTTAATTGAGATTTATATGAGATAGGATACAAAAATCATTTTGTTTAAATCTCATGACATATTAAAATATAAAAAATTATGTAATATTATATACTCACTAATCATATTCCTATATGTATATATTGTTTAAAGATGTGTAATAATAAAGGAATAATAGATACATATGTATTAACATTATATATATATAGGTGGGGAATGCCTATGTCCCTTTCTTCATAAATAATGTACACTTTAGTTTCTTTATTTTTAGGTCTTATGTCCTTTATTTTATAAAAATGTTCACATAAGCTCAATTTCTTAAGTATTCTTATCACATATTTATTAAATGAAGGGTATGTGTTATCATTTAATAAAATGAGAAATATTAAGAATACAAAATTTTCACATGCTTTTGCGATTATGTCACTTATATCATGATAAATGAAAGAATTATTTTGAAAAATGGTGAAGTGGGATACTAACAGAAGACAAGAGCATATGATCATAGACATCAATAAATAGTTCACTGTTAATAAAAAACTCAGATGGTTTGTTTAGGTTTATACTGAGATATTATGCTTGGTGATATGCCTTGGTCATTAGCGGTTAACACAAGAAAGAACTAGATTATTAGGATACATTATAATTGAATTACTATATGATATTAAAACTTAATAGTATTATTATTACATATGCTCTTAATCCTTGGTCTATTACAATTTTAGTTCTAAGGAAAAAGTGTTCATTAGATTCATAGGGGTGAGATTCTAGTATTCGTCGAGACCAATATGCCCACGGTTTTGGTATGCTTGTTCTTAGGGAGAGTGAAACCTAAGGTAAACAAAAAAACATTCACTCATTTTTTGAAAAAATTATTTTTGTATAAAAATTGAAGTAAGAAAAATTCTCCAACTTCCCATAGGTTAGCCTATCATGTTGGTGTAATTGAGGTTGTTTAAATAGTCTCCAAATTCTCTTTGGTTGGCCAATAATGTTTTTATCACTAATTGTTTGATTTTCATTTTTGTTTCTTGTGTTTTGTTTTTCACTTTCATGTTTGCTTCGTTTTTGTCTCATCGAGTATGTTCTTGTCTTCATCTCTTTTTTCTTTTTGGTTTTTTAGACTATAACTTGTATGGTGATATGTCAAGGTTATTATGCCATGTCACTCACATTATAAAGTTTGTTATGTTTAGCTTACTATATAAGCATTGTATTTACACATTATAAATTTTATTCAACACATCATTACTATGCCTTTCTCTTATTCTTTTCTCTTCATCATCTTTTATTCTTGAGTTAATTATCATAGTAGTAGAGCCATAACTATGGCTAATTCTCAATTTTTTGTGAAATCATTTCATCTATAGATATTACCTACTTATCTAATTAATCTAAGTTTCCATATGAAACTTGATGACTTCAATTACTCTATTTGGAAGGAATAGCTTAAACAAGTCACTACTATTTATGAATTTCAATTCGTAATCAACGACTTAACTATATCTCAAAAATTGGTGAAAAAAATTGTAACAATACTTGATAATGGTGTTGAGCAAGTTCGTTAGGTGTTTGATGAAAATCCTCTATGTGTTATAGGACAGACAAGATAATACTATTAAGAATTAGATTTATTCATCTCTTTTTCCTAGATATTTGTATTTGAAACACTTGATTGGCAAGAATACAATACTTGATTACTTGATTATTTTAGCAAAGGTTTTTAATAGTGACTCATAAGCTCGTCTTATGGATCTAATATGGAGACTTCAAACACTAAGAAAATGTCAATTATCTATGGAACAATACATTGCCATGGTAAAGGATCTAATTGATCATTTGCTAGTTGCTGGAGGTAAATTAAGAGATAGACAACATGTTTTGTATGTTGTAGGAGGTTTGGATATTAATTACACCTCACTTGTTACTAATATCACAAAAAAAGCGTGTTCTTAACCTATATATGGTATTCACTAGGATGAGAATGCACGAGTGTCAAAGAGAACTTACGGATTTTCCTGATGCTCAATTGACCCAGGTTAACTACACTAAAACAACATACATTGGTTCTAGTTTTGGTTCATTTCAGAGTCAGAATTCAATTGAAAGCAACAATGGACTTGTACAAGCTTCTGATGCTCAAGTAATTGCATCTACCTCAATATTGCTCTAGATGAAATTAAGAATACAAAGTTTAATGGTGTACAAAATGTTAGATCTACAAAAAATATGAACATACAACCCCAAGATGTTACTTTAGGTACTCTCAGTCCAAAAATAGTAGGCTAAATAACTCATAAATATAACTAAGACCTAAAGGATTAGCACCTCAGGCTTATTTCTCACAAATGCAGAGTGATACCTATGATGATACACATGGTGAGATTACTATGTTTTCTCAATGTGCATATGCTTTGTCTTCTACTAATCATCCAAAGGCTCTCTTGGAAACTATTAGACATCATTCATTTGATCCTTAGATCTTGTTTATGGATACTGGTGACATATACCATCTCACCTCAGATGCAAATCTAATGCAATAATCATCTCCCTATACTGAAAATGCCTCTATGATATTAGGTAGTTGTTTAACCATTCCTATTTCTCATATAAATCATGCTTATTTGAATAAATCTACAATTCCTTTAAAACTTGATAAACTTCTCTATGTTCCGCAAATAGAAAAGAACTTGTGTTAGTGAAACAATTATCTTAAGAAAATAATGTATCTGTTAAGTTTTTCTCCAATACCTTCTCTATAAAGGATTTGAATACTAGAACTATTATTTTAATAGGGGAAGTTAAGGATGACCTCTACACAATGTCAAAGATTCCTTCAAGTGTAGATTGATATGTGCCTAAAAAGTATGTATATCTTGTGATTATCGAGAGCTAAAAGAATGAATTAGGTTTTTATATTGCATTTTTACCTAAGTATTTTATAAATTGCATTTTTAGAATCATAAGGTATGCTTTGATATATTTTAAGAACTTTTGAACGTTAAAAGATGAAAATAACAAAGGATTGAACAAATCCTCACAATTACGGGCATAACTGTCATACGATAGAGAACCTATTTGTAAATAATACATCAAGGAGTGGTCAAAATGTGAAAGTGGGAAAAATATGAGTACTCCATGGAATGAGTTTATTTATGTTTCGAAGCAAGCATTTTAGATGAAATTTCACAAAACCAGAAAATAGGGTTGTGTTATGGCATTAGTCGATGCACACTTCGCTTCGTAAACACCATGTTTTTAATATCCTTATCCCACTTTCCCCATATCTGCTAGCTTAGAATTCTAATTCTTTTAGACTTTTAAAACTCTAATCCTAATTACATTGTGTGTAACCCTTATATTATACATATGTAACTAGGATTAACCACAAACCAGGCATAGATCTAGACATAGAATTTTACTGAAAATACACTTAGATCTATAGAGAATTCAAAGGCTAGAGGCAATTGAGGAATTGGAGATCATCCATAGACATTAGTTTTATTTTCTTCTTCTTATCTTTCCTTTTCTTCTTGTTTTCTATGATTTTACTTATGATTTTTTTAGAATCCTTACCTAGCTAAATCATTTACGTGATTATGGGCAATTTTCAAGCCCTAGACAATGGTTAAATTAATATAATATAATGATAAATTTTTAGATTCAATCCTTGATTTTTATGTGTTTGATTCTATATTTAAATGTCATTACTATACATGTATATGTTAGAGTGATTTGCATGAATATGTTTACTAGTTGAAGATGTTAGTATGTAATCACTTTCTTGTTTAAAGTGATATCTTGTGGCCACACATGACGAGTAGGATTGAATACCTTTGTTAAAGGTTATCAATTGTTATGTAGTTTATTCATCTCCTTTTTAAAAATTAATGTAATAAATTGATTAAATCTAATTAGTGTACTTTTAGGTTGTTTAGGATTTAGATTTGTTAATAACTTGTATCATTAATCAATAAATAGTAAGAACACGTGAAAAATCTTAAATGTACCTAAATTTTAAAGTTAAATTCAAGAATTTGAAGATGGTTATAGATTACGACAATAATTTAAAATTAAGAAATTAAGTATTGATTCATGACATAATTAGTAAGATTATAAATTAATGGTGAAGATAATCTCATAATTACATGTTTATTATAATATGTATGCTTATTATTTTATTTATTCTTTTAACTTTTATTTTTATTTTAAAACAATTTTTAAAACCATCTTTGATAATTAATTAACAAGAGTAATTATTGTCATAGTCTTTTTTATTCTTAAATTACTTATTACATGTAAAATTTGATCGTGTATATTTATAATTTTTCAAGCATATCAAGTTTAAGTGGTTTCAAGCCTATTAAGTTTTTGAAGTTTAAAGTATTTTCAAGCATATTAAATTTTTGAAGCTTGATACGCTTGAAAAAAAGTAAGTTTATTTTTTGATTTTTAAAACAAAAGTAGCCGTTAACAGTGAAGGAGGGTATGTGGTATTCAATGGGAGAACTAAAGTTGAAGTTTTAATAGTACAGGAGGGTGGGTGAAGGGCATTTAATGAGAATTTTTATTGTTGCCAAAAATTTCTAAATTTAGTTTTTGTTATTGTAAAATTGCCTCCAAAAAAGTGATCATCCAAAAAAAAGTTCCACAGTCTATGCATGACTTATGTGATATTTTTTTTTTAAAAATATATAACTTATTCGCACTGTTTAAAGATTATAAAACTTTTGTATTACTTTGATAAAAGCTATAAAACCCTAAATTCCTTTAGCCTTTGATGCCTAGATAGCTTATTTTTTTCATTTTTTTTTGAGTTGTAAAATTAAAATTAAGATAATAATTTAAGATTTATTGAATTTTGGAAGTGAATGTTTGATAGCTAATTTTTAGTTTATATTTTTCAAAAATCATTATAATATTTAGTTGAATTTATAATTGATTTTCTTGAGTAATAATATTATTATAATAATTTTTGTTATTGTTTGGTATAAATAATCTATTTTATCTTATATTTAATTACTCTTTAGTGTCAACATTTTAAAATAAAATTACCATTAATAAATTATAATCATGACATTAACATTTTAAATCGTAAGAATATAGTTACTTTTTTTCTTCAACATCTAAAGCCATATTTTTACTTTTTTTTCCTTCAGCATTTGAAACAAGTAAAACAAACACAACCATTATCAAGAAGAAAATGTTTAAAATTAATTTTTAGAGCTGAAAAATAAAAAAAATAATCGATAATCAATTATGCATATCCAGTTTCTAGTTCCAAACCTTGAAAATTGAAACAATATATTGATTTTTTTTAAAGAAATTTAAAAAATAAGAATCTAATTACAAAAATAAAAAATAAAAAATTGTAGTGGCCGGATTATATACACAAGCTGATGGATGAAATGTATCCGAACATGCTGAACTGTTGTATGAAACTATCCATATCATAATATGCCACCTCTAGTCTAAAGGAATTGAAAGCTGGGCAACCAAATCTTTCCCTCAAAACGCGCTTATCAGGAAAGGGGCCATCCAGACTTATAACCAGCACATTGCTGGCTTCTCTGGGCGATGTGGGACTCCAACACTCCCCCTCACATCGGACGGGGACACCGTAAAGACCGATACCCGGCTGGCACAGCAACCAGACACCGGGGAACTCAGGGGAGCGGGCACATCGAGACTCCTAGGGACCTGCTCTGATACCAAATTGAAAGCTGGGCAACCAAAGCTTTCCCTTAAAACGCGCTTATCAGGAAAGGGGTTACCCAGACTTATAACCAGCACATTATTGGTTTCCCTGGACGATGTGGGACTCCAACAAAAGGTACAGATTGAGAGGCATCCTTCTCAAGCAACTTTAATACCTCCTCCTGATTGTTCCAGCTTTGCTACATCAATCGGAGTCTTAGCATCAATATACCGGAGGCCAGGTGCTGCAGTCATAAAACCAAGATAAGTAAACACACTAATTAATATAAATTCACGTACATTCCAAAATACACTAGTGATACCGAAGAAAAACCTTTTTATATAACATATTTTTTTTTTCAGGTAATGTAAATAACAAACATATGTTTATCGTATATTCAAAAGTTCATATCTTTTTTATATAACATAAAATGTAAGAATTTAAAAGTGAAATAATGTAAATCACTGTATGATATAGTTGGAAATCTCAATCAAATTAGAGAAATTTTGATATGGTTGTTTCTTGATTGTAGGAATATTTAATTGTATATTTTAAATTAAGAAATTTTATTTTATTCCTAGAAATCTAGTTGTAAATGTAGTCGGAAATCTCAAACAAATCAGAGAAATTCTGATGTTTTTTATTGTTGTAATCTGTAGGAAGCATGCTCTTCTTCCTTATCAAAGAAATATGACATTAGTCCATTACTCATTATGTTATCAGAGCCGACTTAATTGGCTATTCTATTAGTTGTATATATATATTTCCCGTCCATTTCCTTTCCATTTCTGTTATCTCTTTATCATATCAGAAAGTTTCGAATCTACTCCTTCCGTCACCACGGGTTCAAACCCTCAAAACTACCCACATCTGAGTCGCATTCTCACTCTGCCCAGATCACAACAATTATCTCAGGTGGTCACTGTTGGAGATTGCTATAAATTTCATTAATTTAAGGAGCAAAATATGTATTTTAATTTAAGGAGCAAAACATGTACCTTAATTTAAGGAGCAATTCAAAGAACTATTAATTTAAAGAGTAATTCAAAGAGTGAATTTTTCTATAAATAAATATGTAATTGTAATGAATTAATCATCCAAAGTGTTCATTCCAATTGAGAGAAAAACTTAAAGAGAAAAGCTTTTGTGAGAGAAAATTGAGAGTAATTTTCTTGGGTGTAATTAAGTTGTGAGTTGTGAGTATTGTAAATACATTGTGTAATTTCTCTCCTTTCAGTAAAAAGATCTACAACAGGTCCGGAGACGTAAGCAAGATTGGCCAAACTCCGTTATCAAATTTGTGTGTTATTTTTCTATTCTTGTTTTCTCATATATCTGGTTTATCAGAAATTTGCGTAATTTCCCAACAACTGATATCAGAGCTTTTGGTGGTGATTTCTATCAATTTCCTACAACGTTACTATTCACATGAATAGTAAAATTTTGTCTACGATATTTGTTCATTGACACGGTGGTTTGTAGAAATAGTCAGAAACGATCTGGAGGAAGTCAGATTTGAGTGGGAGCAATGACCGTAGATGAAGGAAAGGTGAAACTTGAGAAATTTGATGGCACAGATTTCGGGTTTTGAAAAATACAGATAGAGGATTATCTGTATCAACCTCTTTCAAGGAAGAAGCCAGATGCTATGAAGGAAGAAGATTAGAATCTTTTTTGACAAATAAGCCCTCAGAGTTATTCGATTGACGTTATCCCGCAATGTTGCTTTCAACATAGTAAAGGAAAAGACCACGGTGGGTCTTATGGTAGCTCTCTCCAATATGTATGAGAAGCCATCAGCCTCAAACAAAGTGCATTTGATGAGGCATTTATTCAATTTGTGGATGACAGAAGGCGCATCGGTAGCTCAACATCTCAATGAACTCAACACAGTTACAACCCAATTGAGTTCAGTTGAAATTGAATTCGATGAAGAAGTACGAACATTGATACTTTTGTCTTCTTTACTAGAAAGCTGAAATGCTACTATCACGGTTTTGTGAGTAGCTCATCAGGAAGCAATAAGTTGAAATTTGATGATGTTCATGATCTGGTTCTGAGTGAAGAGATCTGACGTAGAGAGTCAGGTGAATCGTCAATCTCTTCAGTTTTGCATACAGAGTCAAGAGGAAGAGATTCAACTAGAGGGAATGGACGTGGCAGAATAGACTACCAAGGTAGATCAAAAGACAAGAGGTCCAAATCCAGGAATCCTAATAATTCTCAAAGCTCGAAGACTATCGAGTGTTGGAATTGTGGGAGAATTGGGCACTACAAAAATCAATGTAAAAGTGCACCTAAGGACAAACAAGTGAAGGTAGAGGCAAATGTTACTTCTACCTCATGAGGAGGTGAAGGAGATGATGCTTTGATATGCTCTTTGGAGAGAAAGGAAGAATCTTGGGTGTTAGACTTTGGAGCATCGTTCCATGCTACTTTACAGAAAGAATTCATCGAGAAATATGTCCCCGGAAACCTTGGAAAGGTATATCTTGGTGATGACCAACCATGTGCTATTATTGGCAAAGGTGTAGTGAAGATTAAGTTAAACGGGTCTGTTTGGGAACTGAAGGATGTCAGGCATATTCCCGACCTAAGAAGGAACTTAATCTCAGTAGGGAAATTGGCAAGTGAAGGCTACACTACGATCTTCCATAGCGATGATTGGAAGATTTCAAAGGGCGCAATGACAGTTGCTCGAGGTAAGAAGAGTGACACTCTTTACATGATAGCAAGAGCACGTTGTTCAATCGTAGTTGGAGCAAGCAATGAAACATCAAATTTGTGGCACCAGAGACTAGGCCACATGAGTGAGAAGGGGATGAAGATTATGCACTCAAAGGGAAAAATTCCAGGTCTATAGTTTGTGGAGATAGACATGTGCAAAGATTGCATACTTGGAAAGCAAAAGAGAGTCAACTTTTAGACAAGTTGTAGAACCCCAAAGAAGGAAAGGCTAGAGCTTATTCACTCTGATGTTTGGGGACCAACGAACGTCTCATCCATTGGTAGGAAACAATACTTTGTGACTTTCATCGATGATCACTCTCGGAAGGTATGGGTTTACTTTCTAAAGCATAAGTCTAAAGTATTTGAGACTTTCAGAAAATGGAAAGCTATGGTGGAAAATGAGACGAGTTTGAAGATCAAAAAGCTCAGAATCGATAATGGTGGTGAATATGAAGACACCATATTCAAAATTTTCTGCTATGAGCACGAGATCAGAATGGAAAGAACTGTGCTAGGCACGCCTCAACACAGTGGTGTAGCTGAGCGTATGAACCGAACATTGATAGAAAAAGTCAGAAGCATTTGTATACAGTTAGGTCTACCAAAGTAGTTCTTGGCAGAAGCAGTCAACACGACAACTTACTTGATCAACCGAGGCCCATCCGTTCCATTGGAACATAGAATACCAGAGGAGGTATGAAGCAGAAAAGAGGTGAAACTATCACATCTAAAAGTTTTCAGATGTGTAGCATTTGTGCATATCAGTGATCAAGCCAAGAATAAGCTTGATCCCAAATCCAAGAAATGCACATTCATCGGTTATGGTAAGGATGAGTTTGGCTACCACATTTGGGATGATGAAAATAAGAAAGTGATATGTAGTAGAGATGTGATTTTCAACGAAAGGGTGATGTATAAGGACATGCATAAAATAGATGCCAACGACTCAGAGCAGAATGAGTGAGTATATGCAGATGCAGATGATGTCCCAAATGGTTCCACAATAGAACCAATTGTAGCAAGTCCTTAGCCAGAAGAACTTGTTGGACAGAGCAGTACGCAGTAGTCCGACATATCATAAAATCCTACTCTAGCTCTTGTATTGAGAAGGTCTTCTCGACCTCATGTGCCTAACAAGAGATACATGAACTATATATTGCTAACTGATGGAGGGGAGCCCGAATGCTATGATGAAGCTTATCAAACTCGAGATTCCAGCAAGTGGGAGCTTGCCATGAAAGAAGAAATGAAATCTCTCATCTCCAACCAGACATGGGAGCTAACTGAGTTACCTATGGGAAAGAAGGCACTTCATAACAAATGGGTGTACTGGGTGAAAGAGGAGCATGATGGTTCCAAGAGATACAAAGCCCGCCTAGTTGTCAAAGGGTTTCAACAGAAGGAAGGAGTTGACTACACTGACATTTTCGCTCCCGTTGTGAAGCTCAATACTATCAGATCAGTGTTGAGTATTGTAGCCATTAAATATCTTCATCTTGAACAGTTGGATGTGAAGATTGCATTCCTTCACGGAGATTTAGATGAAGAGATTACATGTATCAACCAAAAGGTTTCTTAGAAAGAGAGAAGAAGAACATGGTGTGCAAACTTAAGAAGAGTTTGTATGGCCTGAAACAAGCCTCGAGATAATGGCATAGAAAGTTTGACAACTTCTTGCACAAGGAAGGTTTCCAGAAGTGCAATGCTGACCACTATTGCTACTTTAAGAGATATAGGCCCAGTTATATCATTTTACTACTTTATGTTAATGATATGTTAGTAGCAGGTTCAGTTGTGGATGATATCAGAAGGTTGAAGCATCAATTGTCAAAGGAGTTTGACATGAAAGACTTGGGTCCAGAAAAGAAGATTCTTGGAATGCAAATCATAAGAAATAAGAAGAAAGGATCCTTATAGTTATCTCAAGAAGAGTACATCAATCGTGTTTACAAAGATTCAACATAGGCGACGCCAAGCCAGTTAGCACACCCTTGGCCAGTCACTTTCGCCTATCTATGGATTAGTCCCCTCAGACAGAGGAAGAAAAAGAATTCATGGATAAGGTTCCTTATGCCTCAGCCATTGGAAGTTTGATGTATGCAATGGTTTGTACGAGACCAGACATTGGCCATACAGTGGGAGTTGTGAGCAGATTTATGTCAAACCCAGGGAAAACTCATTGGGAAGTAGTCAAATGGATTTTGTGGTATATGCGAGGCACCACAGAAAAGTTCTTGTACTTTAGTAAAGGAGATTTAAAAGTATAAGGCTACATAGACATAGACTTTGGAGGTGAAGTTGATCACCGAAGAAGCACCACCGGTTATATATTTATTATTGGAACTACAACTGTTAGTTGGATGTCACAAATATAGAAATTTTTCACTCTATCCACTACAAAGGCTGAGTATATACCAGTGACTGAAGCTAGTAAAGAGATGATATGGCTTCAAGGTTTATTAATTGAGCTGGGATTCAAACAGGAGAAGAATGTTTTGCACAGTGATAGTCAAAGTGCAATACACTTGGCGAAGAATTCAACATTTCATTCTAGAACCAAGCATATTGGACTTTGTTATCACTTCATCAGATCC
Organism: Hippophae gyantsensis; assembly: GCA_030763125.1. NCBI lineage: Eukaryota > Viridiplantae > Streptophyta > Magnoliopsida > Rosales > Elaeagnaceae > Hippophae > Hippophae gyantsensis. The sequence continues at coordinate 34,032,580 of CM061032.1, read as the reverse complement.
CTATTGGAAGATGATGTGTTAATATTGGAAAAGATTCAAAGAAGCAAAAATCCAGCGGATATGTTAGCAAAAGTGGTGACTATTGACAAACTTAAGTTGTGCTTAACTTTTGTTGGTCTGCTAGAGTAATAAGACTAGAAAAGCTGCTGTATTGATTGAGATGTGAAGACAGATTAAAATTAGTCTTCAAGTGGGAGAATTGTTAGAGATTGCTATAAAGTTAATTTAAGGAGCAAATTATGAGCAAAACATGGAGCTTAATTCAAGGAGCTATTCAAGGAACCATTAATTTAAGGAGTAATTCAAAGAGTGAATTTTCCTATAAATAGATGTGTAATTGTAATGAATTAATCATCCAAAGTGTTCATTCCAATTGAGAGAAAAGCTTTTGTGAGAGAAAATTGAGAGTATTTTTCTTGGGTGTAATTGGGTTGTGGGTTGTGAGTTATGAGTGTTGTAAATACCTTGTGTAATTTCTTCCCTTTTAGTAAAAAGATCTGCAGCAAGTCCAGAGACATAAGCAAGATTGGCCGAACTCGGTTATCAAATTTATGTGTTTTTTATTCTTGCTTTCTCATAAATCTGGCTTATCGGGAATTTGCATAATTTCCCAACAGTCATAATCTGTTCAGATATATATTAGAGGTTGAGAAAAAATTGGTTATTTAACCAGTGATACCAAAGAACCTGAAAAAACTGACTCTAACTTTGTCACTTGGGATGCAAAGAAATCCATGATCATGGCATGGTTGGTGAATTCTATGGAGGAAGAAATCAGCTCAAATTATATGTGTTATCTTACTGCCAAAAGATCTTTGGGACAATATTACTTAGATGTATTCAGACCTTGGGAACCAATCCCATATATATGAGTTACAAATCAAACTGGTGATATTTGTAAAGGTCAGAACTCAATTACCAAATATTTTAATGTAATCAAGATTATATTGTAGGATCTTGACTTATTCAATGACGAAGTGGAAAAATACGGATGATTGCAACTATCTTCTTATACTTTAAGAAGATGATACAAAGCTCCCCAATATTCAAATTTTTAGCTAGACTTAATATTGAGTTTGATGAAGTTCAGGGTAGAACGACCCACCTCTTCCTTTTCTTGGTGAAGTGTTCTTTGAAGTGTGCCATGAGGAATGTTATGCTTGGGAAGAAGCTCTCTAGACCTATGGAAAACTTGGCTTTACTTCGTACTATAGCTGATGCTTCTCGCTATCTTAACAACCAACATCGTCTGGATGACAAGCCAAGAGTCTGGATGACAAGCCAAGAGTTTGGTGGGAAGCCAGATTGGAAGGCTGTTGAATGGAAGACTATTAAGCATGGTGACTCTAATTATACCCCTGCTAAAGCATAGTGTCAAGACTCCTTCATTGAGCAAAGAATAATTAGACCAACAGCTACAGTTGTTACAACCCTCTGTGCCGACTCTTGGTACTCCTATATCATCTCTAGCTCAGTCAGGTAGCCTATACTCCATGATAAATCACCTTGCTAGTAAGTAGATCTCATAGTTGAAAACATGTAGAGGCAGTGTGGCCTAAATTAGAGCTAATGTGACACTGTGATGATCCTAATGAAAATGGACGGGCTCTTGATAGTGGTGCCTCTCATTTTTTGATTGGAAATGCAACAAAGGCAGGGGATACATAACCTTAATTTTCTTGGAGCTGATAGTGTAACAACAGGTAATAATTCTAAACTTTGTATACACAGTGTAGGAAATAACATCATTCTATCACATGATCATCTGTTATTAATGAAGAATATTTTGCATTCTCCTTAGGCTTCAGCAAATATTTTTTCTATTCATAAGTTGTGTGTTCATAATGGTGTATTGGTAGAGTTTTATCCTAACTTTTTATATACTAAGGAGCTAAAAATGAAATAGGTAATCTTCCAAGGTAGGTCAAAGGGAGGATTATACACTCTACATTCGTCTATACAACCTAATTTCGCATCTCCTTAGGTGCAATGTTTTGATCTATCAACTAAATTGTTTAGTAGTATAGCTGATCCTGATTTCAATTACCATTCTCATTTAGGGCATCCATCAAGGTCCATATTAAATAAACATGTTAGAAGAATTGATCTTAATTGTACTATAGTTAGTCCTTCTAAAAACTGTGTAGTGTGTTCTCTCGCTAAGGCGCATAAACTTTCCTTTGTAGCAACTACTACTTCTAGATCAATGAAGCCTTTCCATTTGATATATGTTGATCTTTGGACTATTCCTATTGTCTCAGTCACTATAGTTAAGTATTTCTTGTTTTTAGTTGATGATTACACAAAGTACATATGGATATACTTTTTGTCTCATAAGCATCAAACCAAAGTAGCTACGGATTTGTTCAAAGCTATGGTAAAGACTCAATTTGTATGTACTATTAAAGAAGGCTTAACAATCTTACTCCAAACTGGTGTACCTGTGAAGTATTGGTCATACTCTTCTCATACTGTGGTCTATTTACAAAATAGACTATCTATTCCTATACTCCATGATAAATCACCTTATAGACTGTTGTATGATAAACTGCCAGAATATGCTTTTCTAAGGACCTTTGGTTGCTTAGTATTTCCCTATCTTGAAGCCTTTAATAAAAATAAGCTACAACCAAGGTTTGTAAAGAGTGTTTTTCTTAGGTATGAAGCCCAACATAGAGGATATATTTGCTTAGAACTCTCAACTGGAAAAGTTATAACCAGTAGATATGTGCAATTTAATGAGACACATTTTCCTTTCCTTGACAAGACCACTGAGATAGCTTCCTTTGATGATTATAAAGCAACACTCTTTTGATTCTTGACTATATCACCTTCTTTAATTCAACCCTTGACCTTAGAACAAATTGAGTCACCTGCTTAGTATCCCTCACTTTCTTCACTTACATCTCATACTTCTAACTCCTTTTTGCCTGACAATGTCACACATTCTTTCATACCTCCACCTATCCAAGAACCTTATCTTAAAGTTGAACCTTCCCTATCAATTGAGATTCCTCTTTTAGTTGACACTCAATCAATATATATGATCCTATTTATGTTCAGAACTCTTCACCACCACTATATTTTCCTACTCATACTATGATCTGTTGAAAAAACAAGAAATAACTATACACAAAAGAGCTCTCTAGTTTGTATTATTTTCTTCATATTTTCATTACAATTGTATAGCTATATATAAGGAAATTTTACTCCTTTAATTACTCTTTAAATTAAGCATTCCTTGATTTACTCTTTGAATTAAGGACTCCTTGTTTTATTCCTTGAATTAAGCTCATTTTTTTATTCTTTGAATTAGGCTCCTTGTTTTATTCTTTGAATTAAGGCTCCTTATTTTATTCCTTGAATTAAGCTCCTTGTTTTATTCCTTGAATTAAGGATTAATATCCAATACTCCTCCTCAAGTTAGATCTAGAAGGTTTATGGATCCAAGCTTGGATAGGAGTCATTGAAACTGATGAGAAGCCAAGGGCTTGGTGAAGATGTCAGCCAATTGGTTGAAGCTTCTTGTATAATGTGTCTGAATCACCTATGATTGAACTTGTTCACAAACGTAATGACAATAAACTTCAATGTGTTTTGTCCTCTCGTGAAACACTGGGTTTGATGCTATATGCATGGCTGACTGATTGTCACAAAATAAGGACATAGGAAGAATTGTAGGAACACCTAAATCACACAGAAGACCTTTAAGCCATATCAACTCACACGCAGTTGAAGCCATTGCACGATACTCAACTTCAACACTTGATCTGGCGATGACAGTTTGCTTCTTACTCTTCCATGTAACCAAGTTTCCACCGACAAATGTATAGTAGCCAGTGGTGGACTTACGATCAATTGCATTCCCTTCCCAATCAGCATCACAATACCCCATGATTTGTGTGTTGTCATTATTCTTCATGATGATACCATGACCCACTAATCCTCTTAAGTAACGTAAGATTCTTTTAACAAGGGTCAAATGCTTAAGTGTTGGGGAATGCATGAATTGGCTCATAATACTTACAGAATATGTGATGTCAGGTCTAGTGATTGTTAGGTAGATCAACTTACCAACCAGTCACTAGTAATAACTTATATCTGTGAATGGCGTGCCCTTCAAGCTAGGTTTGAGCTTACTATCAAGAGGGGTAATGGCTGGTTTAGCATCACTCATGTTAGCTTCCTTGAGAAAATCTAGGACATATTTCCTTTTGCTAAGAAAAAGTCCCTTGTGCAAGGTTCCATTTCTATACCAAGAAAGTACTTCAATATCTTAAGGTCTTTAATTGCAAACCTTTGTTTGAGGGACTATTTGAGGTTGAAAATATCGTCAGCATTATCACCTGTAATTATCAGATCATCTACATAAATCAGCACAACCAATTTTCCCATAGCTTCTATGTAAACAAATAGTGAGGAATTGACATTGTTGCTTTTGAAACCAACACTAGTGAGAACTGAGCTTAGCTTGGCATACCAAGCTCGTGGGGATTATTTTAGACCATAAATGGATTTGTGCAATTTGCATACTAAATCCAGTTCATTGCTTTGAGGATGCCCGGGTAGCAATTTCATATAGACTTCTTCTTTGAGATCACCATGCAATAATGCATTATTCACATCCATTTGGTACATGGACCACCCCTTGTTTACAGCCACAGACAATAGCACTCTTACTATGTTCATTTTTGCAACAGGTGCAAATGTTTCTTTGTAATCCACCTTGAATGTTTGAGTGAATCCCCGAGCCACCAATCTTGCTTTATACCTCTCAATTGATCCATCTAACTTGAATTTGAACTTATAAATCCATTTTCAACCCACGACTTTCTTGCCTTTTGGAAGTTTGGTGATGCTCCATGTGTTGTGTTGATCTAGGGCTTCAAGTTCTTCTTGCATGGCTTCCTTCCACACCTCTTGGTTGTTGGCCTCATGAAAGTTTTGAGGCTCACTGTAACTCGATATAGTGTTGAAGAATACGGCATGGTTTGGTGTCACTCTCTTATATGACATATAATTTGAGATGGGATGTGTGGGTTTGTAGGTGACAAAGCTTAAAGTCTTGTGGGAGGTTGCCTAACACGCATTGGATTACGTCGTGGAGTAGAAAGAGTTATCTCACACTCCTTTACATCTTGTACCATATTGTGAGGATCATCTTGATTGTCATCATCTTCATGCAGTGTACCATCAAGACGATACCCTTCATTGTTACTTTCAGTGAGAGATGCATCAATATTGACATGGCTGGGATCTTGTTTTTGTGGAGCCTCAAGTTCGATTCTTGGTAATGGAAACACATCCAAGATGTCATCCCCTTGACTTGTGATTTCATGTGACTTACTAAAAAAAGGGTTAGTTTCATAAAATCAAACATTTTTAGACACAATTAATCTCCTAAGTTGGGGATCATAACACTTATATCCCTTTTGTGTAGATGAATAACCAAGAAAAATACATTTAACAGCTCTAGGATCCAATTTATCTCGATGATGAGATTGAATATGTACAAAACAGATGCAACCAAAGACTCTAAGGTGTGAGAGGTTAATTTTCCTTCCTTTCATGACCTCTAGGGGAGATTTTAAATCCAAGACTCGGTTGGGTAATCTATTGATGATGTAAGCAGCTGCCATAACCCCTTGAGACCAGAATCTCTTTGGTACATTCATTTGTAGCATTAATGCTCTAGTTTTTTCAAGTAGGTCTCGGTTTTTGCATTCAGCTACACCATTTTGTTGAGGTGTGCCAACACAACTTGTTTGGTGCATAATGCCATGAATGCTCAAATATTGTTTCATGATATGGGACATGTACTCGGTGCCATTGTCAGACCTTAAGGTTTGAATTTTAGAGGAGAAGTGATTTTTAACAAGGTTATGAAAGTCCTTAAATACTTCCATAACTTCATTCTTAGACTTTAAAAGATACAACCATGAGACATTACTAATTGTTTTGGGAACATCATCCACCTCTTTTATAAGTTCAAATTCCTTGGTTTTTTTTTATGAAAAGTTGTTTAAGATTCCCTACTTTGGCCATATTTAGAAACAAGATATTCAGGCAAAAAATCATTAACAACTAATCATAATTCGAATCTTCCCTTGTTGTCTCCCCTAATGATGAGCAAATGTAAAAAAAAAAGGTTTATCTTCAAAGAAGATGACATCCATGGAAAAACAATTTAACACTAGATCCAAAACATTTGTATCCTTTTTTATTTGGAGGATAACCAATAAATACACATTTCTTAGCTCTAGGATCCAATATTTCTCTACTATTATTATGAATATAAACAAAGGTAACACATCTAAACACTTTAAGTGGAAGATCATTAAAGAGCCTAGAACAGGGAAAATAGTGTATTAGGGTTTGAAAGTGTAAATTTTTTGAAAACATCCAATTGATTAATTATGAGGCAGTAAGAATAGTGTCACCTCATAAATATTTTTGAACCTTAGTTGAAAGCAGTAAGGATCTAGCAACCTCCAAGAGATATTTATTCTTCCTTTTTGTCACTCCATTTTTTATGGAGTGTTAAGGAAATAGGTTTGGTGAACAATGTCTTTTTCAACAAAAATATTTCCTAATATCTTGTTAAAATATAATTTTCCATCATCACTCCAAAAAATTTAAATCCATGTTTGAAACTGTGTTTCAACAATGTGAAAATATTTTTGGAACACATTTGTTGCCTCAAATTTTTCATGAAGTAAAAAGACCCAAGAAATTTAGGTATGATCATCGATAAAGGTTGTGAATCACTTTTGCTCAAATGATGTTTTAGTATGTGAGGGCCTCCATACATCACTACAGATCATAGTCAATGGTTTCGTGGCCTTGTATGGTTGAATAGGAAAAGAGGTCTGATGATGCTTTGCAAGTTTATAAATTCCACACTTAAACAAGACTAAATAGTTTTTTATACCACCAAATTTTGCGGGTTATTACAAATAGACAATCGAACTTTCATTTATTACTTTCATACCATTTTATTTTGCATTTGTGAAAAATATATTATCGACATTAATTTTTAATGGGGTTAACAAATGATGTACGTAAATCCTTAAAACCCCCACATCAAACCATTAATACCCTTTGTAAAGACTCACCCTATTGAATAACATCTAGCCACCCAAAAACCACCTTAGTCAAGCCACTCCAATCAATACAATTAAGCATTATTGTTTTACTTTCTCTTTTAAATATTCTTGAAATAGTTTCTCTCTCTTATTGATCTTATTATTCTTCTTCTTTTTTCCATGAAGAATGAGACTTTAGGTGTTTTTATTCAGAAATTGAGACCTTTCAAATGGGTTTCATTTATTTTTTAACAAAATACTATCATAAATGAATTTTTTTTATTCCTTACGTCACCTTCCGATGAAAATGGTCTGATCTATAGGGTCACTTGCATTTGGAGCTATAGTTGGAGTGTTGCTTGAAGCCATTAAAGAAATTATAGAAGTTGCTTTGTTCAAGCCATGAACTAATAATGTCCACTGTAGAATCTTTGAAACTTCTGGTTATAGAGATAGAAGAGCTCACTAGTTGATGGGGTGGGTAGATTGGGATGGGCCTTTAGTGGTTGTGTTGTTCAATGAGGGTGGGTCTTTTTGCAAAGGGTATACCTGAGATCTGATTTGGAAGGTTTTAGGGATTTACACACATCATCTATTAACCCCTGTTAAACATAAATGCTGATGGTGTATTTGTTACAAATATAAAGTTCGATGGTATAAGAGTAACAAATGAAACTTTGATGGTATATTTGTAACAACCCCTAAAGTTTGGTGGTATAAAAATCTATTTACTCCTTAAACAAAGATGGATTTTTATTTATGAAAAGCTTCAAAAATAAATGCCTCAAATAATGAAAATGGTCTTAATCTAAAATGCCATAACTTAATTTCATCCACATTAAGGGTTGAAAATAATTGAGGCAAGTCCTATGGGAATCCCTTTTGAATTGTATCCATCTTTTAAGAAATAGAGACCTCCAACTTGTTTAGAATTTCCAATCATCTTCCTCCTAGTAAAATCCTCAAGGTGACAATCAGAAAAAAATAGCTTGACAAATGTGATCAAGGGTTAATTTACTGATTGACGTCAGATTACAAGATATTCTAGAAACATGGAAAAAATTGTGAAGTATGAAATTATGGGAAATAACAACTAAACCTTTCCTAGCTACGACTTCCTACACATGGACTTTATGTAGTTTAGGGGACCCAATCATATGATCAGTTACTCCTGAATCAATAATCCACGATGACACTATAACCACAAGTATGTAGGTCATACAAATAATATAATAGCATGTGTAGGAATAATATAATGTACCTAAGTATAAATATTGATCCCACAGGGTGTTGTGTAACTTATAACCGAGTATCAATATAATAAGTACAAATACTATTTGAATAATAACAAATTATAAAAACTAAAAAATAAATGACTACTAATTTTAAATCGCAAAAATCAACAACTACGAAGATATATGAGAAAATGACTTAGGAATCTTAATCCCTTCAATTTTCTATGCAGGTGAATCATTAAAATTTTTTCCAAAATAATTACCAATTAATTACATGATCAATTGAATCTAACCTAGTATGCATTTCCCTTTAATGTAAACTACATATCATATAGTAATTAACCTAATCACATTTTCATGCCAATTAGATTGCATACTACTCATTAAGTTTATCAATTATAGATCATACCACTACTACAAAAAGAGACATTAAAGTCGGTTAAAAACTGACTTTAAACCAATTTAAAGTCGATTCACTGAACCGACTTTAAATGAAATGACTTAAAATTTAAAGTCGATTCAACGCGTGAACCGACTTTACGTTTAAAGTTGGTTCACGTGGTGAATCGACTTTAATGTTCTTTTAAAATTTACTCATTTTCTATTATACTCAAATAAAAACCTGTATTCGAGCAGAAAAAATATTCTCTTGATGTTTATAATACAAACCTACATATATAATACAAACTTTTATACACATAAATAACAACACATAATAACAGAAAAAATATGAATAATAAAAATACTTACAAGAGTAAAATGAAGTGACAAAATGAAGAAAATGAAGAAAAAAATGGTGTTTTGTAAGTGAGAAATAGGTGTAAAAAATTTGAGTATTTCGCTTAAAAAATAGGGGATCTAAAAGATTAGTTGGAGAGGAAGAAAACCCACTAACCGGTGCTGGAAATGGTGGTCGTAGGTGGCCAGAAAATGAGAAAGAGTGGAGGATAAGTGGAGGAGGTTTTGGGTTTTTGAGAGTTATGCAACGCTTGGAATAGTTTCTATCTAGAGAAGAAAGAAAAGAAAAGAATTTATCCACGTGTGTAGCGTCGGTTCTACATGCCAACCGATGCTATCCATGTGTGTAGCGTCGGTTCCAGGTGTCAACCGACGCTACGCTACATGGATAGCGTCGATTCTAGGTGTCAATCGACGCTACGCTACGTGGATAGCGTCGGTTCACCACGTCAACTGACGCTACATCCACGTGTAGCATCGGTTCGACAAGTCAACTGATGCTACGTCCTAATTGGATAGCATCGGTTCTACACGTCAACCGATGCTATGTCTTACATGGATAGCATCGTTTCTACACCAAACTGACTTTAAATTCATTATAAGTCGGTTTTTTCCAAAATCTGACTTTACATATCGACTTATATACCCCTTTTTGTAGTAGTGTACATATAAGAATCATACATCTTTGCCTAGAAACTATGCATATTACTTAATCAAGATAAATAATTATCTCAAATCTATTTAATTACCCTTATAGATCAACTGTTGGCCAAATAATTAATAGCATAAAAACCAGATTACATAATATAATTGAATTAAATCACAAATGGGGTAAAATATTAGATCATGACATATGAAAAATTGGGCTCATAAAACCCCTAGATTTTAAATTAGCTAAATATAATTAAGTTCATAAATATTAGATTTTTATAAAGAAAGACATAAAAATTGATAAATAAATGAGAATAAGAAGTGATACACTCAATTTCTTGATTTATAACACTAATCTTCTCTTGATTCTTCATAAAATTATGTCTTCTTTAATCTTATCTTGAACCTTTTCTCTTCTTCTCTCTTCTTGAAAACTATTAGGTTTTTTTATTCTTAATTGTGTGTTTAATTTGTGCAAGAATTGTGTTTATTTAAAGAAAAATGACCTGGTATGGATCATTGAATCATCTCTTATAATGATATAATGGTTAAGGATTAAAGTTAAAAGTCATTATAAGATTAAAAATAGGATTCATGCCTAAATACTAATGCACTCTAGAGCATGGTTTGTTGCACATCGTGGCATGGTCCACGCTATACGTGTTGTGGCAAATAAAATTCCTGCCACGGTATAGTGCTAATTTTTCCTATTTTGACTTTTTCATCTCATTTGTTGTCGTTCCATCTACATTGATATAATTAAACACAAATAACAATTTTTCATGATATTTTGGCATATAACAAGACAAATAATTGGTTTAGAATGGATTAAATAACTCTACTTTTGTTGAGTTATCAGACCTACAAACTTAAATCTTTACCTTCAAGAAAAGCCAATCCTATCTAGCTAAAATAATATGGATGGCATTTTCATAAACACGTATCTATTAATACATGGATGTTAAGAAGAAATTGTCCCTCTCAAAGATTGTACAATTACATGACAATGAGGTCTACATATCCATCAATCATCATTCCATTAATACAAGGTTATGCAAGGTTTTTGACGAATTGATTTATGTGTGTGTTGTATATGATGTCCTTCAATGCACTTATGATGGCACCTTGTATGAGCATGCTAATCAACTAGGTCTTAGAATAAGTTTCATATGTCTATTTTTCACACCCCTCTCCACTAATGTAAATATGCATTTGGCTAAAGATCTATAAGATTTTGCATGCTTGTAATGTAAGACTTAGGTGGGGTAGATAAATGGATACATTTAGGCTTTTTTCACACCTTAGCTTTATTTTCATTCATCATACAATGTTTTATAACAATTGAGCTTTTACTTGACATTTTAGTGCACTTTATCTTACCATTTTTTTCATTCTTTAATTCCACATCTCTTTTCTTTTTTTAATATATAACTTCACAACACCTCCAAACATATCTTTAATTTTGTTTTTTTTCTTTTTGTTTAGAGGGATAATTGTGTTGTGAGTTTTTTTAAAGTAGGATGCAGTACATTTCACCTCACTCTATAGCATAACATATGATTGCATTTTTTTTTCGTACAAGCTAAAGGTATAAGGGTAAATGTAATGCTTATTGGTTAGGCTTAACATGTGGCTTAAAGATATGAATGGTTCTTAGTTAGGCTCAAATGGGTGAATAAGGATATAAGCAAGGGTTAGCTTGAAAGGCTCAGTCGATCCAATTATGGTCTAAATCATTTCTCAAGCCAAAAACTATTTAGAATAAGTTTCATATGTCTATTTTTCACACCCCTCTCCACTAATGTAAATATGCATTTGGCTAAAGATTTATAAGACTTTGCATGCTTGAGTTTTCCTAGAAGCAGCTTGAGTCTCGAGTTGTAGTTGAATAGTAATACTTTCTATCCCAGTTCAGAAGTAAGATGCATAATTCTCTTGGCATGCCATCTTTTTGTTTTCTCTTTGTATAGCTTGGCATTCTTATAAGTATTCCATCGTAGCTTATTGAGCTCATTTAGTTGCGCCATTTTTTTTTCTCACCAACTACATCCATGGCTATACTCAATTGTTTCAACACCTAATTGGTGTTTTAAATGCAGTTTTGTATGCCCATAAAGCATAATCTAACTTAGAGGCTCAATCCTTTATAGAATTATTTATTGTTTTCTCCAAAATTATTTTCAACTCTCTGTTGGACACCTCTACTTTCCTTCTAGTTTGGGGATGATATAGGATTGATACCATATGCTTAATCATATACTTAAACAATAAAAAATTAAAGGCTCTATTACAAAAGTGACTATCTCTATTACTAATGATAATCTTAGGAGTTCCAAACCTAGTGAAAATGCTTTTTTTTTCAAAAATCTCATGACAAATTTGGTATCACATTTATTTCTTGCTATGGCTTCTACCTACTTTGACACATAATCCATACCTACTAGTATGTATTGGTTACTAAAGGATGAAAGAAATAGTCACATAAAGTCAATACCCTAAATATCAAACAATTTCACTTCAAGTATATTATTTAGGGGCATCTCATCTATTTTGAAAATATTACCTATCCTTTGACATCTATCACATGTTTTACATAAAGTTATGAATCTCTAAATAGTATAGGCAAAACTAACTAGATTGAAGTACCTTAGTTGCTATTTTTTTGCTTCCAAAGTGGCCTTCATAGTCTAGGTTATGGTAATGGTAAATAATACTTCCAACTTTATCATAAAAGACTCATCTTCTTAAAATACCAACACCACATTCTTTGTAGAGGTAAGGGTCATCCCAAAAATATTATTTTACATCATGGAAGAATTTCTTCTTTTGTTTCCATGTGAGGTTGGGTGGAAGGATGTTGGCAACCAGGAAGTTTGCAATGTCTACATACCTAGGGATGTCAATTTGAGACACTAAAAGGAGTTTCTTATATAGGAAAGATTCCCTAATCACTATTTTATCATTCATATTAGCTTCCCTCTCTAGTCTAGATAGATGGTCTACCATATGATTTTCTATCCCTCTTTTATCATGGATTTCCAAGTGAAACTCTTATAGAAGGAGAATCCATCTGATCAGTCTTAGTTTGGTATCTTTCTTTGTCATGATATACTTTTTTTGCAGAGTGATCCATCTAGATAGTCACCTTGGTCATAACCAAATAAGATTTGAATTTCTCAAAGGCATACACAATAATTAGGAGTTCCTTCTCTGTAGTGGTATAATTCATTTTAGCATTATTGAGCATTTTTATTACATAATATATGGCATGAAACAACTTGTATCTTCGCTGCCCTAAAATAACTCTAATAGAAAAGTCACTTGCATCACACATTAAATCAAAGGGCTTGCTCTAATTTGGTGCTATTATAACTAGTTTTGACAATAATTTCTCTTTAAGCACTGAAAATGCCTCTCAACATTTACCATCAAATTTGAAAAGCACATCTTTTTCCAATAGATTGCACAAGGGTTTGAAAACTTTTGGAAAAATCATTAATAATTCTAGGATAAAATCCCGCATTCCCAAGAAAACTCCTAACTCCTCTTACACTAGTAGGTGGTGATGGCTTCTCAATCACTTATATCTTAACTCTATCAACCCTAATACACTTAGTTGAGACTGTATAGCCCAAGATAATACCCTCATGTACCATAAAGTGAAACTTTTCCCGATTTAAAACTAAGTTGGTTTCTTCACATCTTTGTAGCATTAGGGAGAGAATGTAAACACTCATCAAATATGTTCCTAAAGATTGAGAAGTCATCCATAAAGATCTCTAAATGCTTCTCCAACATGTTTAAGAAAAAAACTATCATATAGCATTCAAATGTTGTAAGTTCATTGCATAACCCATATGGAATTCTCCTAAAATCAAAAGTTCCATAAGGACATGTGAAGGTAGTATTTTCTTGGTTTTTTGTTGCCACAACGATCTGATTATAGCCAACATATTCATCTAGAAGGAATGAAAATCCATACGTACTCTCCATCCCATGATAGCCTTTTTGGGTGTTAACTCATTTGGCTCATTTACCACCAAAGTGATTCCTCCTTTTTTTGTACATATTGAATTGGGTTTACTCATTCACTATATAATACAGGGTAAATGAGGCCCATATCCAACCACTTAATAATTTCTTTCTTTACCACCTCTTTCATAATGGGGTTTAATCAACCTTGTGCATCCTTGGTTGGCTTAGCTCCATCCTCTAACAAGATTTTGTGTATGCATATGGATGGGCTTATGCCTTTTATGTTAGTAATAGACCAACCCATAACTCTTTTGAATTTATTTAGAAACTTCAGTAATGACTCTTTTTGCTCCACACTTAGACTAGTAAAAATTATGAGTGAAAATGTCTCATTTGTACCCAAATATGCATATTTGATATGGTTTGGTAATGGTTTGAGCTCTAACTTGGATGGCTTCTCAATGGATGGTTTCTCAATGGATGGTTTAAGCCTAGAACCTAGCTCAAGAGACTCCACAATCGCATTGGATACACACATTGGAAGCTTAGCCTCCAAATAGTTCACATAGTCAATAATATTAACTTGCATCACATATTTCATAGTTTCATAATTAAAGTACAATATTTTTCTATTGATTTTATTTCATTGTTCATAGCATCATGTTTTTAAGCCTTAAGTATGGGTGGTTCAACAGATTTATTTAAATAATCATTATGAGTATGTGCGCCCAAGTGATTGTCATAGTATTCGTTAGCATATGTATTCAAAAAATTAACAAGCACATATTCTAAAGCATCATAGGGCACATGTTGTGAAGCACATCATTGGATAGCTCATTATTAACATCTATCTTAAAGCAATCACTAGTATTATTAGTATCAGGATTAAATACATTGAATATTATATGTTCATCCTTCATTCTCATTGTAAGCTCACCTTTTTGTACATTAATGAGTGATTTTCCAATTGTTAAGAATGGGCGATAAAGTATGATAAGAATGTCACGGTTCTCTTCCATGTCTAGTACAATGAAATCTGTCATAAAGATGAATTTGTCAACTTTTACTAGCACATCTTCTACCACAACTCAGGGTCGCTTGATTGACCTATCTATCATTTGTAATGTTATTGAACTAGATTTGGCTTCACCAATCCCTAATATCTTGAAAACCGATAGGGGCATAAGGTTAATACTTGTACCCAACTCATATAATGCCTTGCCAAAGTGTATATTCCCAATTGTGCAAGGGATGTCAAAGCTATCCGAATCTTTCAATTTTGGCCATAGTTTTCTATCAAGGATGGTGTTACAACCACTAGTGATGGTTATTATCTTGTTATCTCCAAGCCTCGTTTTCTTAGATAGGATATCTTTCATGAATTTGGCATATGAAAGCATCTTTCAAGTGCATATGTAAATGGTAGTCTAACTTTTACTTCTAGAATCTTTGAGGGAAATGTATCGTTGGATTATAGAGGTTTCTCTTTGATCAGTGCTTAAAAATCACTAAAATTACCATGATTTAATGTACTTTAATTTATTAAATATATTTATATTTGTATGATTTTATCATATTTTTATATAATTTTTTCTTTTTGGAATCTCAGGTATTTTTAATGTTTTTAGGTATTTTTGTTCAAAAATAACTTAAATACTCGAAGAAAAATACTAACGGCAATACATCACCAATATATTGAGAAAAGAAACGAGGAAAAGTCAAAAAGACAAAAAATTGGACAAAATGGGTCAGCATGCACAAGCCAAGTCCCGCACAAGTACACGTCGACACGCGCTTGCTGTCAATGCACGCAACTAGTAAACGCCCAGCACATGCCCAACACATGCCATTTTGATTTCCGTATGCACTAGCATATGCTCGCACTGTGTCTTGCATGCGCCAAATGCCCAACTACCGCAATTTTTGCGCCCCACATGCGTGCCACCCTATCCAAATGCATCCAAATTCAAATTTTGGAATATTTTTCCACCTTTTTGGCATTTTTTCTCACCTATAAAAGAACCCTCTTCGCCCATTGTAAAACACACAATTTTTTCAACTCTTTTTCTCTTTGGATTTCTCTCTCTAGAAAGTTTTTTTTATTTTTAGTTTTACAGTTTTTCTCTTTTGAGAAGATCTATCTATGTTTTTATAAATTTTTAGTTTCTTATTCAATAAATGGAAATGTGAATTCGTTTATAGGTTTTCCAACAATATAATTAGCATCAAAGTTTTGTAAGGATTCTTTTGAGGTATAATTTTGAAATGAATTCTTTACAGTTATTTTTTATGTTTTATTCTTATATGTTATGTTTAATTTGTCCATGATTAAATTAAAAATGGCTGGCTGTTTGTAAATATGATATAATAATAACGTTGTTATGCTTGCGAAATATTAAATAGGTAAAACTTCTCTATAAAATAAATTGATTTTGTTTTGATTCAAGCTTTTATATTAAGGATGTTAGTGAGAAATATATTATTTTTCATTACAAACATAAATCTAAAAAATTAGATTTTAAGGTTTAATTATCCGATCTGATTTAGAGTAGTGCTCTTTTATTTGTTGGTACAATCGCTCGGTAGTTAGAGTGAAGCTCTATTTCAAATTTTTTTATAAGAACTACTATTCGGAAATGTATTGACAACATATTTTCCGTAATAGTTTTAAAACATGAAAGTTAGTATTGAGATAATTAAATTCTTAGGTTTAATTTGGACACCTTGAATAAAGTTTAAAATATCTAACCCCACTAAATGTGGCATTTAAATGGTTCATTTCAATATCTTAGATAAAAGGAATTAATTTAATTAACCAAATTAATTATCGATCTTACCCATATGTGTTAATTGATTTGTTTAATTAACAAATAATATCTAATCCCACCAAATGTGGTATTCATATAAAAAATAAAGAATTAATAAATATTAATTTATATCTTTAATAACCTAAATAGTATCAACAAGCATAATTAACTTAATTATTATATCCTTAAATACTCAACTTTTATAAATGATAACAATTTGCATTATTTTTTATTGAATACATATCTATATTTATTTTTATGTCATTAGATTATGAAAAATAAACCAAAATATTTCACAAGATATTTAGGATTTAATTTCACTTTTAAAAGTTTGAATAATAAATTAAAAACCACATATATTCTTTTCTTAGATCGACCATGGGAATATACTTATCATTTGCTATAAAATGATTCGTACACTTGCGAGAGTTTAACAAATTATAAAACAAAAAGTATCCGCAAGATCAGCATTACATGCATGTCTTATCTCATCAAGTTTTTGGCATCGTTGTCGGGGATGAAATAACGTTTTTAAATTATTTATCAAAATTTTATTTTTTTACTATAAATAATTGTGATTTTATTTATTTATTTTAATTTAAAAAAAATTAAAACAATTTTAAAAAAATTAAATTTTTTTATATTGAGATCTAAAGAAATAAAGAAAAAAACTAATTAACTTATATTTTTATTTAACTTAATTAAATTATATTTTCACTTAATTTAATTTATTAACTTAATTAACGTAGACTTTTACTTAATCTAATTTATTAACTAATTAACTTCGATTTTTATTTAACTTAATTTAATAACTTAATTAACTTAGATTTTCACTTAACTTAATTAACATAGATTTTAATAGCATGAAAAGTAAAGATCTAAGAGAGTTTTGTCTAATAGACTAGTTCTTGGAAGCCTTTATGCTACTACTCTTTCTTGGGAACGTTACTTTGTCTAGGATGATGGTTTTTAAGGAGGCTTTGCCCCACCATTCTTTCATGAGAATGCTCTTGGTTAATATTGATTATGTTATTTAACTTAGAAATTATAATAAAATTAAAAAAATTCCTAAAGCTATCTCCAAAATTTCAAAGTTTTTAATTACACTTTGTGATAAAAAAGAGATAGTTGCTTTATTAGATCTAGGTACAAATGTGTTTTGATGTCTTAGTTATTTGACCTATACCTAGAAGTGGATTATGTAAAACCCACAATCATGTTCCTAGTTTTAAGTAAAGAAAATTTTGAAAATCCATAGAGCATGATTGAAAAAGTATAGGTAGACAACCTTGTTCTACCTGTAGGTTTGATTGACTCAATGATGTGGAGACATTGAGTTTACTTAAAATAAAATCCCCTAATTACATCTTTCTAAGATGTTAAACTAAGCGTTGGATGGGAAGCAACCCATCATTTTAGGTAATTTTCTTTTATTTCTTTTATTTATTTAATTTATTTTAGTTTAATTGCATGTGGATAATTTTAGAATTGTTAAAACTAAAAATATTTGTTAAGATATTAGAAGTTTACAGTGATATGCCTGTGTGAACATTAATGATAAACATGATAGAAGCAACTGCATTTTTCCATCACTACTTGCACAATCTCAAGAAATAGGTAACTTTTCTTCTCTTTTCTCTCTATCTTTAATTTACAATTATTACATTGAGGCCAATGTAAGTTCTAGGTTAGGGTGATGAAAATTTACCATACTTAATTTCAAAAAATTTAACAACTTTAAATTTTTATGTTCACATTTTCATTTCTATTGTGTTTGATTTTATTTATATGGTTTAGTAATTTTTAGAGTTTTAGGATTAGTTTTAAAAATTTCCTCACAAAAATTTATTATTTCTTTTAATCAAATTTAAGTAAATAGTTAAATCTTTTGCACTGTTAGATTAATTTTTGAAAAAATATCATGGAATGTATGGTAATTAGTTAGTTTTTGTCATGACTAGTATTTCTTGATAAGGTGTGGAAATTATATTAAACCCAAAATCAGTGTTTAGGAATCAATTAGTGGAGACTACCCTTGTGAGAAATATAATTTGAGCCTAATTTTCTTTATTCTAAGTGAAATATATTTTTTCTACTCCAAACACATTTATGATTTCTTCAAATTTTTAGATGATCTCTATAGGTATTAGCATTGAATGTATGAATTTTCTCATCTTAATATAGTGTTTATATTTATTTTTCATTTTTTTTAGATTAAATGATTTAAGTATAAATTGATAGTGTATGTTTTTATCTCATTCATGCATGACTTATATCCAAAAGAGACATATATGGGTTACCTAAACCAAAATCAAACAGAAAAGTCACAAAATTAACCACTCACCAAAATCCTACAAAAAGTTACAATTTGTACATGGTTTCACTCTAAAAAATATTGAAAACTCTCTTAAAAATATAGAGATAAATAATATATAGTATAATATACATACTATGACCCATATAGCCTACAAAGTTGTGAGAAAAACCTAATTACAAAATAAAGTTATAGGAAATAATTTCCTTAGAAGTCATTGCATTTAATTTTCCTATACTTCTAAAAGGCATATATCTTGGATTTTTGCTTAATGAGTTTTATTGATGTACGAAAATAATATATATGATATCTTTATAATTTATACATTCCATTCCTTTCATGAGATCAAAGTTATGCACTATTTTTGAGCCTTTCTATCTATAGATTTCATTGTTTTAGATATGGAAGAAAACCCATTTATGGGTAAGGATCAAATTATTCTTCTTAGAAGGAAATTCATGACCACAACCAAGAGTACTATTGATGTTCATAGTAGGAGTTTAACCATGACAGTCTTGCGAAAGACTGTCTTTACCTACTCTTTCTATCTCTTCTATTGATAAATATTGATTATATACACTCACCTGTTTGTGATAATCATTTTTAGAAGAAGATAGGTAATAACATTGATCATTCACATAATAAAAGGAGGGTGAAGGAAACATTACATGCCTTAACTCAGGATGATGCCTAAAAAGAATGCATCGAGCGTTGTCATGACAAAAAACTTGAATTGTAAGTCCTCTTATCTTCGAAAAGAATACTACGTGTGTAATAATCGTTTTAAATCTTTTCCATTATAATGAAGCCCTATTCTAAGAAAGGCTAGAATGAAGAAAGAAATAGGCATTTCAAGGATACATTGAAACCTCTTTGAATAGATCCAAAAACATCTCGCTAAGACGTTAAACTAAACTTTTGGTGGAAAGCAACTCACCATTTTAGGTAATATTCTTTTTTCTTTTTAATTTAGTTATTTTGATTTATTTAATGTTAGATAATTTTCTATTTTCCCTTTTGAATACTTTGTTGAACATATGTGTATTTGAAAACATTAAAGACAATATTTAGTTTAGGTTTAGGTTTAGGGGGTGCAAAATAGATCCTACAAATTTTTTTGATACAAAATTATTAAGCTTTTAGTTAATTTAAGAGATTAATTGAGTTTGTGTTATTTTTTGTGTAATATTTTAAACATTTTCAAGGATTATTATTAGAGTTAGTTCTATTCATAGTTTATGTTTCATGCTTGGATGTTGAAATTGAGATGAACTTAAATTTGGTGTATATGAATCAAATAATGGAGATTAACTTGTGATATTATTGAGTCAATATCATTTTATTCATAGTGATAATCGTTCTTATACTCTTTTAAACATTTTTTATTTTAAATTGTTAGATGATTTCTATAGGTTTTTGCATTGAATATTAGGACTTTAAACATTTAAAGAAATATCATGTACTTATTTTCATTGCTTAGATTAAATGATTTCTCATAGAAATTAAAGTTATATATCTATCTTCATTCATGTTTGACTTCTAATAAAAAAGAAGAAGATATATATAGGGTTCCCTTAGGAAAAAAAGGCCAAATAGCCACTCATCATAATACATATAGGTACATTGGTCCATTCTCTTATAAAAAAAGATAAATAAAAAATAAGAATAAAAAATTAAAAAAAATAGTTTAACTAAATACCATGACCATAAATTCTTACAAGTAGTGACATGGCTATTACAAAAAACAAATAGGAATAACCCCTTGAAGTCCAAAGCATTTTTATTCATCTTGAGTCACATACTTGATATTTTTCCTTAATAATTTTGTTGAAGTATGATATGAGTAATATAATGTCTGCATAATTCAAGCATTTTATTCCTTTCCTGAGATCTTTGTTATGCACTTTTGTGCCTTTCTTCTTTATAAACATATGTGAACATTTTTGCCTTTTTATTTACATAACTTTTGTTCACATATACTTTGTTGAATGCTTGAACCCATAGGATCAGTGTGATATTAATAGTGTATCTTGTATGGATTAGAGTCGAAACAAATTCAGATTCTTAACACTAGGTTTGGGTGAGTTTATGTTGATATATTATAGTAATGGGGTATAAATTTGTGATGTGTAATTGACTTTAACAATGAACTTTGATCCTTTAACGTGTTGGATGAACTTATTCTTAAGATTTTAATTATGAACTGAAAAGAAGGTAAAACATGAGATTTTTTGTTTATTCAAATTTTTATTTTTCTTGTTAATCTTTTTAGTTTTAGTTTTTGTATATGATGCTTGTGGGTATCATCACTGAAAGCTCTCACAAGATTTTAACTCGTCTATTAAGACTACCTAGTGGTTTTAAAGCTAATAAGCATAAGCTAAATGCAACTGTGACATCTACGTAAATGATTTAGAATAATATAATTTAGTTTATTTATTTTTAATTTAGGTATTTATAAATGCATCACTTGGTAGAGACAAGCAAAACGTTGGTTAGAAGTTGTAATAAGTGCTTAAAAACACTTGTATTCTATGATTTTAATGTTCTTATTTGGAATGAATATGTTTAATTATAGCATTTTACTTTATTATTTATGCAAATCTATCTTTTCATAATCACGGGTATGTTTTATTGTATTTAAGGTGTTTTTAACTTCAAGAGAGATAAATAATTGATGCACAAATTTTGTATTTAATGAATAACTCCAAGTGCATGAATTACTTTACAAAAAGAAATAAGTATATTTCCAAGATTAGTCTAAAAAGAAATTATTTGATTTTAAATTCAACATAACTCTTAAAAATGAAAAATAAACCTAAACATTATGTTACAACTGTTAGGGTTTAAGAAGTCTAATCTATTGACATAAAATTAAAGATAAAATCGATTCAATAAATATTAAGCAGATAAACATTTAACACTTAATGAAAAATTTATGAGATAAATTAGTTAGCTAATCATACTTATTTAACATTAATTAGGCTATTAAAAGTATAAATTAATATTACTAATTTTTACTTTTTTTTGTATGAAAATATCATAAGGTGAGAATTAAATTCTTTTTTTAATAAAAATTAATTAATATCCTTAAGAAGGGATCACCAGTTGATTAAGATTAAATTATAATTTATTTTTAAAGAAATAGAAAATTATCTAAATTATTGCTTTAGTTAGGGCACATAATTTAGGCTCTTATTCAAGATATTTAAATTATATTTTAGATTGATGTATTTGAATTTAACTTTCAGATTTTAAATCTAGTATGAAAAATATATCGTCAATATATTTTTCTTTAATAAATCTTATAAATAACTTTGAAATAGAATATAATTTTAAATTAGATTTAGATAACTATGTACTAAAATCTAACTTTCATATTTTAAATCTATTACAAAAAATATATCAACATATATTTCGTCAACATATTTTTCTATAATAAACTTTGTGAAATTCTTGAATGAAGAAAAAAAAATCAATTTATTTTATAAAAAATATTTACCTTAGTTAATATTTTACAAACATAACAACATAGCTAATATCTCATACTAAAATTCAACCAAACATGTTTAATTTAATAAATTATTAGTATATTAACAATTGCATCCATAAAAATACATAAAATTAATTTTGAAAATAAAATAATATAATTAAAATTTATACCTTAAAAGTATCCTTTAATGTATAGAAATTTAGTAATGATCTATATATGAAAAACCTGTAAATAGATCTACATATACTACTTATTGGATTGAAAACTACTATATAAAACTTATAGCTAACTAAATTCCTAAGTTGGTAAAATTTAAACTATAAAAACTTATATACAATTGAGAACTAAATTGAATGGGTGTATTTATAGGTATGAAAAATGCAATGAATTGAATAGGAGAAAAAATGGATCATGATGGAGATATTAGTGTGCATTGCGGCACACTTTTTCATCACCGCTGCCCGTGTTGAATCCTTTATGCATTTGATTATGATCCAATAAGATCACTTCATGGCACACATATATCCTCGTCACGACCCATGTTAAACTGCATTTCTTTAACTTCTTTTGTTTCACCCCTTAGAAATTTGGTGGGTACATATGTTGTTTTTTTATTCTTCTAGGTTGTAATTTAGTGCTTTCAGGTACAATTCTTCAAGTATTTTTAATTTGAACCATTTTGAAGCCAGAAATACCTAAAAGACAATAAAACATACACGTGATTTAAAAAAAAGATTTGCTAAAAATAATAAAAAAATTACGCAAATATAAATCCATTATTGACATTAAAGTTTGTTAAATCATGCAATATTTAGTGCTTTTCAAGCACTTATCATAACTCCCAACCAGCTTCTTGGT
Organism: Hippophae gyantsensis; assembly: GCA_030763125.1. Taxonomy (NCBI): domain Eukaryota; kingdom Viridiplantae; phylum Streptophyta; class Magnoliopsida; order Rosales; family Elaeagnaceae; genus Hippophae; species Hippophae gyantsensis. The sequence goes on along the minus strand of CM061032.1, from coordinate 34,009,424 downwards.
AGTCTCTAGCAAGGAAAGTCAAAAACTAAAACTAAAGTAAATAAAATTAAATTATCCAAAATCACTTTCGTATATTGGCACTATTACATTTAGCGTATACAACAAGCCTTTAAACCCTAGGTTGACTTAGTGAATGAGTTTAAAATAAACAAATAATAAAATAAGAACTAAAATTAACAACATTAAAATGAAAAATAACAAAATACAAAACTTCTCATACTTTTAACATTGTAGTTAAAATCTAAAGCATAAGTTAAAATAACATATCAAAGGATCATAGTTTACTGTAATGAAAATCATAAATTCATATTCCATATAAAAAAGTACCCTAATTTAGTGTTAGGAATCCAATTTTGTTTAGACTCTAATCCTTACAAGTCATACTCTCAATATTGCAATGATCCTATAAGTTTAAGCACTCAATCAAAGTTATATATGAATAGAGTTTATATAAATAAATGAACTAACGAGTTCACATATGTTTAAAGAAGAAAAGTTTCAAAATAGTGCAAAATATTTGATCTCATGAAAGGAATCAAATGATTGGATTTATAAAGAAATCAAATACTATTTTCATACATCAATCAAAATCACTAAGTAATAATATCAAGTATATGCCTTTGATATGAATGAAATTGTAATTACTTCAAGGGGATCTTTTTCCTATGTTTCGTTCATAATAGTCCTTTCTCATAACTTTGAAGGACTTTTGGGTCATAATATTTAGCTTATACTATTGATTTTTCTCTTTTTTTCAAAGAGTAGACCCAATTAATGAATACTGATTTGGTTATTTTTAAGTGATTATTTTAGAACTAGGCATTAGAAACATCGCCTTTGTGTACCTGTGAATTTATGAACGTAATTCTAATTCAATTGCATTGATTTATGTTGCAATAGAAGGCTATTTTATTTCCTTATATGAATGGTGTGTAGAACGACTATGGATAGCCGGTGGCTGTTTTTTGGGGTTAAACATGTTTGGAACATGTAATAGGGTTTATGACAAAGTTTGACCTTCGGGTTGAGACATGATTTAAATTTCATCATGTCATGTGTTGAATGTTGTACCTCTGGTTAGAACCAGAGAGGATCATGTCGTGGCTTGGAATAAGCTAGATCATGATGTGCATTGATCTTCATAAAACACAAGTTGGATCCGAGAGGCTTATGCCACAACATGGATATGTTGGACCGCAATGTGCCCATAAATCACAGAATCACCATTTGGAACTAAGAGCAACTCGTTGTGGCATGAATAATATTTGGGTTGTGGTGCATATAGAATTTCTGGAATTTGACATTTTAGCTTATTTATTTGATCGGGTTTTTAATTAATTAACAAACCTATTCCAATGATTGAAAGACCAATTTTATGGTTTGAATAAAAAAAAGTTTTATTTATTTCTTATTTATGTTCTTAAGATCTTTAATTATAAATTAATAATGGACCAAGTGTCAATTTATAATTAAAAAAATATTTTAGAATTAAGTATTAGAAACATAATATGTGCTTAGTTGTGCATCAATGAATGAGAGTAATTTCAAGCATGACCAAAGAAATTATTGATTAATTGAGATTAAATTAGATGGTGAAATTATCTTTAATTATAGATTAATGATGGATTAAATCATAATTTATAATTTAAGAATATATTTACCTTAGATTTATCAATTAATTAATTTCAAGCCTGACCTAAGAAGTTATTAATGAAATGAGAATTATGGTTTATATATTTTTTTCTTAATTTGCCAATTAATTAAATTCAAGCCCGATCCAGAAAGTTATTGATTAATTGATAATTGTGTGGAGACACCGTGACCATTGGGGGTTCGCTTATACAAAAAGAAAAATCAATAAATTTAATCTGTTATTATAATCATATAATGTTTTCTTTCCATGAAATGTTATACTAAGTAAAATCCTCATATTTGTTCCTCATCCTTGTTTTTGGCTATAAATTTACTTGCTATAATTTAATTTACTTGTAATCTTAGATATTTAATTAATTTAGAATTTAAAGTTTTTTTCTACCAATCGACACCTAATATAATATTTAAGATTATTTTTCTTAACTAATTTAGAAGATAATTCAACTTTGTAAAACACCCGGTCAATTCACTTAGAGACTAACTCTTGGGTAACTTATCATTAGTCTGCTAGTGATTTATGAATTTACGAGAAATTAAATTTATGCATCAAATTTTTGACATTGTTGTTGGAGAATTGACATTTTAAATTGTTCATTTGTTTTCCTTTTTAGTTTATTTTCACAATTTTTTGTTTTTGTGATTTTTTTATTTCTATGATTTTCTTAATATGTGTGCTTTGTTTTGTTATTTTTATTTCTTGAGTATTGTTATTTTCTTTTATTTATTTGCTTTTAATTTTTTATTTCATTCTTATTTCTTTTGTTATTTATTTGTATTGTTTTTGGTATACTTTATGATGCTTTAAACTATTTGTTATTCTCGTTAGTATATGCAAGGTAGGAAATCCCTTGAGAATCAACTTGTGCATTTCATAGATAATGTTTACAAATTCAAAGAGCATTTAAAAATGTTGGATACTGAAATCCAAGAGCCTTTACTAAAGCCACAACTAAAGCTTTTACTAGAACCATTAATATGAGAGATTCTTTACCGAAGGGGATTGCAATGAATGAGTATGCAAGGCCAATCATTAGCACTGCTACTACCTCTATATAATTTGGAGAGGCAGCTAAGAATTATGAATTGAAAAATATTTATTATTCCATGTAGCACTTCTTCTATAGAACTCCTAATGAAGATCCTTTAACTTGCATTAGAGATTTCTACCGTACAAACATTCTCATTGCAAAAGCTTAATGAAGACTAGCTTAAAATGAGGTGTTTCCCATACACTCTCAAATATAGGGCCAAGGATTGGTTAATGACTCTTCTACTATGTTCCTTGATAACTTGGGAGAAAGTATACAACAAATTCATGGAAAAATTCTATTCCCATCAGAAAACTTCCAATTTGAGAACTAAAATTACAACATTCTCAAATAGAAGGAGAGATATTCCATGAAGCTTTTCATTCAATGTCCTCATCGCCACTATCTACTATAGTTGAAAAACCAATTTTTCTATGATGGGTTGACACAATAGTGTCAATTCTTAATTGACAATGCTACTTTAGAGACTTTTGAGCTCTATAAAATGTTGGATGCTAATTCCCAATAGAAAAGTGCTAGGGTGAGAAGAGCCAAAGTTAATATGATAGGCACCAATACGTAAATGTCTAAGTAACTTATAGAGTTGACCAAGAAAGTTGCATTTCTTACCACTAAGGACACTCCAAATAGATAGGTATGTGGAGTGTGTAGTAATTATGGGTATAGTGCTAATAGTGGTACTTTTGAAAGTGAACCATTTGCAAGTCCTAAACAAGTAAATGCAATGGAGGGTTATCACACTAGACCTAGGAATGACCCCTATGCAAACCCTTATAATCTAGGGTAGAAAAATCATCCCAATTTATTTTGGAGAACAAACAACCCTACTTATACTTAGAACCAAAACCATATGCAAGACCAATAATTCAACTAAAACTTGTCATATAATCCTTCAAATAAACCATCCTTAGAGGACAACTTGAATGCTTTCATTCAAGTGAGTAAAGATAACTAGGTGAAAACAAATGAAATGTTAGATTCTTTTGAGGCATCAATGAAATGAGTAGGAGTGCAAGTGGAGCAACTAGTTAAGCATGTGTAAAAGTAAGAGAAAACTTCCTAGTCAAAATGAACATGTGAAGGTTATTATAGTCCTTTATAATGGTAACTTGCTAGATACCAAGTTTCCTAAATTTTCTAATTATTTACCTAATGATCCAGAGAACACAAGTAATTCTCAAGCTACTTCCACGAATCCTAAAAGCTTTAATGTCAATATCAGCATTGGTGATAATAAGGAGGTAAAAGATATGCTAGATCTAGATACAAATATTAATTTAATTCCTTATTCATTATACTTAAAAATAGAAGTGAGAGAATTGAAACCCATAACCATGTTCCTACATTTAGCTGATAAATCTAACATATATCCCAAGGGCGTGGTAAAGGACTTACTACTGTAGGTAAATAAGGTTATCATACTTGTAGATTTTGTGATTTCAGATGTATATGAGACCCTAAAACTAGACATGGAGCATAATATACTTCTTGATAAGCCATTCATGGCCTTAACTAAGAAAATTATTGATGTCCATAATTGGAGTCTAACAATGATAGTCTAAGGAGAGATAATATATTTTAAAGCACATTCAAAAAATGACTTAATGAAATGTGGGACATTGAGTGAATTGAATTCTACAAAACATCCCCCCAAGTGGCATTTGGCCAAGACATTAAACTAAGCACTTTGTGAAAGACAACCCATCATTTCCAATAGTATTATTTTCTTTTTTTTTTAATTTAGTAGTTTTCATTTATTTATTAGTAGTTAATTTTCTATTTTCCCTTTTGAATACCTTTCTAATCAAATATGTAGTTGAAAATATTGAGGACAATGTTTACTTTTGGGTTTAGAGGGTGCAAATAGATGCAATATTTTTTTTTTGATACAAAAATACCATGCTTTTAGTTAATTTTAGGTGAGTAATTGAAATTTTAAGCATTTTTTTGTTTGATTTTATAAACATGCTAAAGAAATATTGTAAAAGTTAGTTCTATTAATAGTTTATGTTTAATGCTTGGATGTTGAAATTGAAATGAACCCAAAATTAGTGTATAGGAATTAAATAGTGGAGACTATCTTATGATATTATTGAGCCAATAGTACTTTATTCTGAATGATAATATTTCTTTTACTCTTTTAAACAATTTTTTCATTATTCTAAATTGTTAAATGATTTTTATAGGTTTTGTATTTAATATTAGGATTTTAAATAATCTAATGAAGTATCATTTACTCATTTTCATTCATTTCATGCTTAACTTCTAATAAAAAATTATATATACGAGGTTCCCTTAAAAAAAGCGCTATAATAACCACACCTTATAATATATATATATATATTGGTTTATTCTCTAAAGAAAGGGAGAAAGAAAGAGAAAAAAATAGTATGGTCATGAATCCTTGAAAGTAGTGATATGGCTATTGCAAAATAATAGAAAATAACCCTTTAAAGTTAAGTGCATTTTCATTCACATATAGGTATATACGTAATATTTCTTGTTTAATGATTTTGATTGAAGTATAATATTAATAATACGATGTTTTCATAATCCTAACATTTGATCCATTTCATGAGATCCATGGTAAACACATTTGAGCCTTTCTTGTTTATAAATATATGAAAACCTAATTGCTTTCTTCTTTACATATACTTTGTTGAGTGCTCAAACCCTTATGATCAGTGTTTAAGAGTATCTTGTGAGAAATAAAGTAGAAGCAAGTTCAATTCTTAACATTAAGTTTGGGGGAATTAATGTTAATATGTTTCTAGTAATGATGCATTAATTTATGAAGTGTAACTGAATTACATGATAAATCTTGATGCTTTGAGATGTTGGGTGAACTTATGTTTGATTTTTAATTATGAACTAAAAAAAACTAAAGCATGAAATTTTTTTTTATTTAAATTGGTAGTTTTATTTTTGGTTTTGTTATTTGTCTTTATAATTTTAGTTTTGCTTGGGGTATTTGATAAACATTATTTTGACCTATTATTTGCTATGTTTTTAAGTATTTATTTTATTTTTTATTTTATCATTATTTTATTTTGGAAAGTATTTTTGTGATTTGTAAGTTAAAGCACTATTAGAAGAATTCTAAACAAACATGAACAAAAAGAGTGAAAATGAGGTAATTAATGAAAATTATACAAGTCGAAATGAACCAAACTATCAAATTCTAAAAATTCTATGTGTGCCTCAGCCCAAACATTATCCATGCTATGTTAAGGTGCTTTCAGTACGAATTAGTGATTCTAGGATTTATGTATGTTTCGTGGCTTAACATATCCATACTGTAGCACAAGCCTCTCGGATCTAACTTGTGTTTTCTAATATCAATACACATTGTGGCCCAACTTATTCCGTGCGGCATCATGATCTTAAATAATGTCTCAGCTTGAAGGTCAAAAAATTTCAAAAATTGTATTACACATTCCAAACATGTTTAACCCTAATTTTAACATATAAATACAACCTAAGTCCTCTTAAAAAGATATCAATCAAGCCACTAGTTACCCAAAATTGTTTTGAGCACTGTTCATATACATATATAGAGAAAAAAATCTCTTAGTTGTGAAGAAGATCTATTTGAAGAATGACCCATTTAGAGATCTTGAATTATCTTTATCAAGAAGAGATATTTTTATTATCATATATTATTTTTCTCTTTTCAACTTGATATCTTTTATAGTTAAATTAACTTTTGTTAGTTTAACTATGATTGTTTAGTTTCCACAAAATGGGATTTTAGTATTTGCTTCCAATGATTGGAAGAACAATTTTATGGTTCGAATAAATAAAAGTTTTATTTATTTCTTGTTTATATTCTTAAAATCTATAATTTTAAATTAATGATAGATCAAATCTTGACTTATAATTAAAGAAAATATTTTAGATTAAGCATAACAATCATCATATGTGTTTAGTTGTGCATTAATGAATAATAGTTTAATTTCATTTCATTAATAAATTTCAAGCTTGACTAAAGAAGCTATTGATTAATTGAGATTAAACTAAAGGGTTTAAATATCTTTATTATAAGCTAATGATGAACTAATCTTGATTTATAATTAAATAATATATTTACTTTATGTTTATCAATTAATTAATTCAAAGTCTGACCCAAGAGGTTATTAATTAATTGAGAATCTTATTTCATAAAATTTCCTTAATTTATCAATTAATCAATTTCAATCTCGACAAATGAAGTTATTGATTAATTGATAATTGTGTGGACTCACCATTACCATTAGAGATTCGCTTATTTTAAAAGAAAAAAACCAGTAAATCTAACTTGCTATTTGATTCATTTAATTTGTTTTTTCTATAAAGGGTTATGCTCGCCAAAATCCCATCTTCGCTCCCCTCCTTGTTTTCGGTTATAAATTTATTTACTATAATTTAGTTACTTATGATCTTAGTTTTTTAATTAATTTAGAATTTATAGTTATTTTTTTCTAATCATTGATAGAATGTTTAGGATTATTGTTTTTAACTAATTTAGAAGTTAATTTAACTTTTTAAAATAACCGATCAATTCTTTTAGAGAATGACCTCGAGATAATTTAGAATTGTCTTCTAGTGATTTATGCACTTATGATCCATTAAAATTTGTGCATTAGTTAATCATTATCTCGTGGGATCTCACCATGATCATTGGGATTCTCTTATTTAAAAGGTTTAAAATCAATAATTCTAAATTTTGAAATTATATTATGAAAATCATTTAATTCGTGATGTTCATGAATGATTAGCTCGATAATTTTCTATACTCGTTCATCTATATTAATTCACAACAATTTACTCATTTTATTTTAATCATTTAATTATTTGAGTTTACAATTTTTCTATCAATCAACAATTGTTAGAATATTTAAGATCGTTGATTTTACTAATTAAGAAAACAAGTAACATTTAAAATCACTACAAATTCCTTTAAAGATCGACTTTGGAGTAATTTTATCATTAGTCTACTAGTGCTTTATGCACTTATAAGCAATTAAAATCTTTGTACCACCTCCATAGGGATTACAACATCTATTCCATGAAACAAAGAAGACGGTGTTTTGTTTATTGCTTCTCAAGGTTTGGTACAGATTGGCCACAAGACTCCAAGAAACTCATCCACCCATCTCTCTTTCGAGGCTTCGAGCTTCTTTTTTAGGAGGCTTATAATCAATTTATTTGAAGACTCACCTAACCATTAGCTTGAGGATAATATGGAGATGAGTGGCAAAGTTTGATGTTGTGCTTTGACACAAAATATTTTATCTTGTGACCTATGAATTTGTTTCCATTATCTATAACAATCTCCTTAATCAATCTAAAATGACATATAATGTTCCTCCAAATGAACTACATGACTTCCTTCTCCCTTATTCTTCCTAGGTGCTCCACCTCAATCCACTTAGTGAAGTAATTCATGGCAATCAACGAGAATACTTCTTGACCAGGTGCTTGTGGTAACGACCAAACCATGTCAATCCCCTATTTAAAGAAAGGCCACAGACTACTACTATCATTTACGGTGGTGGCATGTGTGGGATAGGACAAAACCTTTGGCATTTGTTGCACACTTGGGTGTGTTCGACACAAACAGACAACACTATTGACAAATAGTAATTAACCTTATCTCATAATCCATCGAGACAACTTTCTTCCTCTTAAGTAGGAACCACACTATCATTTATAGGCTTCAATGATAACTCTAGCAATAAGTTCTTTAGCTATACAAAGGATCCCAGGCCCTAGAGGAGTTTTCTTCTATAAATTTTCTCCTTGAATCATATATCAACCTACTTTCATTGTAACTACTCAAGATTTGGATTTATCCTTACGTGGAACCTCGTTCTTAAGAAAGTAAAAAAAAAGGCTTGAACTAAGGAGTTGTGATTTCACAAATATTACTGCCTTCTGATTGGATTATGAACATGATAGCTCTATTGTGATAAACCCTTATATGGCTACAAATGTGGCTAAAGCATCAGCGTAATTTTTTCATTTCTTGCCATTTTCCTTATCACAAAATGTTCAAGTTTGAACACTCCATTTTTCAGCCTTTCAATATATCTCTTCATTTTACTAACTTTTGCTTCAAACATTCCCAAATACTGATTGACCACTAGTCAGGAATTGTCGTATAGGATGAGCTTGTTTTCCCCTGACTTCTTTGAGGTCATTACTCTAACAATGACTTATTCATATTCTACAATGTTGTTTGTTACTAAGAAATCCATCCTTGTGAAATTTTCCAAACAAATTCCCTCAAAGTTGAATATTACTACTCCTAGCCCTGTTCCTTTGAAATTGTTAGCCCGGTCATGATATACATACCACTTTGCATACTTATATGGCCCCACATTACAAACATCGCTTAGGAAAGCATCCTCAACAATCTTAATGAAGTCACTAAATTCTACCACAAAATTAGCAATGGTTTGAGCTTTGACGATGTCATATTCTCCCAGCTCTATGGGTATCTTAGACCTACAACTTCAAGCCTCTTCAAGATGCTTTTTAAGGGATGAGAAGTAAGGACTAAAATAGTGTGTGAAATGAAATATTGCCCAAACTTTTCCTCACCATTTTCAATGTGAATGCAAGCTTATCCAACATTGAATATCTTCTTTGAGCACCTGTTAGGATTTGACTAATATAGTACATATGATGTTGTATCTTCTTCCTTTCTATAAGAAGCATAACACTTAATATTTGAGCAATGACTACAAGGTATAGGTACAACATCTCATCAAGGGACTGGACTCATCAAAAATGGGAGACTATTGAGGTATTGTTTGATCTCATGGAAAACATCCTTGCACTCTTCATTCCAAAACACCAAGTGTTCTTTCTTAATAGTTTGAAAAATGGTAAATATTTTTTGGTGTATTTAGAAATAAATATATTGAGAGCTATTAACCTTCCATTGAATTAACGTATTCCTTTCAAGTTACTTGGTGATTTCATACTAACTAAAGCTTGTATCTTATTGATGTTTGCTTCAATTTCACGTGTTGAAACAAGATACATAAGAAACTTCCCAATATGACTCCAAAAATACATTTCTTAAGTTTAAGCCTTATCCTATACGTTCTAATGACCCTGTACTTATTCTCGATCTTTAACATAATTTGTAGGTTGTACGGTTTTAATATCATGTTATCTATCACTACTATAAAATTATTCTATTTTGTCACTTAAATTTTATTGGTTTATTCAAAATTGATGAAAAATTAAAATTTGTTGTTACGATAATTAGTCCAAAAAATTCACTAATATTTTTGAAAATTGGTCCATTTTTCCATCCATTTTGTAAAATCGGCCCAATTGTTTGCCAATTTTTCTAAAACCGATCTAATTGTACGCCGGTTTAGCAAACCTAGCACAATTTCATTTAAGGTTAACCTATAAATCAGCCCATGGTCCATATATCATGAAAACCAGATAAAGCTATCTCTACCTTCGAGCAAACAAGCCAGATCACCACGCCTCCTCCTTCCCTCAAACCAATACCTTCCTTCGCCCAGCACCCAGTAAGCGTGCTGTGCACCAAGCTTCATAGCTAGTTCTCCAACGACCAGCACTAGCTAGTAAGCGCATTATTTACCAAGCTTCATAGCCAGTTTACCAAACTTCACCAATTCACCAGCAAGTTTCCCGAACATCGCTCGATTTTACTAGTATTCCTTACATACGCAACTCTCTATTTTTATTTTTGATCTCATCTAGCTCTGTTTTAATATCGAGCAGATGTTATGTAATGTCGAGGTTGACCTCAACCTCCTGTCAGGTGTTATTATCATTAGAGTATGTTCCATCTTTGACTAGTTCTTTGTGATGCGGCACGACCTTAGACTATTATCCATCCAACCTTATTCTTTCCAAAGCTCAAGTACCCACCATCCTAGAACATGTGCACTAGCTGGTAGCTGCACTATCTAACTTACTGGAGTTATTTCTCTAAACATTAGGTGAACCATATTAATGATAGGAGTCAAAATTTTAAAATATCTTATTTAATCTTATAGTAATGGGTGATAAAATATGGAGGATGATTTGATTTTATAGAAAGAAATAATAGCAATATAATGAATGTTATTAACCGTACATGTGAAGGGCTCAATGTGTGGATCCTTATAAGTGGTCAATCTATTTATAGCACATTTATGGGTACAAGTGTCAATTATACAATATACACATATGATTACACGTCAGAGGGCATGATTAGCCTAGAGTACAATGTGTCAAAGATTCAGGTTGGATATTACTTGTGTTTTCAACTAGCTCGTGCTAAACTCGAGCTCGAATAATATGTCACGTTATACTGAAGCTCGTGCTATACTTGAGCTTCTACTATATGTTCACGAGCTCGTGCTGTTCTTAGGTTTGGTCTGTCTAAGGCTTGATCTAACATTGGGCTTGGTATGTCTAAGGTTTGATCTGACATTGGGCTTGGGTAGGTTACAAGGTCCGGTCTTTGGGTAGGTCTGAATGTCCAAACATCAAGTCTCCCCACTCTTTTAGCTCGGGCTTCAGTCAAAGGTGGAAGAGTGAACACCGGACATAGGATATTGTTGTCTCTTTTAGGAGAACTTAAAAATGTGTAAGTATACACGGTCACAAGTAATAAAATTTGATAAGTAAAGTATCGTTCCCATGGAGATTTGTTATTATAGTTTGTTAAGTACTAAAATTATTTCACTCTGATTTTATCCAAAACAAACGAAAGTTTATGAAATTTTAACTAAACTGATTTTTTATAACAATAAATAAGAAAATTCTAGGATTGCAGTTCTCACTAAATTATTCCACTTGAATCATATTATTCCGTCTTGATTTACTTTTTTTGTAAATTTAATTTGTCTACCAAGAACTTCTAATTTTATCCATACATCTCTTCCGAGCTCCGTATAAACACATCTCGCTAAATTAAATTCACCAAGATTCATCACGTTCTAAGTTCTCAAATGGCCACACATATGATAAAGGTATATTCCTATCCTTCATCTATACAAGTTATCCTATCCATGAGCAATATACACAAAAATGTCTCTTCCAAGTTTATTTAAGTGTCACGGATCAATTAATAAATTTTCCAATAATCAAAAGCATCAAGCACAAATAGAATAAACAAATTAAAAGTCTTATAAATCTTTCAAAAATACTTAAATTCAAGCTTCATAAATTTAGATAAAACGCAACCCTAAAAAAATTAAATTACTTCATAAATAAAATTAAAATTACAAAAACAAAAATACTAAAACATTTAAGGAATATTTAGCTGAAGAACACAAAGAAAATTAAAACTTCATCTACGCAGAAAACACAATAGAAGCTTTTGGCTTCTAAGTGTTATCTACCCATTCAACCCCCTAATTTATCCCAATAATACCCTATTTATAACTCCAACTCTCTAAAAAAATATATATATATATATATATAAAAATATTTTTTGTATACAATTACGCGTGTAAAATTAGGAGCAGAATATTACATGGGAAATGTTATTTTAAGACAAGAGTGGGAGACATTTTTGAAATGCGTGTAAAGAATATTCTACGATCAAAAACGAAGGAGAGAGTGTGCGTTTCTGAAATTTTTTTATTTCAATTCATGCATGCCACGTGTCAACATCTGATTGGCTGTAAGAAATAGTAGGGACACATGGCATATTTTAAATGGTTGGAGGGAGAGCTTGCACGTGGTTGCGCCGCACGGGATCATGGCACGCGAGACACGTGGGTCCCACCCTGCAAGCCGGCCTGAGTGACGGGTGGGCCCCACATGGGTACCGACCAACATGCAACCAAAAAACCCACGTCCAATCGCTTTTATCGTGTTTGCAATACATGCGCTCATCCTTACCGTTGATTATCTGATCTGATCGTGAGTGTTACGCGTTTGATGATGGCGCGAGTGTTCTCCTTTTCCTACGCAAAATATAAATTTCCTTAATTAAAGTTTAGCCCTCCAATTTAATTCAAATTAACTTTAAACTTTTTTTAATTACAATTAAGCCCTTTTCTAAATTAAATTAACTTTTTTTAATTACAATTATATTTTAGACTTTTATTAATTGTAATTAAGCACTCTTTTAATTTAAATTATATTTTTAGATATATTTGCAATTAAGTACTTTTTCGATTCAAATTTTTAATTTTCTTAAAAATATATTCCTTAAAAAATCAACAGTAAATATTAAATTATTTCATTAAAATTAACTAAAAATTTCAAGAACATAGTAATTATAATTAATAAAATAGATGAAAATAACTATATAAAATACATTTATCAGATATGAATCGTTCGAATCCCACCATAAATGCCTATTGGTTGATTGGAGAGAGAAATCCAATGCCCCTATATAAAGGGGTGCTTGGGCTGGGTCTTGTTATTGCTTACCTACAAAATTGAGAAATAGTGAGAGAAAACACTCTTTCGTTTCTTTTCGAGTGGTGAAAGATTTTTAGTTCGATGGTAAGAATTTAACTCGCATTATAATATTCTTTATTTGGCCTTTTCACATCCAAGCATTAAGAACCTAATGATTTTCTAATTGCTTTTCAGGTCGGTTTTTAAGAGGAAAATTTCTTTTACTTTCAAGTCGTCTTTAGGTAATATCTTTTTCTCGTACCTTACAACCTACTATTGTTTTATCTTTATTTATTTTCTTTGTAGCTTTTATCAAAATTCAAAGAGAAGAGATATGCTTCTAGCTCGGGCTCGTGGGAGAGTCCCCAGTATTCTAATGGGAGCTCAAGGTCTTCTAGCTCAAGTTCTTCTAATGAAATGCGTCAGTTTATACCACAACCATCTACCTCTTCCCCCCGCCACCAGACCATGCCGACTATGAAATTGAAAGTGCCTCATACTCATATTTTAATGTCTAGGACATAGAGGAGAAAAAATAGGAATATAGGATCTGGCGAGTCGACAGGTCGCGTTAGGGGTTGGGTGGCCGTTCCTAAAACTTATGGGTTGTTGTCCCAGGGTGAAGAGAGAATAAGAAAGACCTATAACATCTCTCCAATAGTTTAGATAATGATTCCTTCTAATGGCGCACGTGATAGTGATGCACCTCCACTTGGGTGGACTATTTTCCATGAGAAAACTCTATGGCTGGGGGTAAGGTTTCCTTTGTATCCTCTCATTAGGAAATTTTTGGTTAGGACACAGCTTGCACCAGGGAAATTTATGCCTAATGGGTGGAGATATATGTTCTGCCTAACACTTATATGTCTAGAACTCGGGGTGAATTTAGAGATGGCCAAGTTTAACGAGGTGTATGTTCTGAAATAGAACCCCACAGACTCGATGAGGTGTATATATCGGTGAAGCAGGATCGTGGGGTGAACGTGGTGCTCCTTGAAAATGAGAAAAATTGGAAAGAATATTTTTTCTATGTTTCAGGTCGGTAGGAGCCCCCCACTAGTGATATTAGATTAGTAAGATGTGTCTGGAATGATACTAAGGTCGTGATTAGGAATATGGCCTCTCTAATCATGACCTTGAGTCTTGATGTGAAGTAGAGGTTGACTAATATCCAAAACTATCTTCTTGAGAAAACGAACTGTAGGATTCTTTTGAACATTCCACATTTTGTTACGTGTGGGTTAATGAGGCACGGTGCCGTGGAGCCTCCTCTTAGGTTGACTCACAAACCTCAAGCTTCTTCTAGTGCCCAGGCTTTTGTTAAACCTTGGAATCCTCTTATAGACTTTGGGGGACAATTCGAGGTGGTGAGAGAAGATGGTAACCATTAGTTTCTCTATTTGTTACCTTATTTGCGCCCATTTTTTATTATATATATATGTTTGATTTATTTTTTTAAAAGGTGCTCAACCCATGTTATTTTTCTATTCTATAGTTCCTATGGATTTGACCGCTGACCAACTTTTGGCTTGAATAAAGAGCAAGGTGACATCGGGAGGAATTGATTCACCGACCAGTGCATGTCTTGCTCCTAGGGGAGGATCCTCAGTGGGTAAGAAGAGGGGTAAATCCTCTCAAAAAGGTTGTACCTCTTCCTAAATAAGAAAAAGAAGAAGGTTGGTACCGATGAAACCGCATTTGACCTCAAACCTGTGAATGTCTGTCCTCCTTTGGCAGAGCATCTAGGGTCCTCAACTCCCCTTACTGGCTCCAAAGAATCTGGAAATTCTTTAAGGGATTTAAAAAGTGGGAAGGCTATTGTTTAGGACATTACTGCTAGTGCTGATGGGGTCGTACTAAATCAGGGTTTGGCACCCGAGTACCTTGATCGTTATACGAGCCAAATCTCGATGGATGGGTGCAAAGAGTAGCTCGCGACTATTTACAAGGGGGCTGATGTTGGCGAGATCATTCACCATCAGCTATGTCAGGTATGTTATAGTTTTTATTTTGTAATATTCAACGCATTGTGGTGTGAGCTCAATTTTTGTTTGCTTAACCTCTTTACTTTTTGTGTATAGTTAATGCTAATTTGTGAATTTGATAGAGCTCACAATTTGGGCTATTTAAAGTATGAGCTGGTTAAGGATAAATAGGCTCATGCATCATTATGCTCAAAATACATTGCTCATCATGCAAGAGAAACAAAGTGGGAGAGTGAGACAATTGATAAGGAGGAGAAGTTAAAGAAGGCTGTCTCTGAGCTTAATGCCTGTGTTTGGCGAGTGACTAAGTTGGAGAAGGGGGGATAGGAGGTGCGTAGAAAAGCTAAGGCCTCTATCAAGGAGATGCAATGTTAAGCCAAAGCCGATGTGGAGTGTCAAACGAGCGTATGAGTTGGCGATGGAGACCTTCAAGATGGAGGCCAAAAAGAAAGATTTGGGCAAATATTACTATCAAATTTTGGATATCACTGTTACACTACCTTATAATCGAGCCTACTCAGCTGAGGAGGAGGGGGAAAGATTGGGCTCCTCTGGTGGTGAGGATGGCCCCGAGGTTCCTAGGGTAGGGACTATTGATCCTTGAGCTTTTTGTTTTATTTCTCTTATTTATATTTTATTTTTGAAAGCTCGATGTATTTTTGGCTTGTATAGACCAGAGCTGTTACTTTGTACTTGTGAACGATTTTGAATAAATGAATTAATTTGGCTATTTATTGTGTATTTATGATGTTGACCTACCTTTTGTCTTTTATGTGAGGAAAAGAAAGAAAGAAAATACAAACAATTTATTTAATTTTCCTTTCCTATAAAAAGGGTTGGAGAACAATAGTTTGATTCACAGGTTTGGGAAACAAGCTGGTATCTCTAACGTTTTTACTCGTGCATTATGGATTCTGATCAGACAAATAGATGGCTAGTTCGGGCTTTTTGTATTGCCAATGGTAAGCTTGAGTACAAAGTTAGTTTTCTTAAAGCCGAGGTCGTGAAACTTAAGTGTGATGCTAAAGAGATGGTGTGTGAGCTTATTACTTGTAAGGAGCAATTAATCCAAACCCAAGCTCGAGAAAAGAGGACCTTGGCTAGTATGGTCGCTCTTGTTGACAGTGAATCATATTGGGCAAGTTTCTATATGAAGCGATCTGAAAGTGTTTTTCTCAAGGTTATGGAGGTTATCGAGGATCTGGAGTGAAGGTTGCTCTTCATGATGACCACGAACCCTGAACTTGTGATATATGCTCATGAGAAGGTTGTTGAGATTCAGGCTAAACTATTACCTTTGGTTGAGGAAAACAATGATCCAAATATTGGCCGTGTGTCCAAGCACTTGAAGAGTTTGTAGTATATATATATTATTTTTCTAAATAAGGCCAATATGAGCAGTGTGTAATAATTAATAATTTTTTTAGTAATGAACAATCAAACTGGCTTGAATTAATATATAATGCATGTTTGGTATAATGTAACTGTAAGGTATTTAGTAAGATCTAGGTAACTGATCCTGGGTTTTGATTGATTCCTAACTTGGTTCCTAACTGGGGTGGGTTGCTTGCCCTCTTTGACTTGTTAAGGAACCTACCTAATTTATCTATCAAGGTACGCATCCCATCTGATGTCCATTATAATGTAAAAATCTTGACCTGGTTCTTGATTGAGGTGCTTTATATTTTATCATCTTGTCGAGCGTCGACCTGGCTCCTGACTAGGATGGGTCACATGACCTCTTCAACTTGTTAGGGCACTTTACCTAATTTATCTATCTAGGTGCGTGATGAGTGCTCAAAAAGCACTAAAATAACCATGATTTTATGCACATTAATTGATTAATATATATATATATATATATATATTTATATGTTTTATCATATATTTATATATATTTGTCTATTTCGGAATCACGGGTATTTTTATTGTTTTTTAGGTATTTTGGCTTAAAAAAGTAACTTAAAGACTCAAAGAGGAATACTGGAAGCAATACATCACAAATATATTAATAAATAAATGGGGAAAGGTCAATAAATATGGAAAAATTGGATAAAATGGGTCAAAAAGGTCAAAAATGTCAAAAAGGAGAAAAGCGTGCCGCCGCGCCGCCCCGCGCCCCACGTCCGCGCGCATCAGCGCGCGCCCAGTCCCAGTTCCGCGCGCGCCCGCGCACATCTCACCTGCTCCCGCGCACGCCCGTGCGCGCAGCGCCTGCCATCAGTGCGCACCCCTGCGCGCCCAGCTGCCCTCCGCGCGCGCCGACGCCCATTTTGCCCCATTTTTCACGCACAGCCGCCTCATGTCATGCTGACGTCATCAGTATGACATCAGCAATTACCACTCCGCGTTTTCATAATTTTTTAACATTTTTTTCCCCACTTTTTCTCTCCATCTTCACCTATAAATACCCCCCTTCTCTTCACTTCTAAACACACCTCAAAACACACTTTTCTCTTCTTTCTTTCTCTCTTTTCTTAGATTTTTAGGTTTTTTTAGTTTTTCTTAGTTTTTAGCTTTTCTTAGTTAATTTCTCTTAGTTTTAGAGTTCTTCCCTTTTTGGGAAGAACTAGTTATGTTTTTGTAATTTATTAGCTTTTTGATTCAATAAATGGGAGTGCAAATTCCGCTTGGAGGTTTTCCAGCAACGGGAATAGCATCGAAGTTCTGTAAGGATTTTATTTTCTTTACACTTATTTTTTATGCTTTATTCTTACATGTTATATTTAATTTGTCTGTGATTAAATTTAAGTGTCGTGTGTGTTTATAAACATGATGTAATAATAACGTTGTTATGCTTGCGAAATATTAAATAGGTAAAAATCTCTAAAATGAATTGATTTTATTTTTATTCAAGATTTTATATTAAGAATGTTAGAGAGAAATATATTATTTTTCATTACAAACTTAAACACGAAAATTAGATTTTAAGGTTTAGTTATCGATCGATTTAGAGTAGTGCTCTTTTATTTGATGGTACAATCGCCTTAGGTAGTTAGAGTGAAGCTCTATTTCAAAAGTTTTTATAAGAATTATTATCTGAAAATGTATTGACAACATGTTTTCGGTAGTGGTTTTAAAACTTGAAAGTTAGTACTCGGATAACTAAATTCTTAGGTTTAATTTGGACACCTTGAATAAAGTTTAAACTGTCTAACCCCACCAAAGGTGGCATTTAAATGGTTCATTTTCAATCTCTTAGAAAAAGGAATTAATTTAATTAAGCATATTAGTTATCAATCCCACCCATAGGTGTTAATTGATTTGTTTAGTTAACAAAGAATATCTAACCCCACCAAAGGTGGTATTCATACAAAAAAGGGAGAATCAATAAATATTAATTCATATCTTTAATAACCTAAATAATATGAGCAAGCATAATTAACTTAGTTATTATATCCATGAATACTCCACTATTTTAAATGATAAAATTTGCATAAATATTTATTGAATCTTTGTTTAATTTTATGTTATTAGATTAAAAACACAAAACCCAAAATATCGTGACAGGATGTTTAGGATTTAATTTCGTTTTTAAAAGTTTGAATAATAAATTAAAAACCACATACATTCCTTCCTTAGATCGACCTTGGGAGTATACTTATCATTTTCTACGAAATGATTCGTGCACTTGCGAGAGTTTTATAAATAGATAAAACCAAAGTAACGGGCAGGATCGACGATGTCGGTTCTACCCCGATCAGTGCGCAACCCGGTTGATGTCCATTATAATGTAAAAAGCTTAACCTGGTTCTTGACCGAGGTGCTCTATATTTTTTTAACTAGTCAAGCACCGACCTGGCTCTTGACCGGGGTGGGTTGCACGACCTCTTCAACTTGTTAGGGTGCCCTACCTAATTTATCTATCTAGGTGCGCAGCTCAGCTGATGTCCATTATAATGGAAAAGGCTTGACCTGGTTCTTGACCGAGATGCTCTATATTTTTTTTTAACTAGTCGAGCACCGAACTGGCTCCTGACCGGGGTGGATCACATGACCTCTTCAACTTGTTATGGCACCCTACCTAATTTATTTATGTAGGTGTGCAGCCCTTGATACACTATGTAAGGGGAAGATCTTGTATAAATGATCAATTGCTGCAAAAAAAATATTTTATTTCATAGATACACGTCGTGCGTCGCTGTTACAAAAAAAAGATATGTGGGTTGATACATGTGTTTTTAGAAATGGTATCTTTTCAAGTGTCTGGCATTCTAGCTTGTGCCTTATTCCTTGCCTTCGATGCTTTTCAATAAGTAGGCCCATCCTTACATTATCTACATTATTTGATAAGGTCTCTCCTAATTGGAACTCATTTTACCGACCATCCATTCTTTTTTATTGGAGAAAACCCTTTTGAGAACCCAATCACCCCTAGAAAATGTTTTGAATCACACGGTTTTGTTGTAATATTATGGTATTGTTCTTTTTTGTTTGATCACCCTTCTTAAAGCTTCATCCTTTTTTTCCTCCACTAATGTGAGCTCAAATGCTCTTCCTATCTAGTTCTGTTCCTCTATTAGGATTGATCTAGGGGTAGGGATTGTTACTTCAGTAGGCATGACCGCCTCGGTTCCATATACTAGGGAGAAAATGGGTCTCATTTGTGCTTCCTCGGGGGTTTGTTCTAACACCCCATAACGTTCTTGGTAACTCCTCTACCCATCTCCCTTTGGCCCT
This sequence comes from Hippophae gyantsensis, assembly GCA_030763125.1. Taxonomy (NCBI): domain Eukaryota; kingdom Viridiplantae; phylum Streptophyta; class Magnoliopsida; order Rosales; family Elaeagnaceae; genus Hippophae; species Hippophae gyantsensis. The sequence goes on along the minus strand of CM061032.1, from coordinate 33,989,683 downwards.
TTCCAGCTTTTTCTTCAATAAATTGATGAGTAACTTGTTGGAGGACTTTTCTTGATCATTAGCCTAGGGATAATAGGGTGTTTAGTGGCATATCTTGATATTGTATTTGAGAGCGAATGCTTTGATTTTTCTACCCGTGAATTGCCGCCCATTATCTGTAACGAGCTCTTTAGGGAGACTGAATCGAAAAATTATGGATTTCCATATGAATTTGATCACCTCATCCTCTCGAATTCTTACTAGGGATTCTAATTCGATCCATTTTGAAAAATAATAGGTTGCGACCATGAGAAACTTTTTCTGGCCCATGCCTATGGGCAAAGGCCCTACAATATCGAGTCCCCATTTGTAGAAAAGCCAAGGACTCACTACTCCTACCATAGCATTAGGGGTGTGGGTTAGGGGACCAAATCTTTGGCATTTGTCACATTTCTAATTGTATTTAACACAATCGTTCAGTATAGTGGGCCAATAATAACCCTATCTCATAATTTTTTGTGATAATGTTTTACCACCAGAGTGTGAATCATAATCTCCCTTGTGTGCTTCACACATTATTCTTTCGAATCCTTCTATGGCTATGCATAGGAGGCTGGGGCCGAGTGGGGTTTTTTAGTATAGTTTACCTATCTCACTCATGTATCGGCCTGCTTTAGCTTCAATTTGCTTCATAGTGGAGCAGTCTTCGCATCCGATCATTCTTTCAGCCTCTTCTATAGACGCCTCTACCAACACCGTTACTGATACTACTGATCTTGCTTGGTGTCCCTTATTCATGCCTAGGTTGCTAAGGTATCAGCGTCATTGTTCTCATTTCGTGTTATTTGTTCAATCTTGAATTCTGAAAATTTGGAGCACTTGTGCTTTAATCTCTCCAAGTATTTCTTCATTTTCCCATCTCTTACTTCAAACGTTCCTAGAAAATGATTAACTACGAGCCTTTAGTCACTACATAGGGTAATTTATCCACCCCTAGCTTTTTTACAGTCATGACTCTAAATATGGTAGCTTCATACTCTATGATATTGGTTGCCTAAAAATCAAGCCTGACTGCGTACTCAAAACACTTGTCATCCTTATCTATTATAACCACCCCTAGTCTTCAACCATTAAAGTTGTGTGCTCCATTTACAAATACCTGCTAGGTTGGTGTATTTTTTTGGTCTACTGTGCATACCTTCGCGATTTTTGTTGTGTTAACAACCTCGAGACCATTGGTGAATTCGGCCATGAATTTGGCCATAGCCTATCCTTTGATGGCTGCTCTAGCCATGTATGAGATGTCATACTCTCCTAACTCTATAACTCTCTAGGCCATTCTTACTATAACCTCTGGTTTTGTCAGTACATTTTTGAGAGGGTGTGAGATGATACTATGATTGTGTGTGAGTCGAAATAATGTCTGAGCTTATGTGCGGTAATTTTGAGTGTGAAGGCAAGTTTGTCTATAGTGGGGTATTTGCTTTGAGCCTCTCTTAAAATTTGGCTGACATAGTAGATGGGGTGTTGGATTTTTTTCCTTTCTGTTATTAGCACGACACTCCATGTCTAATGCATGACAGGCAAATATAGATAAAGAATCTCCCATGGTAGTGGGCTGGCTAGGACATGGGGATTACTAAGGTATTTTTTGATTTCTTTGAAGGTCGTGCTACCGTTCTAGTTCCAAAAACCAGTCGTGCTCTTTCTGAGCATCTTGAAGAAAGGCATATACTTGTCCGTCCATTTAGCAACGAATATGCTCAATGCCCCTATCCTTCTATTCAACTGTTATACGCCTTTGAGATTAGTAGGTGGTTTCATGTTCACCAGTGCCAGTATTTTGTCAGGACTAGCCTCGATTCCTCTTACTGATACGAGGTACCCTAGGATTTTTTCTACAACAACACCAAAAAAGCATTTTTTGGGGTCAAGTTTCATGTCGTACCTTCGTATCACTTCGAATATCTCCTGTAGGTCTTTGATATGGTTTAAGGGTTGAGCTGACTTAACCATCATATCATCAATGTACGCTTCCAGGTTCCTATCCAACTACCTTTCAAACATTTTGTTGACGAGGTGTTGATATATTCCACCTACATTTTTTAGTCCGAATGGCATTCTTGTGTAGCAGAACATTCCTTCTTCTGTTATGAAAGAAGTTTTTTCTTCATCCTTGGAGTGCATTTTGATTTGATGATACCCAAAATATGAGTCCAAGAAGCTCATCAACCCAAATCCACAAGAGGCATCTATCAACTGATCAATGCTTGGTAGG